>CM046840.1:41094223-41544223 GCA_025618425.1 Heliocidaris tuberculata
CTCAGACGTTTGCAGATGGAAAGGAGGTGATGTTCAGGACACGAAGGGGGTAAGAAGTGTAAAGAGGGAAAACCTGTATCACATTCGAAAGACGGACGATGATATAGATGAGTCATACAAAGTTTTTTTCTTATATTTAAATCCACCGATTTTGGGTATTGGTCTTTTATGATGAGATGTTTTACTCTTCTATCAATGTTTTCTGGATTTCATTGAGATTACACTAAACCCTAAGTGAAATAATTATGCAAGATAAGCATGATGGATGAACTCAGTTTAGGAAAACTGAATATAAAATCAATTCCCTCCAATACGCTTTACAAAAGAACGGGAAATCTTATTAACAATCTTCATGTTCATTTTGTGATTTCATTTGAAATTCTATTCGCGATGTGAAAACTGACGATTGCATAGTTTTTAAATATTCATCCTATGTGTCGTCGAAAGAAATTCGCACGTCGATCGGACTGCAAAACGTGCACATGGTACAGGTAGACTCGAACCATGATTCGCGCACAACGGAATATGCACTAATTCTATAATACGAGATTGTGACAGATTTGAGGGATAGCTTTGGTGTTTGTGGTTTTAATTTCAGTATTTACTCTCAGATTCATCAGAAATCATGGACAAAATATAACACTATTCGGCACAACGGCATTAAATACTCACTGGACAGTATATAAGAGGCTTTATTCAACTAGGGTCAAACAAGAGTCTCACTGCCCTCCACTTATATTTTCGCTACCAAAACTTAACTAAACGTTACCTTTAAAATCATGATTGTATAAAAGGTAAGTGTGGAAGGCTTGTTTACGAAAACGGATACCCAAATACAGAGAAAGGATCTCAAATTGGAAGTGCTTTTTACCCCTGGAAAAATGCTTGTCCGTGCTTTCAAACACGTTTCCTAATGTATCCAATACCTCGTCCTCAGGCCCCGTATTCTATCACATCCAAGCTGCGTTTCCACTGCTAACATTTCTCTTCGTTTAGCGCGTGGCAGTTCCACTAAATGTCAGTTTTCACACAAGACGTCATGTTTTATTTGTGTTAATACCTACGCTAATCAAGCTTACGTTGGTAATTAGACCATACTCCAGTAATTCAAAGCAATGTTTGCACTTTTTTAAGTTAGCAATTATTTTTGTGTGAAGTCACCCCCACATGGTTCGTCAACGACCGAAGCAATCGCGATGGAATTCTGCGTCAAGGAAATGTCGCCTCGTGTGCGACAATCCTAACATCCGCTCCACACAAGGTTCATTTCACTTGCGCTATTACCTGCGCTAATCAAGGATGTGAAGATAATTAACCCCTTACCCCAGACATTCAAAAGCAACACTAATTATTTACACCGTTTATTACACATTTACATTTTGTAGGATATCACTCTAAAATGACGCGTCAAAGACCGCACTAGTAGCTGACGCAAGGCTACGTCAAACAAAATGACGCCAGGTGTGCAGCGGGAAGGATATTCCTTCTTATTTCGGACTTGTCCGCCAACAAAGGCCTCTATAGTAGGCCGATCAAATCATGTAGCAAACTCTATACGCACAAGCTTGGAGTTGACACTTGTCTAAGATGTAGCAATGTGAACGTCATTTTGATATCCCTCGCCGCGGCACTCAACGTGTGTGCGCCCTGATTGCGCGCGGCATTTATCGATAGTATCGATCGTAGGATATCGGGTGTCAATTAGGCCGATGGATGTTGAGCCGTGAGCAGTTTGAATGTAGAGTGTCTGTAGTAGGCATATACAAGCGCCTTTAGAAGGAGGCGGCGATAGTCACGTCACTCATGGGGATTGCTTGTAAGTAAAATACACCTGGGAGTATCAGGTGTAGTGGGGGAGAATATTGCAATATCAAGGTTAAGTAAAGTCCGGTTATACTCTTATGTTAACTCAAGTCTTATCAGCAACATATTTTTGTTTCTGTCTAGTATATAGCTTAAGTTAAGTCATGTTCTTTACAAACGTCTTATTCAAACCAAGAAAAGGCTAAAGGCTGATCGTTATTCTTCACAATTTCTTACAATAAAAGATTTCTTCTAATTTATTGAACCTCACTTGCCCTCTCTGTACGTTTTGTTTCTTACGCCATCCAACACCCCCCCCCCCCCCCAGTCCAGCTCTTTCCTGTGTTTTTCCCCATCGTTTAAAGTAATACCGTGAAAATTCGTGATTATTTCTGCGACATACAACCTGTGGTGTTCAAAGGGTTAAGACAATAGACATGATCGGCCTAATGGTAGGCCTATATTATGTAAGGTCGCACGGAATAATTCCTCACCCCATGCACCCCCCCCCCCCCCCCTCCCTTGTCGCTCCAAAAACAAACCGTTTTTCGAGAAAAGCGACCAGGCAGGTCGCGCGCGCGCGGAATGAGAAAGAAGGCGAAAATTGTAACCGGAAACCACGTGCTACAGGCTGTTTGTCACGTGATTAGGATTCAGGTAAAGACATGGGGGGTGAGGGTGATGGAACAAGTCGGCGGGTTTAATGGAGTGTGACGTAGGGGGTATCGGGTTTGCTGAGGGCCATGTCACGGCTCCTCTTTAGAATGATTGGAGTTCGATTAAAGGGATCGCTGGTGACATTGTGGGTTAAACGTGCATGGTTCCTTCAAAAGATGGACTTCTTTACTATCTTCGACAAGTCAAATACTAGTAGTCCAGTTTGAAATGATGAGGGCTCAAGAATACCTTTGGAGACTATACCTATACAGCGAATCATAAGAAACAAATTTCCATTGTTTGTTCGTCATAAACATCCCAATTCTATATAAGCCTAATTACCAAAATTGCAAGCTGGATAGTTTATTCTTAAATCTAATTGAAGATATAGGGCTTTGATTTACAACGTTGCTATATCCCCATTTTCATGATTTTGGGTTTCAATGATATGATTCTCCTGATGTCAGCCTAACTGAATTGTGCATTCATGTATAATTTTGGTCCAAATACATATTATAACAATTTTCTTTTTTAGTAGAAGTTCGTGTAATATTTTACGTATAAAAAATGTGTTGATGAAAAAAAAAAAAGGTTTGTGGACAAAGCCTAATATTGCCGCGGTTGTAATCATATTGCATACTTCTGTATTCTATACTTGCAAAATTCCATAGAAAATTGGATTAGGAATAGCATTCTCGAATATATTTTTAAATTAGTGATATAATACCCAATCTAATTAAACTAGCTGTACTGAGGAAAACCTCAAAAACCTGCTAACCGAGTTTATACATGACGAAGAATAGGATTTTACCCCCTACCAAGCCAGTGGAAAGACGGGATGTTTGTAATTCTCGAGGAAGATTTGTCGATTGGTCGAGGGTCTCCGTATAAATGCATACCAATCAACTACTGTCATCCACTTAATTATATTTTTCTTCGTCGCCTAAATTTGCGATGACATTTTCCATAAACATTCCGAGAGGAAGAAATACCCCGAGTATTCTTCGCCTGATCCAGCAGGCGTAACGAGTGAGTATCCACGCGAGCCAGTCACCCGAAGCAATTTGGGAGATGGGAGTGCCGCGGGGGAAGTCTGGGGAGGTGGGGGTTAGCGACCTCCGCCTTTCTACCGCAAGTAATATTACTTGTCTTGCTTTTGATGATGAATATAATGATGGTTGTGTTCTGGAATTAGGGCTCCTATAATTGGACTCAATCAAAAACACTTTGACAGTTCATCTATGAAAGGTTTCAATCAGTCAACCTGTATATTTTCACCTGTTTCATGGATTAATACTCGGTATTATAGTTTTCCCTGTGATAGGCTGTGTTTAAGCATAACTCATAGTCACCATCATATCAATAATTAAGTGGCCAACATATATATCTACCCCCTCTCCTTTGCTGCCCCCCCCCCAAATCGCTGTCTCCCACTATATCTCCAAAACTTAATTATAACAACACGTAAGTATTTCAGCAGGTTAAAGGTTTGTAGTCTAATATATATTTATACCCTGCAAAGAATCGAATCTAATCTTTGTTAGATATGAACATATTTGTAGAAATGACAACCAACATTTTTATAAATAAAATAAACATCATTTTCATTATCAGCACAATCGTTATTTTCATTCTTTCCATCCTCATTACGGTTATCTTAGCTATTTTCATTTTCTTTTTCAAAAGGACTCTTATATAAAAAAAAATACAATTCTGTATTTGTAACAATTATACAGCATTCTTCCACATCCCTCAATCTTCGTCTGTCTGCATAATGCACACCCCAACCCCATCCCCTTGAACTACACCAAACATTACCTACCACGTCTCTGGCGAGCAGGGAGTTATGCTTATGACATTAAGGTAGGACATTTTAATTGGTGTGATTTCTCATAAATCCCTGAGGACTCCAACCAGGATCATAAGGTAATCCATATCAAGAAACAAGTGCAAACTGAAGAGGGTTTAAAGGACATGGTATTTTCCTTCTTACCATTACCAAAATCATCTAGAAAGACGCTATGCCAAAATTGAAAAGGGTTTAAAGGAGATGTATGGTATTCTCTTTTCTCACCAATATCAAACTGAGTAGATTTAAAGGAGATGATTTTCCTAAACTTATACAAATGTACTTACTTTTCTTTGCCAGAGTACTTTGTACTGACCTGATTGCCAAAATAAAACCTCGCGTCGTTTCATGTTCATTCTCGAAATTGTATATCTTTGATCTACATGTTTCAAAGTGGTCTTAATGAAAAATAGTAATTACAGAATGTTAATCAATAATACACAGTGAAAAATGCGATTAAGGATAGTTTTCTGAAGGGGATCTTCAAAATTTTCTTCTTCATCCTTTTATCCATTTTTGTAAATAAATCTATAAATGAGACGCAATTGCTTTATCCCCTTTAATATCATTATAAAAACGTACATTTACCAGTGATGGCGGATGCACAAAATCAATACCCATATCATTCATATTTGAATCAGGCACAAATAAGAAGGGGCCGCTGGGAGATGTTTTATATCTGGATTACCTCTTTAAGAGCACGAACAAATCCCCAGCCTTGTTTCCTTAATCTACCCCCTAATTAAATTTGCCATCTCGATGTGCTGATTATTTCGTTCTTTCATCTCCTTGTATATAAACATGTGCAGCTGAGTGTCGCATTGGTTAATTACTTTCTTGTTTTTTGTAACAGATATTTTTATTTAATGCTGTTACCTCATTTATTTATTTATTTTATTTTATTTATTTATTCATTTTTTTTTTTTTTGTTCTCATCTTAGATTCATAAGTTTCCTTCATCTGGGCCCCCTTGCATAAAAAGTTGCGATCAAAAAATTAAACGCAACTCGATTTTCAACCAATCAGGATCGCGTATTTAGGACTTGCGTTTAATTTTTTTGAGTTGCGTTTAATCGCAACTTTTTATGCAAGAGGGCCCAGGATATGTAGATGTGTTCTGAATTTATCGGATTTTAATATAAATTCTTTCTGTATGCATTTTCATATGGTATTAAGCAGTTGGGAAATATCCTTCGTTTTTTTTCTTTTTTTCCCCCAAAAAAGATAATAGAAGAGCTACTTGAACTACTTGGTATAAAGTTCATCAATCTGTAATCTTCGGAAAGAACTTTATGGAGGTCATACCCGACTATTCTGACATATTTTTTATCTATTACTTGGAATAAAAGAATATATTAGCCATGATCCATAATGTACAACGCTCTGGTGTAATTAGATATGATTTAAGCCGGCAGAGCATAAAAGAAGGTGCAAGAAGAATGACCATTATTGACGACAAGATAGGATCGTCATAACAATCGGTAACACCCACTCGGAGGATAGAATGTACAATAGGATGAAGGTCACATTTTTCAAAAGATTCAGGAAATTGAGTGACTTATCAAGCTGGATAAATCTTTGAACTATGGCATTGTATTGCAGAGAGAAATTATTAATATCTTCCAAGATTTTCCGGTAGTTACATTGACCTTGAAGCATGGTAGAATCAAGGAGAAATCTATGAACTATGGCATATGGAAGAATAGAACTGATGACTGTATTCGAAGACATTCCGGTATAGTTAGCATGACCTTGACGCATGGTGGCTATAAATTTAATATCGTATTTCCGAGTGATCTACTTTAAATTGACCCTTTGCATTGAAAGAGTTAGGTCATTCCTATATAGGGACTAGATATTTATATGGATTCCAAATCCCTAATTCACTTATACCAAACTATGGCTTGGCTTCTCTAGTGGATGGTAAGGTAGGCGATGTATTTGACCTATAGCCCAGATATCTGGCAGTGTCAAGGGGTGTATTCAGAAATTTGATTTATGGAGGGGGTGGAATCTTCCCTATATACACTGGAGATGTTTCTGCACACACACTGACGGTTAGATGTTCGCGTTGATTTTTTTTTTTAATTCTGTGCCTTCAAACAGCCCGGGAGGGGCGTATACGGCGTCTCTTTTTAGGCTGGATATGCCACTAATGTCTGATAAATCGGGAATGATCACCCCAAAATGGATTGGTGTAAAGGGGGGGGGGGGGTGTCCCTTCGTGCAAAAAGATTTGGACTGAGGAGGCAACCACATTCGCTCCGCCCTATAGGATTTTTCTTCACTTTCATTCTCAACTCAATGTTATATGAAATCGGTAGGGATCTATTGATTATCGTATTTTTTGTTTAAATTAAAGCAAAGACAAATTGGCTACTCTCTTTTATTACTCTGCAATCTGAAATAAAAGCTGAACAAATAATATTATTGTTGTATTAAGTGGAGGTATTGGTCCTTTCCTATCCTGGTGATATATTTTTTATGATGACATTCTGTGCCGTAATATCGGGAGAAGGAGTCGGGGAATTTACTTTTCCCGAGATGACATTTACAGGAGAGGCTTAAGACATTAGTCTAGATAACGAATGATTCACCCGCATCAACTTGAAATGTTATGTTAGGATACCTGGAAAGGACCACTTATAAGTCCACTTCAAACACAGCTAAACCATGTAACGATATCTTGTAATACATTTGGGCACACTGGAAATTGTCATTAATAAAGATAAAGATACGACTGATCAGTGGCTCAGTGTGGGTACATTGAGGGGGTAGTACGGTGGGGGTCGGTATTACCCAGTAGATGAATTAACAAGGCCTTCCTTTGATTTTTTTGCCATTCGATAGGGGGCACTTGCTCTCGGTGCCCCCTGTATAGTAGTGCCACCATGACTGAATATACTTTACAAGTAATAAACTATTTGAGATAATAAATGAATTGATCCCCATGTAAAGGATAGGTGAGAACGTAGACTAAAATGCGGTAGTTTCATATCTAAGGACGATAAGAGCGGCGAATTCAAATCTTTCAAGTAAGGAGGTCGTGTAAATAATCCTTTGAAAAATGGCAATTGTTAAAATTGTTGGTTATTTAATCTAGTTATACAGTAAGGGCTATACGTAGATATACAGAAAGGGGAGAAAGAGACAGAGAGAAAGAGAGAGTTGGAGTGGGGAAGAGAAGTATAGAAAGAGCAATATATAGAGATAAAGATATTTTAAAAGAGAGAGGGATGAAATACAGAGATATAGAGGGAGTATGTTTTATGTAAGATGGGTAGGGTGGGGGGAGGGTAGAAAGAGAGAGAGAAAGAAAGAAAGATAAAGAGAGACAAAGGCAACCAGGCAATATAAAAAAAAAAATCGTATCCCCTTATTACATTTTAAAGTATTGGTTTTTCTTTTTCTGCCCAAATAATATGACCTGGTTATTGTCAGTTGAATTGACTTTTTTCTTAAAGTGTCTCTGGACATCATTTTTGACAGGATGATCTGAATTGGCATTTTAATGTTTATAAACACATATGCCTATTTATGCAGTTCGAACAATAGATAAAATTATATAAGCGAAAAAATAATAAAGACAAAAATGAAAAAAAAAGGGAGAATGTAGACTCATTACAAAAGAGAATACGGTACCAAATATCTATTTACTCCGTACAAGCTATTTTACATTTTGAGACGAACGTTATTACATTTCAAAATACACCAGCCTACATCAAACAAACCCTTTCATGCGGAGTATGAATCCAGAAATATGCGAGAATTTAATCCCTGCATTGAAATATTTCATCCATTTTTGCTGTGTGTTTAACCTAATTATAAGCGACGTGGTTGAGTGTTACATAAACTGCATCAACAAACCTTAAAGGCATCGCAACTCATTTCTACAGGAGTAGAATAATTACGGTAGGGGTATCGCATTCCAGTGGGGAATGGTGGTAAGGGCCTAGGGGCGACATTATGGTGGAGTTTGGCTCCCTTTGCATCATTTTCCAAACACGACCCCCCCCCCCCTCCCCGCAAGACTTTTTGGGGGGGATGTCAGATATTTTTGAACCATAACGCTTCGGTAAAATGTGAGAACTAGTTTTTCTTGTGCTTGTAAGAAACTTTCGAGACAATCATTTGCTCCATCCCCTCTTATAAGGATACCCTGGCGCCGCCTTTGATGGTGGTGGTGATGGGGGGAGGCAGGTGCAGCACCAGAAAAACTCAGTCATTACTCGACATATTTTTATTGGGTTTAACGGTTTCCAAAAAAGTAATAAAACGTTACTTGTTGCATCTTGGAATCGAGAGTTACTGTACCAACCCCTTCTTATCCCTCTGACAATGCGACGCCATTTCTCCGTAGGGCATGTCACGTGACCGGGTTAATCCCCACGTGGCATTACATTACAGCGGGAATCTATTAGAAATCGAGGCTGTGGTGAGACGATGTAATTTGTATCCTCGGCACCCCATAGATAGGACGGCTGTCAGAAATATATCAACGCGTGGCAGGTAAACTGAATATGATACCCGCTAGTTAACATTAAAGAAATGAAATTAATGCAATTATATTTACTTTAGAATATTCCAAAGAATGTTACGTTTCATTCCCCCCATCTCTCTGTCTGTCTCTGTCTCTGTCTCTCTCCTTCTCTCTCTCTCTCTCTCTGTTAGTCTGTCTGTCTCTCACACTAATTTTTCTGTGTCTATTTCCTTCTCTTTCCTCTCTCTCGCTCTCTCTCTCTTTCACGAACGCTATAACCCATCACGGGGCTGGAAAAACCTTTCTGCTCCAAAATTTGAATTTTACAATGTTCATCCATTGTTAAAATGAAGCGCTCTCTTGGTGTAACGTTAATGAAATCACTAGTGGGTTAGGAATGATAGTAACTGCAATATTCTTTTGAATGTATTGAATAGTAAATATTTTAAAACAATTATTTTCAGTTTTGATGATTATCTTGAAAATGGTAACTGAAGTTAAACACGTGCACAAGGTAAGTCTGTTTTCTCGGCAGTCGAGGACACGCATTATTTCCCTCCGGCTAATTCCGTCTAGATCCACATCTGTCTGTCTCCGTGTTTTTCTTGATGTTTTCTTTCTCCTCACCTATTTTGCCCAGCCTTCCTTTCATCACTTCAAGTTTTTTAAAACAGTATCAAACAAACCCTCCTATTTCAAGTCATATGTTCCTGGCATACCGGACATTCAGTCGCACATAGTTTCGATTCCCCCCTGCACATACATCAATAAATACCGCCGTTTGAGTGTATCGGGTGCGATGCCAGCGACGGATTAATTAAAGGTGATGAGTGAAGGTTGTCCCTTTTGTTTTCCATCTTGGAAGTGACCTTGGTCATGAATGAGGAGAAGTAGGCTCTAGTGATCGGTAAAGGAGAGAGGGAGGGAGGGAGGGAGAGAGAGAGAGAGAAATAGAGAGAGAGAGAGAGAGAGAGAGAGAGAGAGAGAGAGAGGAGATGGTATCACAACAGATGGGGGATAATGAAGGGTTTTTTGTTTTAACATGTTTAATTGAGGGGAAGTAGGGGTGTACGAGAAGGGAAAGGAATGGGTAAGAGGGGTGTGAGAGGGGTGTGAGCGGGATGGATAGGGGAGAAAGTTTTTTTTTTTTTTTAAGGGGTATATGAGAAGATGGAAAGGGGTAAAAAGGGGCGGAGACGGAATAAGAAGGGTTGGGAGAGGGCATAAGAGGGGGTGTAAAGCGGTAAGAGGGATGGAAAGTGGAATAATAGGGGTTGGGAGGGGATATTTAAGAGGATGTGAAACGGGGGTATGAGATGGGATGACAAGGGGTGGGTAATTCTATTATGTTACTTAATGATCGTTGGTAATATGAGAGACTGGTGAGGGATTGTTTGAACTTCTGAAAAATAAATTAATCATAGTATAGTCAAGGATTGTAATTCCGAACAGATTGTATTACCGAACGTGTACTGTTAAGCGCCTAAAATGGGTTTTCATACGCGTGGGATCACGCGTATGAAAACCACACTATTGAAACAAAGGTTGTGTCTTTTTCCCATAGGTTTCACACGTTCGGAAATACAGTACCTTTTTCAAGGGACCAAAACGCCGCGTCGTTGGGAAGGGGTTCACTCGGAAGGGAATATCGTATTAAATCTACATTGTCTTTTTAAAATTCCATCAACTTCCTTTTCTGTAGGACTTTGAGCATTCATTATCTAAGTTAGACAGATATTCATTTGATATTTTATTTGCTATCGTTGCTTTTCTGAAAAGTGTTCGGACACTGGATCCACTACCATAGATTTATGAATTTAAAATGATGAAAATATGGTAAATGGATGGAAGAGCGAACAAATCTTTAAAAATGTCAATCTGATACTGGATCCAACCCTTAAAATGTTGCACCCAACAACTGAAAGCCAGAAGTGCTACATTTAAATCTATAAAGTATTGAACGGAGACGCAAAGGCTCAGTGGTAGAGCAGTGGTCTCGTAACTGGAAGGGCCCGGGTTCGAAACCAAGTGGATGCGCATAAATCCTCATTACTAAGTCCCTCGGAGAGGACTTGAAGCCGTCGGTACTCTTTTTGCTTATCTACAAGCGTACACATGCTTTCTCAACAGTCATGTAAAAAAAAAAATCAAGTCTCTCATTTTCCCTTTGATTTTTTTTTTTACCCATATAGGTTTAATACATGTAGTTTCTGAATTTTCAGTCATTACTCGAATTTAAGAGGAATATTTTAAAAAGATTCCACTCATTACAAGTTACTGAAAGTCTGACACATAGAAGAGATAAGGACACAGTAGACAATAGGAGAATAGATTTTTTTCATATTTTCATGTTTTGTAAGTAAAGAACTTCAAATACTTGTTTTCATATCATAAATAGTACTTCTTATTGGTTTATAGTATTATAAACATAGCCATTTTCATATAGTGTCTTATTTACACACAAACAGTTTACATTATAGTCTTAACCATACGGTGCTTTGATAATCATTATCTAGAGATCTAAAATATCAGTCAGTCAAAATAAATTACAGAGCAATAAATCACAAAGTGAAAAATATGTTTAAGCCTAATGATGCATGAAAATGTATTTTGGAAGTTTTTTCCACGTTATAAATTTGAATTTAATCCACGCAAAATCATCAATGAATAAACCAATTTCCATGATCAAACATGTTTATAATCAGCAGAATGTATCTGTTATGTCAAAAAGAGTGTAAAATCATATCATGCATGTATCGTAACTTTTTATTGTATGATTCATAGCAGTATATTCAACGTAATTTCTAGCACACGTAAAAATGCAAAGGTAATGGGCAAAACTTATTTATAATTATCGTTCTGACGTAAGTAATGAGATGTACAATTCAACATGTTCAAGTTATATGGTGAATTAGATATTTCTTAAACTGTAAGCAACAAAATCAATAAAACAAAACATGAAAGCGTTATTACTGCTTATGTGCAGAATAAAAGGGAAAACAAGAAAGAAAGACATGAATAGTACAGACGATGGTACGTAGAGTATGCGTAGGAACCACAATTTACATTGTTGAACATGTATAATTATCTTAATTTTGTATAAGCAATTCATACTTGTAATTCTATAGTCAGATAATATCATAGAAATATTAGAAATATCGGTGGTATGGCCTCATTTATTTAACTTTTCTAAAATCAATACATTTGATATTTTTTCTATGATTATAATTATATAGGTCTACAATATTTTTTTTTAGTATAAAATGTGAAGATAATGGTAATACCGTTTATATTGCTAATGAGTTAACAATCACTATAAAAACATGACAGACACACAAAAAAGATCGTGTGTATGCATATTAAATTCCACTTTTTTCTCCAAAATTGTTTTATCTACATAATCATTCCTAATCAGTAAATTAATTCATCTTTCTTTATGAAAATCACTGAATACAGATCATTCATTTAGATTCAAATTGATCATTTTCCGCATCTTGCATGTATGAGACTTTAATATTTTATGTCTAAAATAGACGATGACCACTTCATTGTAAATTATAGATTTTAAAATTCATATTTCTCCATGCAGCATACCTTGTTTTCTGCCCTTTTCCCCACAAAGCCATCGCCTTCACGAAACATGTTGATGGTTTATTAAGTTTTAACCTGAAACAAAGGTTTGATTTTCTAAGGAGTTGTTTGAATTCTTATAAGAAATTTCGTATAACATTTAACCAATTCATGCCTAGAAAATGACAAGTAAGTAAAATATACGGAGCAGCTATAGAAGAAATGATTATAATAAGCGAAAGACTATTGTCATAATATGTCATACATCCAAACGAGAATTCATAATTATTGGTTTGTGGTAAATAGTTTTAACCAGTATTGATAGCACACACACCCACACCCACACACACATAAAAAAAACAAGAATTACGAGTGGAAGATTCAGATTTAGAAAATCCCACAAAACATTGCATAATGATATTTCTGTTCAGTCTGGTCATTGTTTGTTTCGTTCTTTCTTTCAGTAAGATATCAGTTCGAGACATTACCTGTTTAAAACAGTGATTTTCTTGTGTTGGACGTAAGAGTTTTTCTCCCCCAAAATCTCCTCAATAATACCTCCGATTAAAAAAGAGTCCCTCCTACAAGTCGTCAGTTGCTGTCAACCGTTTTGCCATGTTCATTTTTTCCCTCTACCCATATATTCCTTCATTGCACTTCGTTTATCCTTTGATGGAACGAATGAATAAAGGGAGAAAATCAACTAAACAGATGCATACGTTCGGTTCGGTATAAAATGTCGTCCTTCCTGTATAGTCACATGATGGACATAATTATAAAGGGTTGGTGTTCCCCTTTAGAGTTAATATAGTCGGTGACATGAGAGAAGCGGTTTTTAAAACAGGTCATTTTCGCTAGCCCCCTCCCCCTTATATTATATTGATGCGTTTGGTGGAGCAAGTGACAGTCTGCGCTAAATGCGGTAGTGGTGGCGTCGATTTCGTCCTGACGGACTGCGTCTATATGAGTTGGTCTAGTAGTTAGTTCTCTGGTCAACCTATACAACGGACCAGGTATGTCAGGGGTTCGATCCTCAGTCGCGTCTTCCTCATGGTTACCTTTATAAAGGTCGGTCCTCGTTCATAATCATATCTGATTGATACATGTCTGTCAAACCTGATGTACGTGATGCTTCATTTCGATTGCGTAATTATGCGCCAACCGAGCCTATGTGGGAAACGCAACGTTTACACTGTTCATTTTTCATCACTTTTTGTACGGTGCCGATGTCACACGGTGCGTCAAATACCGCATCGGTCACTGACGCCGTCCTACGCCAGGCAAAAGACGCATTGTGTGTAACGGGCATCTCCACAACAATAGGTTAGTATTATTGGTCATGTATAACTGTTTAAACAGACTAAAACGCAGGAGTGGTGGGGTTAAAGTCGTAGAAGGATTGCGTCTCCAGTACGATCGGTTTTGTGTAGTTGGTGGTATTGTGATGCCCTTCGCTCTCCCAGAGTATCGGCGCTCGTAAGATGATGCCAAGTGTTCCACTCAAGCACATCAGAGCGAAGACAAAGAGAAACATACGGTCCATCACCAGGGCAACGAAACGCCAGTCCTCGCTTATCTGCATCATACAAGAAACCAAAGAAAATGTTAACAAGTAAGAAAATGAATAACATTAATACGATTGTTTAAAATTCCAAAGCAAGAAATCTTAACTTAATCTTAACCCCCCCCCCCCCCAATCAAACTGATGCCTGGTTGATCGTGGGACATTTAAAACTTACTTCAAATGAATTAAACTCTTTTTAAATTAGTTTTTTCTCATTAGTTTTAATCTATACTGAAAAAAAAGGAAGTTAATCATTACCTGATCTTCGTCATCTTCTCTTTTCATATGCATTGCGATGACTTCAAGAGAGTCTAGCATTTCCAAACATTCCTTGGGCAGCGATGCACTGGACGAATTCATATCCCTGTTCCTACTCTCGATCTCCTCAAGCAACGACGGCGTGATGGTGTCGATCACATACTGCGCTCCAGAACGCAGGAATCTTTTATCGGACGAAGCCCCGAAAATTCGCCCGCACAGACCCGCTGACGCGAATTTCTTCTTCATCTTCTTCGCCGACTTGTGCTTCTCGTGCTCGAACGGCTTCGTCGGCCTCGGCATGCACATGACCTTGGGCATGAGCACGAGGAAGATGTACCGTATCGACGACGACATCTCATGCGTGCGAGCGTTCCTGAAATGAAAGTTAATGATGACGACGGTGATGGTGATGGAGAGCGTTACCAGCACCATGGTAAAGAGCATGTAGCGGCCGATCAACGGCAGCGTGGTCGATGTCGGTGGGATGATGTCGGGAATGAGGAGGAGGAACACGATGAGGGCGAGGAGGATGGAGATGGAGAGAGTGATTTTCTCCTGAGCGTCCGATGGTAGGAAGAAAACAAGGATTGTCAGGAAGGATATAAGAAGACAAGGCACTACTAGGGTCACCACGTAGAACAACGGTTTCCGATGCAGCTTGAAATAAAACGTTACATCCACGTATATATCCTCGCAACATGGATACGTAATCTCGTTCCGCGTTGCCGGTGATTCGACGATCTCCCATTCACCGTTCGGCCAGTAATCCTCCTGATCGACGACATCGTTCGACGAGGTCATGTCGATCTTGAGAGTGTCATGAGTCCACGGACCGAACTTCATCTTGCAGGATTGCTCATCAAAAGGAAAATACTCGATGTCGATTGAACAAGAACTTTTGTAGATCGCGGGTGGCAGCCAGGTAACTGTCCCTGTGTATTTGACTATGGCGTTCACAAGAAACTGCACATCGAAATTTCCGTTGGCACTGGAAAGGAGAAGGAAAACGTATTTAAATATACTTATGTCTAAAATCATTTCAAATTATTGATCATGGGCTGGCTTATAATATGAAATAAGAATTCTCATGAGGGGGTTATTTAGACCATGCAGCACAATTCAAACTTGCTATAAAAAAAAACCAGTATAAGGAAAAGTGCCAACACTGACGGTGCATACAGGAAAATGTTTTTTATCCAATTCTGCCAAACAAGAAGTCCTCTTCTCTCCTTAATTATCTTTCAGGTAATAAACAATCCAATTCATGTTTTAAACATAACTAAATTTGCTTAACAATATTTACTTTGAATGTCACTGGATCTGTGGAGATTTTTATATTCGTCAATCGTTACTATCACATCCTTGGATTACTTTCAAAAGTTTCATAAGTTTTCTTTTAGGCTCCTCCCATTTTTCATTTTCATGTTCAAATCGTATCTATGTCCCGCGAACCTTCCAGAAGCTGTTGGATCAAGATCGAATCAGTTGGAAAGATATTTTGGAGGAGGAAGATGAATGTGCCACTAAGCCTGTCATTGGACACTACATCATTATCACTGATGATGATATATTGTTACACTATTCTTACTTGTTGTATAATAAGATATCAGGTCGCCAGATATTTTCGGCAGGAATATGTAGTTCTGTGATACCATCGTAGTCATCGGGATTCCACTGTAAATGATGGTCCTGCCATACCTGTTTCAAAAACAATCGCAGACATAAGAAAGATTCAAATGAATCCTGGATGCGCAAACAGAACACCGTTTACCGAAAATTATATATATATATATATATATATATATGTATATATATTATAGACACAAAATATGTTGTTTTTTTAATGGGAAGATGGTGATTTTGCATTAGTGAATAAAATATAATAATATAATAAATAAATATATAAACACTCGCTTTCATCTAGCTTCTAATCAAATTATGGATGATAATATTCTTTGTTACAGCTGGTATCATTTTCCAGTATTGGTAAAACAGAACAAAAGTTTACTAGCTTGGAATTTCAACTTATTTGCCAACTTCGCTTAAAACAGTTGTCTTCTGATTTGATTTTTAAAGACAGACAAACTTACGTGTTTGACCCAGACGCTTGTTGTCATTACTTGAGCCTTTTCGTCCTGGAGAGAGCCATAGAGAGAGGGGGGAAGAGAGAGAGAGAGAGAGGGGGAAAGAGAGAGAGAGAGAGAGAGAAAGAGAGAGAGAGAGAGAGAGAGAGGGGGGGGGGGGGGGGAGGAGGGGGGAAGGAGGGAGGGAGGGGGCAGAGAGATGAGTAGTATCCAGACGGGTAGAGAAAATGGGACAGAGTGAGAGAGAAAAGAATGAGGATAAGAAGGTAATACATAGAGAATGTAGAGAGACAACGAAAATAAAGAAAAG
Organism: Heliocidaris tuberculata; assembly: GCA_025618425.1. Taxonomy (NCBI): domain Eukaryota; kingdom Metazoa; phylum Echinodermata; class Echinoidea; order Camarodonta; family Echinometridae; genus Heliocidaris; species Heliocidaris tuberculata. Next base: position 41,110,802 of record CM046840.1, read on the forward strand.
GGTGGAGAGACAGAAAGAAGAAAAAGGTGGGAGGATTACAAATTAACAGGGAATGGTAGAGAAGAGAAAAAGAGATTGAGATCAAATAATCAGAATGAAATGGAGAGATAAAGAAAAAAAAAGATTGAAAGACGGAAAGACGGAAGAAAGGATGGAGAAGTTTGCCAAAATAGATAAGGTGTAGAGATGGAACAGTGGAAGAAAAAGACACAGAAAAGGAAGGATGAATAATAATGAAAGACAATTAAAAGAAGACAGATAGGCATAGAGGGGAGGACAAGAAGACAAAAATGAAACAAAATGATTTAGATTAATCATAATTTTGGTGGGATAAAAATGCAACATATTGTCTGTGTCCTAGCCACACATTACAGAACAGTTACAGTTAGTATGGTTTTTTTTCCGAATTTTCATTGAATCATTTCCAGTTTTCGCGGAATCGATCAAATATATAAGTGACAGACACTGCGAATGTAATTGATAGTACAATCATTAGCAGTCTCTTTTTAACCCTCAATCAATAGTTAACCGTTGGCAGAACTCACCGGGAGGTGCCGACCATCTCATGGGCGTTTGAATAAAAACTGAAGCCCTTTCGTCACACCTATAAGCAATTATTGACCACTACATCATGTCTCTATTACAGTGGTCCAGATGTGTAAAGCTGAAAGAATGATACGCTGCGAGGAATAATCGAAAGTTGTCTGATCCGTGTTGCTTTTATTTTTAAAGTATTCGATCGAATTTTTCCTACTTGAATAATAGATGGGCGTTTAGTTTATTGGCATGCATCAACGTTTGTTTTAGAAAATGGGTAACAATAGAAAAATAAGATGTGACTCTTAAATTGGGGAGGGGGTGTCTGTCAATTATCTTTTACGTGACTTGTCTGAAATCGAAATGCTTTAAGTGGACGTTACCGGTTAGCCTGTTCGTTTAACTTGAAATAAAATCGTAGTATGTCGTTCGTTTTGATTCAGATATCTAGCTTATGTCTCTCTGTCTTTTTTGTGTTTCTCTCTATTTCTCTATCCTTTCCCTTCATCCATCACTCCCTCCCTTCTCTCTATTCCTCCTCCTCCCCCTCCCCCTCTCTCCCCTCCCCCTCTCCCCTCCCCCTCTCTCCCCTCCCCCCTCTCTCCCCTCCCCTCTCTCCCTTCCTCCCTCCCTGCCTCCCTCCCCCTCTCTCTCCCACTTTGTCTCTTACTCTCTTTCCCTATTTCGCGATCTCTTATCCTCCCTTTCTCAATACTATTACTTATATTTCTCTTAAAATATTTCTCCCGTTCTTACAGGTAATAGTACTTACTATTGCTATGAGTTGTGATATCGAAAGTCCAAACTTCACCACCACTGGATCCGATTCGTTCTTTACAGGTCTGATGAAGATGTTGTAGTCTTCTGTTAGGTTTGCGTACAGTGATTCAGCGGCCCGGGATGCTGCGCTACCTGCAAGATGGTTACCATGGTAACAAGATGGGAAGAATGATTAGAACTTTGTGGAGATGAAAACAGACACATGAGAATAATAATGGTTATCGTTATCGTCATCTTCATTATCACAATTGTTGTTGTCAATATACTTTCTTATATTATTATCATTTCATCATTATCATCATCATCATCATCATCATCATCATCATCATCACCACCACCACCACCACTACCGTCCCCTTATTATCATCTTAATCAGTTATCAGTATTGGTAATCTAATGCCCCTCATTATAATAGCGACATCGACATCATTATCATCATAAATAATAACAACTATATACTGTCATCTTTAACATCATTATCATCATTATTATCAACACCATCGTTGTCGGCATTGTCATCATAGTCTTTAGGAATAACAATGATCTATTTGGTCATTATCATCCTTTAATCATCATCATCGTCGTCATGATTTAAAACTTAATCACTAACAACATTCTCTCATCTTCATTCTCATCAGTAGCAGCACACCCTCATAATTAAGATACCGTCATCATCATTATTTTGATTATCACCATCCTCGATCTTCATCTCCTCCTTCTCATACTCCTGCTCCTCCTGCTCTTCTTCTTCCTCATCATCAACAGCTAAAAATCAACAAACAATCAAGCCTTATTTCTATTACCATGTTCACGCTATATTTTATATGACATCACGTTAAGAAAGGTGAACCAGGGGATACGAATCATCTTGAATATATGCATGAAGTTTATATCTTATTAAGCATTTAATGAGATTAAATAAAATTCATACAGCACTGGCAACGACTAGAGAATGAGTCTTGTATGAAGAAGGGATATAGGCTTACAATCATTATTTTGTATTTGCATCATAAGGTGCACTTTTCTATCGGATACAGGGCCTTGTCTGGAAAAGTAATAAAGATGGTATTAAAGCATTATTCCGTTCTCGGGTGAAGTACTTAATACATGATGAGACGTACAGAGAATCTCATCAATTGCCCATCTCCTCGCGATAAAGTCTCGATAAAAACATCGCTGCCAATTTCAACGGTGATGGTGTATGGACATTCGAGTAAATTCCCGTCAGCTCTTTTACTTTCTTTCTTTCCTTATCTACATGTATCTCTCTTTCACTCATCTTTCATTTTTAGCATACCTCTATTTTTTATTATGTTTATCTCGGTCTCGCATTCTCCTATCCCTTCGTGCATGTACTTTCTGGGTAAATTTTTTTTTTTTCTCTCACAGAATGACAATGGTATTTATCGATGGATCCAATATTCTTTGACGGTGGCACATGTATAAAATAATCACTGACAAGCGCAAAATAAAAGAGGCTTCTCACATTATTCATAGAAATAATAAAGTCTCTAAAATCTCTAACAAAGTACAAACGTGTAAAAAAAAAATTGGTAAATTTCCCCGGGGAGGGTGCCAGATTTGGTTTGGTTAGTGTATGGTGCATGTGCCCCCTGTGGGGGCCGAACCCCTCCCCCCCCCCCCCCCCTCCCATCAGCCACTGACATTAGCAGTATTATTTTACGGCAATTAGAGAATAATATCATATTCTTGCATTAATTAAGTAATTGTATACGTTGAACATAAAATCAATTTTCGGCCAATCGTTGAATGGCAAATCACACCAGCATGAGCCATCAAGCCCCATTAGTCATGTCAAAAGTATTTTAAACAAGGCTGGCATCGTTTACTTCGAGCAGTGGAATATATTGTACGAGCAAATGTTCGGTACACGTGTCAGGAAATATCCTGCTAATTTCTTGAGTGAAATTCTTCCAAAATTTTGATTTAATTATACTCCTTCCAACGTCTACATACTTTTGCTTTCAATTTACATTTACAAAACTCTCCGTACCAAAACTAATATGCCATAACTTCGTACATATTATACATTTCTAGAGAAATGTTTCACCCGATATTACTTTCTCGACGCGACCCCCCCCCCCCCCGAACACCGTTCGCAGCCACGTGATCGATATTATCGAGTACTATTTGACCTGTTTGTTTTATAGCACAATAGTCATAATGTGTCCAAGGTCTATCTAATCCTAATTATTTGATTGGACAGTGCATTTGCCTCTACGCGGTGACACGGAATGAACCGTGAATAAATTGTTTAAAGGTATTATTCAATATTTCCAAGTGAAAGATGAAAAGGGGTGAATTAGCGTGAATCACTAAATGAATAATGCTAAAACAATTTGGAAAAGTTTCACATAAAATCCTAATCGTTTATTCTGTTAAAAAGAATATCATGAGTTCATATTTTTCTTTCTTTTTTTTTGTGCAAAGGGACAAACAAAGCGTTTTTTTTTTAAACAGATGATATAATATGTATATCTAGAGTGTATTTAGCTATCAAAACATACAATTTCATCGAAAATGGTCATGTTTATAGCATGCCTCTTTTTTAAAACCCAGAATCATACCCATTTAGGCTGTGTATAAAGCAATAGCTTTTATTTTAGTGTTTTTAGTGCTTCGATAAAATACTCATCAAAATGCATTGCCTCATGATTATTATCATTATGTAAGTTACTGTTAAAGTTATCATACAAAATAAGCAAAACGTGTAATATGCATCTATCATATCATTTTGAAAGGGAATCATACAGACAGCCAATCATTATTCTGAAATAACGGTCGTTCGATATCAAACAATCTCCGACTACGCTGAGATGCTTCAAACAGGCGAATGAGCAGATTTAATCTGCTATAAAAAGTACAAAGGCAAAGATCTAATGCGTCATATAAAGACGATTTAGTAAGAGGATAAGTATCTTGGTAGGGGACTGGTCACTCTTGAAAGTTTCTTACGATTTGAATAGAGTCATCGGACTATAGGCATGATAAATTAAGGACTATTCTTCAAGCTTTGGTGATTTCTGAAGAGCACCCCTCACAGAGATTCGTATTCGCTCGCTGTCTGACTTGCACCATATAGCATACACCGAACACCATTGTTTGTCTATTTGAAAGAGGATCTGCTTATAAACACCTTTTATCTTCTTGTTTGGAAGATTTGAAAATAATGGGTTGTGATGCTGCGTTACGTACGACAGGCAGATTTTCTGTTTCGTATAGTAAACACTCTATTTTTTCTTCTTTATTATTACTCTATTTTTTCTTCTTTATTATTAGATTATGAAACCTAATCAGAACAAGGAGCTGGTAACTCCTTGATCAGAAGCATTAAATAAAAAATAGGAAAATGTAGAAAATAAAAAATAGGAAAGTAGAAAATGACACAGTTATGTAGTGATCTATAATTTAAAAAAAATCTTAATAGCACAATTTTTCCATGGTTTCTCTTGATTAAATTTTGCCTGTTCAATGAAGAATAATGTATTCTCTGTCTATCCATCCAAAGTTCTGTTGAATTAGGGGTAATATGCCTCATTATAATGTATATGCAAGAAATACATGTATAGAATTATTACAATTCGTCATAATTACACGTCACTTTTTATATAACGAAATTGTAATAACTTTATGAAAAATCTAATTTTCAATGAGAAATTATCAAAACAGTAAAAAGTTTGAGTTAGTTCGCAAATGGCTAGCCTATACATGTATATATCACCAATGTCATATTTATTATTGTTCTGTTATGTGAATGTTATATGTAAGCCATTTAGTGTTGAGCAAAACAAATATCCATGTTGAATACATTGGACCAATAAATACTATACTATACTATGCTGTACTATAATATACTAATGAGAAATTGCCATAAGGGAAATAATCTACCTATGATTTACCCTGTTACTAACAACATTATGAGAAGTTACTGTTCTGTATAGTTGTTGTTGTTTTTTCTCAATTGGTAGTCATCACAGTAACCACATGTCTTAAAAGTTTTAAATACTCATCTTGAGTCCAAGTAATTGGACGATTAAAAGTTTTCGTATTGCAATTGTGATCTTCGCGGGAGACATTCCATCATCAAGACCATGGCTTCTCTTAACCGTTACCCTCATTCTAACCTCAAGAAGACAATTTGAAAAAAGAAGCCCTTCAAATTCTTCATATAAGGGCTCCTACCACGGGATACCAACATTTATTTCATTCACCCCACCAAGCTCTTTTCACAGTTGACTTAAAGAAACAAGTGAACATAATGTGCCAATATCTATTCAATATTTTGTTCATGTGGATAAACGTTGGGTAACGGAGTTTGCTTATGCCTCAGGTGATGCTAGCGAACAACAAGTTTGATTTCGATGGGCTCGCCTTCTTTTGTATAGTGTGCATAGTCATGTGTTCGACTTCAAGGAAAGAAGCATAGACATACACTTGAATAGCAATTCAATTCGAAATTCATGTTGGAATGATCCTTTACTGAACATGCTGAAGAAATATCTGAATTTAGTTCTCTTGCAAAAGAGATCCTTATATATCTCTAATAATCACTAATCCACATTTGCTCAAAATGCAGTTTTGTATTTACATTTTGAAAACAGTTAACAAAACATAATCTTAACTGTTATCAACTACTTTTTGGTCACCGTCTTCATTATTGATGTCAACAAAATCGTTTGGTTTTCTTTAAAATTTTGACCTATTTAAGATTACGTTGAACACCTTTTTTCTTATTTTTGCTGCTCTCGATGATTACAAGTTACTGTCACTTATTTTTATATCTGATTAGTCGTATTTCATTACTTTATTGGTTATGGTAGACTTATGCATGTACATCTTGCGCCAAACGACACTTTAATCTGCAACTCAGCGGGTAATTTTGAAAGGTATATTTATAGATCGCGATTGGAATGGAAATTTGGCAGTAAAGATGCAATTAAAGATGGTAATGGCGCTGTAATTGAGGCTTTGAGTTTACGCTTGGTGGTGACGCCATTGTAGGTTGAAAATAATGCCAATTCTTGACGTCACGATACGACGGGTAAATCGATTAACCCCCACCACACCCCAACCCCTACCCTCCCCTCCCGCTGGGAGCAAGACTGCAAGAGACTCCGGTATGGATCGTCCTTTTGGCGCACTTTGGAGAAAAAGTAACACTTTATGTTGTTTTTTTTAAATTCTGATGAGGTTAAAAAAAAGACAATCTGAAAAAAATAGATTTAAGGTTTAGCCGTTCATTCATTTTTGTTTACCATGTTTACAGCCTTATAAAAAGGTAAATTTCTGTGTAGTAAAAGCTATTAAGGTTTGCGATACTAGTAAAAATTGAGCTCTTGGTGACACATTGTCTTTATAGGAGCGACTACTTCCTGGAGATACGCGAGGCGTCAGTCAAATCCTTGATTTGGGACTGTGCAGGCAAAGGGGGCACACTGATCAGAAGCCACCTTAATCACGGAATCACGGGACCCAGGATCGAAGATTTTGACGACGTCCCTTTAATACCACTGATCAGAAGTATACTTTTAAATGTGTACTTAGCTGGCCGATGAAGAATTTGAATTAGAGAGTTAATCAGGAATCCACTCCCCTTAGCGTAAGGCTATACAACACGACAGACTGATCGATACTCGGATCAAGATATCGATAAGCTATCTCAGATGGTGAAATAGACCATTGCTTATGGGCATTGTTATACTACGGTAATCATTTCGCTTGAATGACTTGCAAAGACTTGTCGCGATAATAGACGCACAAAAACTATTATTAGTAGAGTGGTATGGGGTCCTTTAAGAAACGTTGTAGAAGTTTTATCACTGATATAAAAGTGGATGAAAGAGAGAAATAGAGAAAGGATCAAAAGAATGTCATTTTAAATGTTGAATGTAAGCTTAATGGTTTTGCGGGGAGAGCATTTTGGTGTCTCCTAAGTATCGACAATAGCGTCAATTAAATTAGAAAGGAACATGTTCATCGCAAAACACGGTCAGGCGAGATCTGTGCGTATCCGATGGAATCTTCGATAGCAATTACAAACTGATCGATGCGGACATAATAACATTATTCTGTTTAGACCTGTGTACGGGGGCCCAACAATTAGTCACTTCATAAAAGAAAGTGCAAGATACTCAGATATAGTCCACACAGACATTGTTTACGTCTAGCTCAGCAGTATATCTCTATACCCTGCTATGGGCATTCATAATTTATGGATTCGTTCCGATCAAAGTGAATACTTTTTTTTTAATTTTAAAAATGTTATTTGAGCAAAAGGATTCATCTCTTTAATTAATTAATATTTTTATACTCACAAGATGAAAATCATTCAACTTAATACCTGGAATATGTACGTCCCACTAGGAACATCATAAGGGTGCAGTGGTGAATATGATATGATTCATTTCTAATCATTTTTTTCTTAACCTTACACATCTGAAAGGAGCAATATAAACATTTTGAACAGTACGAGGTATAAAATGTTCAAAAGGACACCTTGAGGATGCAAAGATGGTGGTGATTAAGGAGTTGCTCTTCGGACTATTTTAATAGGGTTCACTTTTGCAATGTGTATACTGAGCAGGGGCGGCGCCAGGGTATTTAAATAGGGGGGGGGGCAAGATGACTCGTATAGCAACGTCGCACGTCGAGGGTCTTGAAATAACAAATAGGACTATAACAGTTATGTCATAATTGCATGGCCTAGCCTTCTCTTCTCCATTTCCCCTTCTCTTTCTCCTTCCCCCCTTCTTCCTCCTTTTTTTTTTTTTTTTTGCTCGCTTGAAAAATGATAGGGGGCGGCCGCCCCCTGCCCCCCCCTGTAGTGCAACCCCTGATACTGAGATAACAGTTTCGCTGTCCATGCGATGTCAAGGCTTATCTCAGTGGTCACAGAGAGACGACATAGGGCAGTGTATAGTCAGAGGTGTATCGACAAAATATCTGTATGGACAGAGCATCAGTTTGGGATGAAGTCACGAAAAGCAAACAGCCTGAAAGTGATCGCCTCTATAGCAGCAACAGTGTGTGCATGTCAAAGCGTGAGAGAGGAGCATTAGATTTAAGGCACTCTCTACAGGGGGTAATGTCAATTCCTCTAAGAGAGAAGGGGAAAGAGTGAAAGAGATAGATAAATAGAGAAAGAGAGAGAGAGAAAGAAAGAGAGAGAGAGAGAGAGAGACGGGGGGGGGGGGGGGGGACGTCATGAGATCACTCTGAAAGTACTTAGGCTTTAGTCTTTGGGTATTGATTAATGTGAGCAAACAACGAGTAAGTCTTATGAGACATGCACTCTTTCGAGACTGGCAGCCCATGTTTTAAGTTCTTTTGTCCCCGGGAACAGGTTGTAACGGCTCCAATATTGACCAACCAGTTGATATATGGCCTATTAACATGGGTTTTAACAACTGTCCTTGATGCTGTTATATACGTCAACGAGTTAGGACCCCACGCGTCTGATTCTAGAGAAAAAAGGCCACATGATATGAATAATTATATCAAGGAGTTATCACAGAACTCCTTGATTATATCAAACTAGCCTTTAAGGACAAATAGACATTTGAATATTGTAAATTGTTTAATTTGCTTTTAGTTACCCAGTCGAGTAAAAGACTAGGCTAATAATGTAAGATTCAAAGTTCCTTAGCATGTCTTTTGGGAGGAAAGTTCGATAAAACTGAATACATTATTAACCTTTCTAATCATGCCTTAGGAAATACTTGTGTAGCACTTTATACACTTTATACACTTTGAAATGAAGATGATTAAATAGCAGACAATATTTTAAAAAGTACTGAAAAATATGAAAAAAGGTACACATATGGCGAAAAGTCCTCTTAATCTTACTTTTAATCATTAACTACATCATTCAGTGTAGGGTGTTACTTGTGTCATTATCCCTTTCAAAACGTTAGTTTTAGTGAACCATTTTGAGATACAAAAACCAATCAATTCGATATCTTGTTGTTGTTGTTCTTCTTCTTAGAATTTTGAATCAACATCACCATTAAACCCTAACCAAGCTGATTTTTAGAAAATAAACTTTACGTTCTTATCCTCAATGCAGCGCATGAGGGATTTGGTTGGAACACGTAATCCCCCAAAGGAGTATCCAAATTGTTTCTGTGCTTATTTTAGCCCTAAGGTAATCAATATACATGCCGACAAGTCGTGTATGTCTTGGATGTATTCACACCCTAAAATTGATCATCTTTTCATTGCGGCTATAGACTGACATACCCCCTCAGGTATCAAGATGAAGAGGTGATGCTAGGAAAACAATACCAATGTATTTACGGATTAAAGGTTTAACACGAGCAAAAAATAGGGAGTGAGAAGTTTGTCACATACACATTATCGCACCTAAGACATGTTATAAGAGGAAGCATTCAATATACCGTATCACATCACCCGATGTACTTTCCATCTGTCAACATACGGGTTTTTAAAAAGTCTGCCGTGTATAGAAAAAGCAGAAATCCTGAAATATATGCTTGCACTCCAAATTTGAAGCGCAAATTTTCGGTGGAAAATCAATGTCAAAACGAAGTTGAGAAGCGTCGTTCTCTTTTTAAAGAATGATGAATCATTCAAGACTTTCAAGATACTGGATGCTGTTAAAGATATCGAATAATATGTCATCAAAAATCTTTAAAATATTATCCAAAACGAACAAAAAGAAAATTGTTAATTTCAATCTTAAAGCGTTACTGCCAGCATTAAGTGAAACAATCACTTTAATAACTCCATCAAAATTTAAAGTATTTTTAATTTCACAGTGTTGTTATCTAGCTTCAGATTAATTAAAATATAAGGTCTATTATATTCTTACTCTTCTGGGAAATTTAAACCCATCTCATTCACGTTTAAGGACAAGGGACAAATCATAATTAAGTGTGATTTGGACCCTCATGTAGACGATATTTTGCCCGACTCGCCCTGGGGCAAGCTTTCGCTGTCTTCTCACCATTAACTGCGAGGGGACGACATTCCCACAATTTATGTCGAACAGGAGACCGCATTCCCGCCAAAATTAGGTCTGCTAATCCGCAATGTTGACATTAATATTAGCTTCAGTTGGAAAGCCGAAGAATTCGTTTTAAGAATCTAGGTGGAAAATTAGAATATCAATAATTTAATTTGTTCTCCGTAATGTCAGTACGGAACATATCTATGTAGTAATTAATGCCAAGCAGCATTTTTTCCCATTTTGTTTTTGTTATCAGTTCATTTTTGTAGTTAAAAGTTCTAATTTTCAGAATCCTTTATTTGATACCTTTAATCACTGTTATGAATGCTTTACGATGTATGGTAAATTTCTTCGTGAGAGAAAGTTGAGGGAAAATATTCCATTTCATGACAACGGTAAGATCTCCAAGTGATACAAATTTTGGGAGAATCTAATTCGCAGTCTCATTTACGACGCCCGGCCAACACCGCCCATAGGTACCATTATGTAAATCTAGCCATACCCGAAGAAAGGAAGTGCATGAGGGGGTAACGAGAGATGATTTGCCTCGGGGAGTGTCGGGGCGCCTTCGCTTCTCTTGTCCGCTGGCTATTTCCGCTTATAGGCATTGGCGCCCTGCCCTATGCAACTACTGCTTTTGTTACAGTTGACGCCACTTCTGTGGCGCATCTAGAATATCGGTTTGCGTTAATATACCGACGCCATATTGGTGTGTCGATTTTTTTGTTCTTTGATTCAGATAGTACAAAAATGGATGGCGATGAGACAGTAGAAATATATATAGTTAACCAGAAAGATGTATTATTAGTGGTAATTATTTCATCGAAAATTGCAGAAATATATCATTTAAAAATGTATCATTTCAATTGCCCTCCGTCAGTTTTACATAATAGACAAGATAGAGCTTGAATAAAACTGGAAAGAAAATGTTCACTGCCCACTTTTAGATATGATATTTCATGTTTATCCTTCCATTAAATGGAAAATATTTGAAACATAAAGTCAAGTGAATGTTTAATAGAAAGTGTATTAAACACGATAAAAACTACTTTCGAAAAATAAACTCAAGGGCAATTTCAAAGGCCTATTGTACTGCCCATAGAAATCTTGTTCAGATTACGTAATACGCGTAATGTTCGCACATTTCTAAAGGTGATAGACAGGGCTATTAAAATTGCCTTCAGCTGATTTTTCGAAAGTAGTTTTTATCGTGTTATTATGGAATATGACAAACTGACAAATAATTAAGTATCTAATATCCTAAGAGAAACTGAGTGAAGAAAGTTAGCAAATACTCAAACAATAACTGAAAGACAGACAGAGATGTTATAGAAGAGCGAAGAGGTAAAAATAATACACAGAGAGACATATATAGAGACAGCATTAGAGCGAGAGAGAGAGAGGGGGGGGGGAGAGATGGGGATGATTGATAGGGGAAAAGATAGTGAGGGAATTATAGAAATAGAGAAAGAGAAACAAACACACATATACAGATGACGATTAAGGAAAGGTCTTATGAGAAGAGAAACAATCTATAGAGATGGAGCGGGTGGGGCGGGGAGATGGTGGAAACAAAATATTGCGTCGACCTTTGGACGCATTCGAAAAATGGTAAGATAATCCAGCAGGCTGAAAGACAGATGAAAGGTAAAAGGGGAAATCAGTCAACCAGAAACGATCTTGATAAGCCGGGATGGAATGAGAGAGCGCCCGGTCGTATCTATATTAATTTCAGTTTGCATGCATGTATGATATTTTCAAAAAGGATTCTGACATTGAAGTTGAAATTTAATTTAAGAAAATACTAAAATGTCAGTTATGAACACACTACTTGCTGTTATAAACAATGTAAAAAAAAAAAAAACTGATTAAGGCGACCATGTTTTGTTCTGCCACAAAGTAACATGCTGTACATGGCGGCTGATTAATGTTCATTGCGATGGTTAATATTGCGCTGCATGGTATACCGAGAATTAAAAACAATATCGTACTACATTTTTAATCATTCCACGAATCTCTATCATGAAAAACAGCTCTTTTTAATCAGATCCACAAATTGACATTCCGTAGCCATCAGGCTATTGGTCTCTAGAGTGTTAGCGATTGTTGCTTAATGTTTTTTTTTATTAACTCAACGACTGATTGGGTCCATACTAAAATAAAAATATATAAAACATACAACAGGAAACAATATTTTGTATCTCCAGACAGCACATTTATCAGCGTCTGACAACACTTTCCAATCTCATAGTCCCATGCATAGTATTTCTAGGTCAGATGAGTTGAAGAGACTCAATAAGCCTTGCAGATTGATTTCTAGAAACTTATCCGAGTGATCTTCTAAGTTGGCTGATGTGACAAAAGAATGTTTTCTATAGATCGATGTGAAATGTATCCAGTAAGATAGGCTTCCAATGACTGGTTTTAATTAGGTCACTAAATAACAGGGATATGTTTTGGAAGGAGGGCCACCGTAAGTTAACTGAAAGGGGTGGCTTTGGTGTCTCTTTATTGTCTTCATTATTCCAGTCGTTTTCAACTTTCTCACATAAAATGGGTCTTCTCTTCAGAAATATGGGAACGCACAACATATAATTAACCATGTTAACCCTTTCAGGACAGGGATTATTTAAGGGCTAAATTGATCACATTTTGTTCTTCAAATTGGCAACAATAATATTTTTCTTTTAGTGCTACATGGTTCAAATAAGGTGTAATGTCTTTGAAAACAATATACACGGTTAGAAATTTGTTGAATAGTTGAAAGAAATTGCCAATTTTGATGAAAAAACAATGATTTTAAAACTCTCAATGTGTTGCCAATTTAAGGATCTCAAAGCTTATTCTTGTTTTTAAAATTCCTGGCGTCAAACGCAATATGGTCATGCAATAAAAATGGACATAACATGTGCAGAAATTTTTGCTCTTTCTACTCATACATCTGGTATATTTTTTAGAGCTCTGAATCAAAACTTATTAAGCCAAACCACAAAATGTGGTCACTTGTCTTGAAAGGGTTAACAAGGTATAAATAAATTTGATCTGTCTGCAAAATGACAAAAACAATATGTGATGGATTGTGGAGAAAAACAGCAAACCATGATTGAGCAAACGGATTAGATTTTGTTACTGTTTACCCATTTCACATGATATTTGTTTTCACTACAAGAACGAATTTGTAATAATGAGAAACACTGCGCACCTGACCATGAACGAATTTTTGAAAACAGTTTCTTACATTTCAACCGTCTCTATTTAGGTTCTGTTCAATCAAATTACGGGAAGATAATGATGCGATCTCCAACTATGTCGATTCGAATTCGTAAAGATATTTCGAATGCATCTTTTTTATCGCTTGTATGTTTCAGTTCTTTGAAATAACATTATTAAAAAAAACAGGTACTGCAATGATGTAAACGGCCCCTCCCCTCTTATAACCCTACCCATCACTCTTCCAAAGTCTTTCTCAATCTTCCTTTATGGCTACGCCCCTTCCCCTAGATGTCTGCAGGATACATTTTTTCATCCCCGCTACGGTTACAATGAATATACCTTACGCGCCACTCGCAGCTGTTGACATTTTAATCGCGTTGATTACAATTCATCATCTTCAGCTTCGCGTGACTGTGACGGGAGTAGGAGCGTACCTACAACGTTTTAAACTGAAGGGGGCTAGTTGGTCAAAATTTCGTGACAGGTTTGCCGGCAAGGCCTTAAAATACCTGAAAAGTCAGGGCGAAAATATCATTTGATTTTGGTGACAATGCTATTGAAAAGAAGTTCCCGAAATCTCAAATTTGCTACCAAGAGTATTTTACAAACTTTCAAGAAATAAACATTTCCGACTCAGTTATTCAAATTTTGCTGAAAAGAGTAAATACAATTTAAGATTTTAATTTTGTTGTAAATGACTAACTTATTTTATCAAGAAGTAAAGCTTTATAAAAAATATATCTGAAAGGGTTAAAAAACAAATTATGCACAAAATATTTAGAATTTTTAAATTTCAAGAATATTATCTCTTTCCTACTTAAAATGTTATTGAAATTTCGTTTTTGGACCGATTTCATCTTTCAGATGGTTCTACCAGGTCCGCAGAAGACATTACAAAAATATATAAACTGATGGCAATAACATGGACTTGACAACGTATTTCCCGAATGGGGGCAAGGAGGGTGTTCCCCTATACCACCCCTCCCTTCCCATATCGACGCCCCTGGATGTGGAAGCAGTACTCGGTACGTGGTCTCCTATGACACCAGCATCTGGTAAAGTGAAAAGGGAAACCGTCGACTCAAGAATGTTCAACTGGATATTCACTTTCTCTTTCGTATCTTCCATATTGTTCGAGGACATCTTGCCAGTGTTTTAGATCATGCCAAACGGCACAGTGCACTTTATGTAGTAGAAAGTTCAAGTGGAGAAACTTTATTAAGTGAAGTAAGTGAATTTAGAAGCTTAACTGATAAAACTTTCAAAGTACCTTTGCACTGTCTGTTCAAACTGTGTAATCAAAGCGGTCTTTATTCCTATATCTAATAAGGACACCTTTGCTCCCTCATTTTCTCTCTCGTTGCAATGAAATTGAAATTAAATAGATCACAACGTTTGGTTTTTACGCTATAGTACCTCCTTTTATTTTACCAGGTTTAATCTACTTATCTTTATTCTGTCATACCTTTTTTTTCCTTTTGATTAATTATTTTTTTTCATTGACAAAAAAAAAAATCAAAAAAATCTCGGTATATCTATCATTTTATTACAAGTGAAAATATGATGACGAAAATAAAGACGAAGTAATTTACACTATGCGTCACAACTGTATACAGTCATTGGCCGTAGAAGAATTAACTTTTAAGATAATTGTACATCTTACAAATTCTCGTTACGTCTTTAACATAAGTTAACATTTACAGACCAATTGAGGGTATACGCCATGCTTATTTTGTACCACGAGAAGAACTTGACTACCGGCTAAAAAGCAATAGAGACGAGCTATTGGGTTGAAAAGGCGGATCTCCAATAAAACTCAAATGGGTATGACCTTTCGTGGAGAGGAATATCACTTTATATTCATCCCAATCTATGCCCACGTAATTGTTTTGTTTGCTTTCTGTAAAACAATCGCAATATCTTCTTTACTTAAGCTTTGCAGGTCGAGAATCGAGACAAAACGTGCATGACATTCAAAACAGCGATGATAGAAAATGCTTGCGAAAGATGTTATCAATAATCAAGTGGAATTGTTTCACAAACACGATTTTGACTATAGATTCTGAAAGGAAATAAAGACAAATTTCTAGAAAGGCACGTTAAAAGTAAGAAAAGGTGTGATCAACTTGAAACTATAACTTTACCGCCAGGCAACTCGCTTCTTTCTTGTCAACTGTCATAAAACAGTAATAATCAAATTTGCGCTTAACACACACTCCTTTTAATTGAAGGGGCCTGGTAGGTACATGCAGAAATAACTACATAGTTGAACGGGAACGCGTTTCCAATTCGGAGTAAAGCACTTGTATCATATCAGGAGAAACCAACTGATCATCCCATTTCATTCCAAGTCAATTAAGAAAGCGCTAATTAAAGCAGCATCATAATTAAACTTGTCGACACGGGCCTAAGTAGGTCTTAATGAAGGTGGGAAGACGTGTATTAAAGGCCCACAGAACAGTACAAACTCCTTTAAAAGGAAAGGATTTTTGACTATCCAATCTTAATGGCTATCTGTAGTAGATAGAAAACTAGTCTAAAGAATTCAATCCTCAATTTGCACCATAAACGAATTTCAAACTTCAGTTTACTGCTGTATTAACTCGAAATTCAAAAGTTTGTGAAATGTGCGTATTGCTTAAATGTTACAGGGCATTACAGTTTTATGATAATTTCCTACCCCCCCCCCCTTTCTTTTTGATCAATTAGTATTATTTTTTGCCAGTTACCAAGCATGATTTTTCTTCAAATGATTCTTGAGCTGCATGCTGGGAAAATTTAACATTTTACATTTCACCTATACATAACAAACATCCAATTCATATAAGCTCAAAATCATGATTACATCAAATCAATTACAAATTACAATTATATCATAATGATTTTTCACTGGTTCGTCGTATCTGGACGGTTACCTTTTCCCCCTCAAAAGACAGAATCAAATAATTTGAACCAGTATTGCTAGCGAACGAACACACAATCTGCATCATATACATCATGCCTCGATGTGTAAGTAAACAAGCTATCGGGGAAATAGCTAGTTATTATTGATTTATGACTTTACAGATACCATCTATCTTCTGCCGCATGCTCGGCTACATGGGTCACCTATTCCATATTTAATGCTCGTACAAGTGTAGTTACCAATGAATACAGAGATAAAATTCCATATAACTCGTCCATAATGCATAAGTATTTTTGGCTTGTCTGATGAACTGTGGCAAAACATATCAGCACAGTTGATAGATTCTCTCTCTCTCTCTCTCTCTCTCTCTCTCTCTCTCTCTAAATATCTATCTTTCCCTCTCTCATTTAGAGAAGGGGCTAACAGATATCACATTATGTGAACAAAAAACTGATTATTGTAACAACCTATAGATATGAGATATGACATTAATTTAAAAGGCAAAGTTATGTTTAGTTATTTTGCTATACGTACTTATAAAAAAAAAACCATAGCATTAATATTATATTCAAAAGTATTAGTTGCAGCATAAATGTTATCAAAGCTTTTCCATAATTATGAGAAGTGAAATATAGATGACAGATGAGCCGATGAGCAGATGGTAGAAATTTAGCACATTAATTACACTAATGTTTTTTAATCATCGCGCATGCTACTGTGATAGAGAGGCAGCAATTTTACATCAAAATTCCATTACCGATAGCAACGAACTAATCCAATGAATATTTACTTCTTGATTTGCTTGACTGTACATTATGTTGGTGATTTCAAATAATAACCTTTCCCAAAGCACATGTGTCAATATTCACTAACTTTAGATAAACAGGTGTTATGTACAAGGAAATGCAATCAATTAGGTCAGAACGTATTTCCCAGTTCTAAAAAATGGGTTAGTAGCCATGGTAGCCATGGTAGCAGTGAAACAAGGGGCCGAAACAATATAATATACATTATTTTGAATATGAACATTTAGACAGAATTTCAAAAGGTTTATATATATATAAATATATATATTTATATATATATATATATATATATATATATACGTATGTTTCCTGAAGAAGCCTTATAGGCGAAATATTGAACCTTTTGCATGTTTTGTGTCTAACGGAGTCATTTATTCTGATCTCCGTCGCAGAACTTTTGAACTATATATATATATATATATATATATATATATATATATATATATATAACTTTATTTTACCAAATAATCGTCTCACGAGATGAATCTTCTCTCCCTATCTCTTCTCTCCTTCCTCTCTTCCGACTTATCCTTTCTCTCACTCTCGATTTCTCTCCGTTTTAATTTTGTCTCTCCCTCTCTTTCTCATTCAAACCATCTGCCCATCCCACCCCCCCCCCTCTCTCTCTCGCTTTCTGTCTCCTGCTCTCTCTCTCTCTCTCTCTCTCTGTTTCTAGATCTTCGTTCGAAATTTGTTATTACTCTCTTATGTAATATTATCGATGATCATCTACTTTTTTTTATCATCTAAGAATATTTTCCCGTTGTATCATGGTAACTAGAAACACACCTTATAACGTTAACCATCTCCTTCTCGAAGCGATCAAAGGAAAAGGGATGAACAGACGAATTAAACAATCATTAATGCGAGACAAATGCCTTTCACAATATTAATGACTGCTTGAAATCAATACCCATTCGGTCTCAATATTTTACGAGCTTCTCTCATTCTCTTTCTCTTTCCTAAAAACAACCCCAACACATTCTCGTCAAAAATATTCCCCTCAAAAACATCAAGAGTTATCTCTCAATAAAGCTATAAAGCTCCAAGATGTCTCGGACAACAGAGAGAAATCAATGCATGGAGACAATTAAATGAGCGATGGTAGGCTAAATGGAAAAGTTTTTCGAAAAATGCGCCAGGGTCGTTTGATAGCATCATGTTATTGTTGACATTTTCTGCGGGCCGTTTAGTGAAATGACTTTAGATCGATTTAGCTAATTTTGAGCACTAAATGGCCGCGCGAGAATTGCTTGCCACTTCCATAGCTAAAGCGTCAATCAATATAAAGTCGCTCTACAAATAAAAGTCAAAGAAAAACTTCAGTCGAAAAAAACTGTTAGGCCTGCCACCATGTTCCCATATTCCTCATTTGTGGTTCACGCATGACAAAATAATCGTATAGTACCATGATTTTTACGTATTTAACATTTGAAATGAAGTGGCGTATATAGAATTTGGCCGATATTTTACGGGTTAAAAATGAAAAAGTAAAACGACTACAGAGAACAGCTTCTCCTATAATTGAAAAAGGGGTTAGATAATTTGCTTTTGCCTTTTGACAATCCCATTCATATGCAAAATAAGTGAAATATCATAAGACATACGTTTCATTCAACAAATCACACTTCTCTCTTTTTGCTCGAAGCATTTTATTTTACCACTGGCAGCACTTTGAAATAATCACATATTTCAAAAACTATTTTAACAGGTGAATCGTGAACAGAAAATTAAGTAAAAGTATATTACGGTAAAGAATTTGGAGATAAGAATAAAATGAATGCAAAGGAATATTTCCTTTCTTTACCAGGCTTCTAACCATTTTGCTTATTTTCTATTTTTCTTTTTCCAAATTTCCTCTCCTTTTACCTTTCACTGACCCTAACTTTAGGCTAAACACGTGACAAATTAAACCAATTAACGGCGTCACCCGAACTTTCCTGACATCTTTAAGCTAGACATTTCTATTTGATCTTCCTATTTACACTACTCTGACAAGTCTACAGAGTCACAATGGATTCTAAAAGACAGTCCTGACATCATGTTCCAGCTTATACGTATATATTTAAACGGTTTGTGTTGTTCGTTTGATCAAACATTCAGTTATTTCATCTCAAGTGACCCAAGATAGTTACGTCGCAAACTGCATTCTCTCGTACTGAAATCCTTTTTATTTTTAAACGCCTATGAGAACATTTATAACAATTGGGTCAGTTATATACAGATCATCACTCTTTTAATGTAAAAATTTTCCTTTAATGTAGATACATCAAACTTTTACTCTAAAACAAGTTGGGTAAAGTGTTATCCAATTTTAGGGAAAGAGGGAATGGGGCTTTAAGCATGTTTGCAATTTTACTCCATATTTATTCGGTAAACTTTGTGCCCAAACTGTGTAAAATTTTACCCCCGAAAGATATGCATATTCGCTTTTTAACCAATATAAGGTAAAATTTTACCCAACTCTTTATAAAGAGTTTGGCATACATTAAACAAAAAATCGATAGGAATACGTAGCTTTGAAACCATCTACATATGCAATAGTCATGCTAATATACAATTACCATAATTCAATGATTCGAAATGAATGTTTGTAGATGGTTAGAAAATAAATGCATTTCCAAGAATCCCGTATTTCGTAAGTCAATCGAACACAATTTACACCTATACCAAACAAGCTAACGATTTAAAAAGACACAACAGTACAATGCGATTCAAAATTAAATTCGTCATGAGCCTTTAATAGCCGAATCGGCATGACAGTGCAACTCTATTGGGTTGGGTATGTGGAGATAATTGGAGGTGGAACAATTACGGTTATCGTGATCGA
The DNA here is from genome assembly GCA_025618425.1 of Heliocidaris tuberculata. Lineage (NCBI taxonomy): Eukaryota > Metazoa > Echinodermata > Echinoidea > Camarodonta > Echinometridae > Heliocidaris > Heliocidaris tuberculata. Next base: position 41,130,862 of record CM046840.1, read on the forward strand.
TATCTTCACACCCTTAAGCCATCGCATCCAGGATAGGGGGTTAAATATACATTACATTCTATTCAATAATCATGTTGTTGATTCTGAAGTCTTTGTACACTCCAAAGCCAGACATAATAGGGTGACACCCCCCCCCCCCTTCCCCCAGATGTTTTAAAACGTTACAGCGGCAAAAACATGCTGAATGATAACATCTGTGCACAATTTTGGTTTAGATCTAACTAGTATTCTCCACAGTGTGAGCGTTAAATGGCAAAAATTCAAGTGAAATATTCGTCTCATCTTTTGCAAAACTTTTATTCATGAATAAAATCGTTACATTGTCTTAGATTTATGTTTTCATCGTGTAATTACCGTATTTACCTTTTTTTATTTTTTTATTTTTTTGTTGGAAATATCAGATTTCACAAGAGGTTAGTGTGTGTCTTTTAATGTCTGGTCAATTAATAGCAAGTATATGGATGGATACTCTACTGCACTTTTATTGACTACGGAACTTAGGGGGATTTGCGAGACAAGCATTCGTTTCTCTATTTCTTTTTCCGAAGGGATTCAACCTTATATAATCAATTTACAAAACCAGCCGAGCATAGGATGGGGAAAACAATGGAGCACATCGAGAACATTAGGTACATTTGTCGATAAACTTTTCAAATCTATAGATAGTTCATTAGACCCCCTAGTGTGATGTCTGGGGATTTACCAGATCTAAGATATTGATGCGTAAATATTTGCAACTTGGGGTGGTAATTAGTAAAAACAACAGTCATGTCAGTTTACCTATCGCAAAGAAATTCAAAATTTGTGTTGTCTGGAAATAGATTCGACAGGACTGAAGAAATTTTTGTAGCTGCGACAAGGGTAAATCAAATCCCACGATGGAAAACAGAACCAGCTGAAACAAACAGGAAACAAACGTAGAAGTTTGAGTCCAACGCTGTCACACACAAAATGCTTTCGTCAAATTAACAATGGGCTTCCCAATGCTCAAGAACCACTTCAAGAATACGAAGGACTGCCAGGGGCGTCACTAGAACATTTTGAATGGGAGGGGGTGTGACATCTAAATTTGGCGACAAAAATGCTGCACCCTAATATCCCCCAAATAAAAATAAAAGAAAATCACAGATGTAGAGATCTTGATCATACAGGCCCATTTTCGCAAGGAGGGGTCTGACGCCTTTCGACCGAATATTAACTGTTCAATTTCTAAATTTTTGCGAGCGATCGAAGCGAGCGAGCAGTTTTTTTTTAAATTTTCGTAGAGAAAATGTACAGAAGTTACATAATTATCTGGGAACATCGCGGCTCAAATATATGGATATTCTGGCACCTCACTTCGCTGCCCGAATATGAAGTGGTGGTTGCCCGAATATCGGAACTTTGAAAATCCTCGGGGGGGGGGGGGGGGGCTGCAGGCTATTTCCCGAGTATTAACTTTCCAGTGTAGTTTTTCTTTTTTTCTTTCTGTTTTTTCTTTCCTTTCCCTTTTCTTTTTTCTTTTCTTTTTTCTTCTCCTTTCTCTCTTCTCCTTTCTTCTTTTTCCTTTCCTCTTCCCTCTCCCCTTCCCCCTTTTTTTTTGCCGACAGAGGTGGCGCATTTGCCGACAGCAATTTTGAGTGGAGGGTATCACAGCCCCACAACCCCCTCTAGCAACGCCCATGAGGACTGCATTTCACTTTGCAAATGAACATTTTCTCATCGCACCCTTGTCTTTTCTTCATCCATGTCATCAGGACCAGGAGGTGTAAGCTTGTTTGGACTATACTAGGACCAAGTCCAGTGGAGCGCATCTCAATGCGAAGGCTTAGGACCACCACTGGTCTGTCAATCTTTTGTTCATTTTCACCTAGGACGCTATCCATTCGTATCAAAGCCATTTAAAGAATAGGATGTCCTCGACTGCTAATACAGTCTTGTTTGCCCAAACTTTAAGAAGGTATTGTCTCCGAGCTGGAAGCAGAGTTCTACCAGAACTAAAAGTGTCGAAATAGGGTCAAGGTACCGGCGCCGAGTCAATAATGACGCATTCACTGAAGTTCTTCCGAGGTATATCTATATTAAAATTCAACCCTTCCGAGAGTTGTTTTTGGAGTTGATGTAACTACAAAGAATCTTTTTAACAAGATTTACTCAAGAAACTCTTTATGCCTTGTGAGATCAATATCCTTCTCAAGCTTAACTGCAAATATTCGGCAGAGGTTTGTGAGGTTTCTTTTCTATCAAGTGGCTTTGCATGGTAGCAGTTTGGTTAGTCGGGGAGTCTTTGAAAATCATTTTGTGCTTCCACCAAATTGAAAGGCTGTGACCAGTTTTGCACTTACTTCTCCCCGCGCTCTCACTAGAAACCTAGTAAATATGAATTCCAGTCACCCAAAGTAAGTTCTACAAATACCATATAGTTCTCCATAAGGCATTATGAATACAAACATGGAACTCACGTCTAAATATCTGTATGGCGTCCACATTAAATTGGTAATTGAGATAAATACTAGAATATCTACATAGTGACAAAAATATACATAATTAAGAAAAGTATTTACTCTTTAATTCATCTTCCTTTCTATGTTCATACGTCAATAATTACATATGGAAGTAATTACACTGGAATTCGTTTTGTTTATAATAGCCATTAAGATGAGACATACAGACTTTATCATTAACTTATTTTTTATACAAAAAAGAAGATGGAAAACCTTTTTATAATGGGGGCTTACCGTAGCAGAAAGGAGAAGTTAAAACACGCACCACTTGAGAAGGAAGTAATAATGGATCGGCATTGGCAGTTTGATAAAAGCTAATAGCCTGATAAATGGTCCAGATACTTAACATCCAACGATTCGGAGAATGATTTCGTTTGCCCATCATCTTCAAAACAGAAAATAAATAGAACACCCAATGGTTATGCACTCTCAGCCCCCACCCCCATTACATTCATTACCATCTCCTGTCATATATGCAGGGGCGGATCAAGATTCCTGTGAAAAAAGGGGAGGGGCACATTCTGAGAAGCAGACAAGAAGGTTATCAGATTTCTAGGTAATGATTTACACAAAAATGAATTGACAAGCAAGCAAAACAAAATGGGAGTATCAGACTTTTCAGATGCCTTTTTGGTTGAAAATTTGAAATTGGGGTAATTTAAGAGGAGGGGGCAGATTTGGGGCCTTTTAAAAAAAATTTGTACGTAGGACATGCCACATGGGGCGTGAGACGGTTGTGCCCTCTCCTGGATATGCCACTGATTCCTATCCTATATGTTGATTTACAGCTGTTGGTATCGAGTAATAACATGAGATTACTGACTTGTTGGGCTTGATTAAACTTTGGGTCGAACTCGGTGAAACGAAACACAAGAGTAATTTCGACCCGTAATTTACGGTGCAATATTGGCGCGTAATTGCATGAAGGATGGCCGCCATCTTGGATATGGAGATAAAGAGATAGAGATAGACCTCGATAGGTGAAAAAAAAGGAGGAAGGTTAGAATATTACTCCCCGCGGCTAGCATTCTTGGTATGATTGAAGAACTGATGAAGATAATTATCAGGAGGTAGGGGAAGTTTGATCAGGCTAAAGCTGTGATGTAAATTGGTTTCGATTGGCCAATTAAGTTTGCATTTGGCAATAACTGGTAAACAAAGAGCCATCCTTTTTTTTTCCTCATAGGACCAAGTAGATCTCATCAAAAGGCCTCTGTTTACTCTTACACATATACCCCGCCACAAGAAATTTGGAGAGGCTCGAGAAAGGAAATCTGAAGTGGTACTTGAAAATGTTATAAAAACATTTCATAAATGGGAGTGATCGGGCTTAACGAGTAGATTTAGAATGTTCATAGAAGCAACTTTATCTTGTGTTCAGATTTTTCATTCCTTACGTTTTGTACGGACAGGTTTATTAAAACATGCAAAATGAGGTATGTTTTAATTTCAACTCTTTTTTCCTTAATGTCTATTCATTTGAAAGTTATTATTTCATTTAATTTACACATTATTCCTAGTCCTACTTCCTTTTTCTTCCTCCACAATAAACATTTTTAAAGATATGAGCCACCATTTCATTAAGTAGTGAATAAGATTTCGTTCCAGTAAATTTCAGTTATTTTACTTGTCGACTTTTTACTCTATGATTACGAAATCATTTCAAAAAGCAAATACTTGGAATTTGTATGAAATTAATAGTAAATAAAATTTACGAATGAATGAAATTAAGTATTCAAAAGTGCCTTAGATATCATTCATTATAAAGACATCAGAAGAGATCTTTCTGAGTGAAAACAGATCTCAGAGTTCATGGACCTTTACAGGCAAACATCCATCATGCTGTAAAAAGAGATGTGCTTTTTGTGATTCGTCTTAATCTAATTATCAAAAGTGAGAAACGTCCCCTTCGTCTCAAATGCATCCATTCAAACACGAATAGCCGGGGAGGGCATTTTGGCATCAAAATCAAAATGGAGAGGGTGTCAGAGCTGAAAGGACGAGAGTACAACCGGACAATGGCGATTGATACTAAGCAAACAAAACGTATCAGAAAGACACAACGGTACTGGGGGTCGGTAATTTGCTAATCAATACCCCGAAATCCATTTTGATGATTCGCCTTTTTCTAGATGGGATGAATTATACGACGACATTATCACTAGAGTTGAATGGAGGGATATTATTGTAAGACAGAGAATCGATCGCTGGATATGTCTATATAGCTGGTCTATAACATGACATCGACAGTGAAGGCGAAACTGAGAGTTCTCTTTTAAGGAATGACAAGGCATTTATGATAGAGTAGTCGTTCTCGACCCAGGTGCATTACACCGAAATGAGTGCCTGGTAATATTTATTCCTGCATGGTAACGTCTTGTGCGCATGTTAATGGAAAATAATTCGTATAAATACGAATTGTTTTCCATAGAACAGAGACATTGTTAATATACGCTACAGGAAAATGGACCATAAGAATAAAAGCACCTTGCGTAAACACTTCGTATTTCGAATGATTAAAACAAAGAGAGCAAATGAAACCGCCTAACAATTATTGTTTTGCCCCATGTCTTGTTGAAGATTGCTACTGAACAAAGCAAGGTTTTAACCTTGTTAAAGATTGTGTGTAATTTCTGGGTTTGTTTTATTTCATTTCGGTTTTTTTTAAATTAAATAATTGTATAATCATATCGGCATCGAACCATTCAAACTCTGTGAAAATACAATGAATTATGCATTGTCTCCATTGTTTGCTATAGAGGAAGAGTATGCTGCACAGGGCCGACATAGAAAGAGACAGACAGATTGACAGAGATAGAAGCGAGAGCGAGAAACAGAGAGGTTAAAGAGGTACAGAAAGAGCAGACCTAATACACGTACAACGCTCGTGAAAGGAAATATCGGGAATGACAACTATCACAGATACGAAATCGAGACATGTTCAGATAATTAGACAGAAAGACATACGAAAAGAAGAAGACAGGAGCAACAAGAGATTGATAGCATCTTCCATGAGAAAAATAAAAGACTGAAAAAAGAAAGATAATGGCGGTTGGCTGACAATCAGTGAGGTGAGGTGATTGAATTGAACACTTACAGCCTGGCTTGCGTTTCTTCCTTTGAAGTAGGCTCATTGAATTATTCCACTTCGATACATTTCGGGTCATGGCTCGCGTCGGTAAAGTTAGGAGTAATGCATTACATTACGAGGGGAGGGTTTTAAAGAGGTGACCCGCGACGTTCTATATATGCCCCGGCGACATTTTGTTCTTAGCCTTTATATTTATCAAAGATATAAGTTTATAGGGTTGAGTTTGCAATAAGGATTAGGGTAAGGGTTGGGTACAGTATTTGATGTGTCATACGGCCTTGAAGAGAAAAATCGTTCTTGATATTACGATTGGGAATGAGGGATGTCTCCTTTCCTTCCATTTGTGTGATACAGAAATAGGGTGGGTCTTGTAAGAGTTTGAAAGGTTTGCACCTTAATACTCACGGTAATGATTATTATACAGACAAATACAGCAGTTCGTTCGTAAAAATGAAATAATCATAAGTGTGCTACCAATAGACAGTAGATGCAATCTTAATTAATTCTATACCTTAATTCTGAACATTTTGCAAGTATATTCATGTACGTTTAACACTAAACGTTTTAACAAGCAATTTGAGAGTATACTATCTACTTTGGATATGAAATATTGGAACAAAATTCGGCGTACTTCTGTATCCCCGCTCACCTTCGTTATTAATTTCTCTCTCTCTCTTTCCCTCTTTATCAACCTCTCCCTTGCTCCCCTCTCCCTCCCCGTTTGTCTCTTTCTGCCTCTCTTCATCTTCATCTCCACCACCAATTCTCTCTCCCTCATCATCCCCTCAAAAGCGACCACAATGGGTAAAGATAAGTAAATTTAGTAACTGAAATTTGGGGGAGGGCCCTGCCAACGAAAGTGGTACCACATCTCACCCCTTCTACTGCACTATTTCTTTTTCCCCTTCTCGATTACATCTCCTTACTCCCCTTTGCCGCCGCCCTGGCGCGCCCGTGTGTTGGATGGGGCTTGTATGCGGTTGGTAATGTCTATAATGGATAAAGGTGCTCCCGTGGAATAATTTCATTACTACCCTGTACTAGATGTGTTGGGGAGACGACACACCATACGACATCTATCACATGCATTCAACCGACTCTTTATTTATGACATTAATTTCCAAAATTCGATTAGAATATTTAGGAGGGAGCGATGGATGATGGACGAAACGTAGAAAATGTGCGATGTACTTTGTGAGTGATCGGTATATCATTAGTTATAATTTTGCTGAGAGTAAGGGAAACTTTTGTCTTCTTTTATAGTAGTAGTATTTGAAAGTTATTATTTTTGCTTGGTCGTTATCATGGTTATTAAGATGTAAAATATGATATTGAAACAAAGCATATCATGATCGCATAACTCCAATAGGGCATCGCTTGGTATTCTGTGGTGCGACAACGCCCCCCCCCCCCCCCCAACCATTGAGAAACAAATCAGGTGGCAACTGTGGGATATTTACAGGCAAAGCAACAGTGTTTTTACATACAGGTAAGTAAAAGAGCATAAAAGAAGTAATCTTAGATTTAATCATGTTTGAAGTTACTTAGGATCAACTTATATGACTGACAACTTGATGTCAGTAAATATTCTACAAGAATATACGTCTGTTTCCTCTTAAGCATATAGCTTAAAAAGAAGTGATATAACTGATATACCAAATAACGTACACTAAATTATTCAATATAATTATTCTATGTTTACTTAACTTTGGGTTGTTATTTTTCTTGTAAAAAGACTGGTTTTAAGTATGAAATCTGAATTGTGAAAGTTAACAGAACTGAACTGATCTTTACCGCTTAAAGCATTTTAAAATTTTATCATCAAATAGGTGCACATTATACTTTCATGTAACTTATTTCACCTTGCAGTGGGCAAGGTCTATTCTTTGCTTTCTTCGAATTATAACATCATTGTTTATTCACTGGAGAAAACGTGGTATGCGTGCAAGTTAAAAGCCATTGCGTTGTGCATTGGCATTAATAGTCCTTGACGAAATATTGATCGATGATTATAACCGATAGAGAACAGAGGGGAAGGACAGAGAGAATAACAGAGAGGAGAGGGGGAAAGGGAGAAAAGAGGAGAGGAGAGGAGAGAGAGAGAGAGATAGAGAAAGGGGGAATTGCGAGAGGAGAGGGGGAATTGTGAGAAGAAAGGGGGAGATGTTGAGAGAGGAGGATGAGGAAGAGAGGGGGAAAGGAGACAGAGTAGAAGTGGTAGAGAAGGAAAGGGGAAGCGAGAGGAGACTAAAGATTTGGAGGGGGGAGAGAAAGAATGGAAGAATGGGTGAGAGGGAGACAGGCAGTCAGTCACAGATACAGACGCAGAGACAGAGAGGGATAGAGCATCTTTTGTAAGCATAACAGAAGTAGAGTATTAAGGGATGTGGAATTGAAGACAGGCGTGTAATAAGGAAATGGAGAGGAAAGGAAGAAAGACCTCAATGTAAAGCAAATTCTGTGAAAGCTTTATCGTATAAGAAGTGCAGAGAAGACAGAATAAAAGAAAGAAGAAAGAGAGGGAAAGAGAGCTGTCGGGGTGATAATGAAACAAGATAGATACATGTATACAAAATGGACGGGAGCGAGATGAAAAGAAGCGACGTAGATGCGATCAATGATGAAGACTAATGTATCCAAACATTAATGGTAGACTAAATGTTCGGCCTCTGTTTATCTCGGTCCATTAAGATAGCTATCAATTACATCACATCATAAAGTGACCCTAACCCTAATTGGTATAGTAGCACGCATCATCTACGTAGTGTCAAATTGTATCAGTCTCGAGCGTACATTCATGTTGAAACGTCATAGAAGATTGCTATGAAGTAACATAATAGAGAGAAGAGTTTTGAAGATATGCTAGGAAAAGGTTATGGTGAATAATTTATATGAAACTTTGGACGGAAACTTTGGATGTACATACTGACTGAGAAATAGAGTTGTAAAGAAAATTTGATTGATGAAATGAATAAATAATGCGAATTCCAATAAAAAGAAAAATGTCACCACCTTTAATTAATAAAAAACATCAGATATCAAGCCACGTGCATTCAGCTTTACAGAAACCGCGACGTATAATTTTTACGAAGATAGATTTCTGTCTGGTAAGAGCTTCCATATTCGCTACTTTTGATTAAGTGAAATAAGATTAATTGATTGGTTTTTGTTTGTAGTAAGATGATAAGAAGTGAATCCTTTTATGTATCACCAAGGATCATGCATCTCTCAAAAAAAATCCACTACATTGTCATGTGGCTGATCACGTGATTGTGGTTTGTCGGACCATCCATGAAAACGGCTTAAACATGACCTCATGTGGGTTTCTATGAACCTTTGTTGTGGTCAGAAAAAGTTCCAACGAGAGACGGTGTCTTTTAATTTCAAATATTATTGTGTGCCATGAGCAGCCACAAACGAAGGTCTTATTTATAATGATGTATTGACATTTCTGTATAATATACCTAAACCAATGAACTCATTTCATAGTTATTCCATCTCACACGAACACAAGCCCATTTCAAAGTGATGGTAACAGGTTGTAATATTTTTTCTTCATTTACAGACGGATCCCCAAAGCTGCATGTGCGTATTCTGGAAACCTACCGCGAAAAGAACTGACAAAAAAGAAGTGAATACAAAAAGGCAAAGAAGCATATCTGGAAGACTGAACAAATCTTCATTCTCTGTAGGGTCAACGAAGATTTAAGGTCCACTCATTTTTGACAGTTCTTTCTGAAAGCAGAGGGGGTTCACCTTCCTCCTTAAAAATGCTAACGTTCCTTATAGAGAAACGCAGGGGCGGATCCAGGATTTTGTAAAAGAGGGGGCACAGAGCCGGAAAAGTACACAATTAAGGGGGTAATATTTTTCATTGTGTACTTAAGGTATGCCAGTTGAGTTTCAAAAGAGGGGGCATGGGCCAGTTTTCCTCCTATGTCCGCCACTGGAGAAACACATATATAATCAAAATAAGTTGAATGATATCTAAAATCTAAAATGTTCCCAGCATTCTAACGTCTTCTTCGGTTTGCTCGTAGCAAGTTGTAGCTATGTACATTGTTGATGCGGTATGTAATTACTCGGTGTATCGTATGAATATTGATTACTGTCCGTGTGTAATGCGTGCAGCCGAGACGTCATTGCCTCAATCAGTCAATGTGACGACAGAAAATTACAGTAGGCGGTTATCACAACAATGTTTTTAAAGGGAAAGTCCACCCCGAAATATAATTGATTTCAATTAAGATATAAAAATCTATTTAATAAATTGGTTAGTGTAATACTGAGGAAGTTGCGGACTGATTAACTTTTGAAATAAGATCCTCCCATAAATTGGCAACTTTTTCTTAGCGATTTATACTCTCCATTTTGAATACGGTTTCATTAGCTTCCAACTTACTCTAATGCAAATGTTTTCTTAAAATCTATCAGGATGCCCAAATTATATCACAAGAAACGTGTTCTTTTCCCCACTGTCTTTAACATTAGATAACTCAAAAACTTGGGTGTTTTTATCAAATTTCTATTCAAAAACAAATGGAGAGTAGCTCTCAAAGTAAACCATAGAGTTGTCAATCTGTGTCAAAATAACCAAAACTTCTAAGCCCTCTTAGTTTACCCCTTTTCCTTGAATTTTAAAGGACTCGTTTCTCTGCACTAGTTCATATCAACTTGATGCTATATCGTGAATGTTTCCCTTAAGAGAATCTGCTGATCAGGTCGAGCAGTATACATGGTATAATAAGAAAATACAGCTTTAAAATATTATGCCTAACATCAGCTGTAGAAGAATCAACGTTAAGATTGCACGATCAAGACGATGTACATATTGTTTTTCATGTCCACTAGATACTGGTCATGCATCGGTATTGATTTTAAGAGAGCTTGTAGGGTTATTCATATCATTATTTTGTGCACCGGTGCCTCCTTTGGAATCTTCTATATCTCCACAATTTCCCCCTCAGCCAGTTTCTGAGCGCATAGTTATATTGTTCATAATCATAATTATGAATACACACAAACATCATGCATAAAATGATAGGTTGCATGATATTCCTCTTAATCTCTAAATAAATGGGTAGAACGTTCGTGTAATGCTATCCTTACCAACATCAGCTTCTCTAAAAAATCTTATCATTATCGTCCCTGCCGTCATCGACTTAATCATCATCATCATCATCATCATCATCATCATCATCATCATCATCATCATTATCACCATGCACTACCGCCACCATTATCAACACCACCATCATCAACGTCATCAGCATCACCACCACCACCACCACCACCACCACCACCACCACCACCACCACACCACCAGTTCCACCACCATCACCACCAACTTCACTTTGAGGCTTATTATCATGCACAGCCATCACGATTACCACCACCATCACAGCCACCACCAGAATCATCATCATCATCATCATCACCATCACAACCACTTCCACCACCACCACCAGCACCACCGCCACTCGTATCAGCATATTGAATAGAATATAATTACTATGGTCATATTATATCAACACAATATAATAATACATGCTGCCTGGATTGCTATACAATTCAATTAGAAAATTGATACTTATTAATCATCTCGCACTTCTGTTCTTACCAAATTTCAATTATCAAGGCTGTATTTTGCTGGTAAGCTCGCATGCTTGAATATATTTCAAACGTATATATATTATGTAATGTGTGTGTGTGTGTGTTTTTTTTAATATATATAATTGGCGTAAGACTGTATAAACGATTTTTGTCATATGATAATGAGTTTGATCTGGATCTGAATCTGAATTCATTATACGTCACTTTCTGACTGCTCCTTTGTTCGTCTCCCCTGAACAAAGTTTGAACTTTTGCGATCAATATATAGCTTTGTGATCTCTCCGTCTGTGGTTTAAATGTCACTTGAACGCAGCTGACTAATTTGCAGACTTGTTGTTCAAAAAGCATTCGAATCAATTGAATGATTGAAATGAAATTCATCAATATTTTGATTTGTAAATGGTACATGCGATTACGTATATAGCTCGAAAAGGTCAAGTTTAACTGAACGATTTCAAGTTTCCGCATCTTTTATAATCCCATTCATCATTGTTCATTATATTACGCTTTAAAAAGAAATAGTGTTTTCGACATGCAAGGGCTTAATCTTTAACAAGTTAAGTTTTTCTAAATGTGTTTATATGCGACCATGTACAGACGTAATCACTTTAGAGAATGGAGCTCTGTATCTTCAATTCCATTCTTATTAGGGCGACTTTCCCTCAAATTGATAAAATCCGGCCAATAATCTTATTGCAAGAACAATTGGTTTTGTTAACTTTCTCCATACTTATCTACATATGCAGATGTCAAGGATCAACTTTGGACTTTGCAATGTTTTTTTCTTTCTTTCTTTCTCATGATTAATCCTCTATATACTCTGTTAATTTTGAATGATACATAGTCAGAGACGCCCTTACTATATTGAGTGATTTACAAATGATAGCGACTGCAGATTGATATTATTCAATTTTATTCTGCCCCATTCAGTTGTTTTTGCGGGCTAATAAAGTTTTGATTTTGATTGTTCGTTGTTTACGACTTTGTTTGATGTTTTACTTGTATGTTATTATGCCTGCAATAAAAATAAAAAGAAACAAAGTTTCTCCTTACTTGCATTTTTGAATAGGACCTACACGTAAATGTAAATATAATTTTTTTTCATTTGAGTAAAAGACAGACTCGTCTTACCTGTGATGTTGAAGATGATATAGAGCAACGTCGAGTGCAACCACCACATCATCATAGTTTTCATCGTCACTGCCATCGTGGTCGACGATCACTGTACGTCTCACTCCCCCAAAAATGGCTGCCACGACCGAGTAGAATACATCCAAGGGGACCAGCTTGTCATGAGACTTGTGAAAGTAAACCTTCAATCCTTAGTTTCTCCAGCTTGATACAGTGTATCCAGGAAAAGATGTTAAGAATCCCAAGTCGGTGATAGCAAATCGACGGTGCCGGGGCTGCAGCGGGTGTATGACCGGCCTGTCCCTGTACTCTGACACCGGCACACTTTCGTTACAACGATAGGTGTTGGTGATGATGACGACGATGATGATAGCAACGATATTAAGCTACTTGGTGATGGATACCCCCAGGGGTGGGGTAAGACCGGGCCGAAGTTTTGTCGCTGCTCCCACCCTCGTCACGGTTAGACACCGCTTCTTCCTGATCACGGCGCCGCGATTTCACCGGGAGATGCTTGCTATCTCCCGCTGTATCTCTCACTTCAAAATAACACTCCTTTCAGGAAAACAAAAATAATCGTTAAGAGAAAGCTTCCAAGTGAAATTCAACAGTACATTCCCTGAGTTCGTTGAAAAATTATTATTCATCCATGGAAAATGCATCTTGGTGTTATTACGAAATTAAAAATAGAAGCCTAGTGGCCTTGATGATTTAAATCCCTCGGTAGCCTCATACCTGGACGCCAGTGAATGCATACATCGAATGCGATGCGAGCTATCTCACGCCGATAGCGTATCCATGTACGCACCGAGTCTCCTCCGCAGAAATCATAAAATTGTTCGTGCTCAGCACTGCGTATCATCCTACCTTTAGGGGGCGGCATCCCACTTTCTTCTCTGCACTAATCTTAATCCCGGCTTTCGAGTCTCGCTCTGTGTTTATGTATCAGAACTTCTTACCCTTGTAAGTTCTCATAATTGCTATTGATGACCTACGAGTATCCATTCACTCTTGCTAATCGGGAATGAGACATTACATAGTCAGTTTTGTTTCAGGATGAAGGGTCTGCAAAAATGACGGTCGAAATTCAATTACGATTTGACTAAAAACCTTGCAGTCCCAATTGCAGTCATCATCAAAATCTTCTGTCGCATATACTTGTGATCTATTTTTGAAGCATGTAATCTGGCATATTTACTGCTAGAACATACATTTAATTGTTTTTTTCAAGCCCCCGAAATATTATTATTGGCATTAGTCATCCAGCGGCACAGACTCGCTCGGTGGAGGGAGGGGGTGGGCCGTCTCTTTACCGCATTCCCTTGAGCATATATTCAATATGCTGCTATCATGTTTTGTTTTGTTTGCAAGGATTGCTACATTCTTTTCAGTCAAGTATAATCTAATAATTATGTACAACTTTTTTTTTAATATAATGTGCATTTACTTTGTTGTGTTCTGTCCCTATATATTCAACATACCTTTACTGAGTTATCTTTTGTTTTGTTTTGTTTTGATGATAACAATAAATTTTAATTTTAATTTTAATTCAATAATAGCACAGGCCCTATGGCGTAGTGTAGCATAGCGTGCAGGTCTAACCACTGAGGGGGCACCAGTTTTATTAATTGAATGAATTGCGAATTAACAAGGCCATCTATTGGGGGGGGGGAGTGCAGGTTGGGCTCACCTTCTTCCCCTTTCCCTTTCATTTTCTAACCTTTCCTCTTTTTCCTTCCCCTTATATATTTTCTACTCATTTGCTTATGGGCATGTTCCCCTGCAGCTACACCGATGAGTGGAAAAGGGAGGTTGTGCCCTTTATTCCCCCCCCCCCGATTGACGCCAATGCATGAGCTAACCTTGAGCACACAGAGTCACAGACCGTTTAAAAATCATCCGCAGCGACACATAGTGCCGTATAAGGACGAATTCCCCCCCCCCCCCGGCAAAAAACAAACAAACAAAAAAAAACCCAAAACCAAAACAAAGAACAACAACAACAAACCAACAAGTATCCTCAGACAACTAAGTTTTGGGTCTGTAAATTGAGGTGGTAAGTCATAAAGGCACTTGTCTAGATCACATCAAATGAAACCAAATCAAATCAATTTATTGAAATTAAATAATCTGCGGTTTTAGATTATCATCAACTGCAGGAAAATACGAAACCGCTATTCATTTGGTCACGCATTATGGATAGCGGTCCTTATGAATAGCTGTCATTATAACTAGCGGTCCTTATGACTGGCGAAGTTACCCCAGGACAACTACCCCCCGGACAACTACCCACAAGGACAGCTACCCCTAAGGACAACTACCCCCAGGACAATTACCCCAGACATTTGATCTAGAGGACAACTACCCTACCCCCCCCCCCACCTTTGAACAACTACCCCGAAAATCCGACGGGGGGGGGGGTAGTTGTCCTGGGGGTAATTGTCCTGGGGGTATAGTTGTTCAGGGGGTAATTGTCCGAGGGGTAGTTGTACGGGAGGTAAATGTCCAGGGGGTATTTGTCCGGATACGGTTCTGACCACGCCCCTGGTAAATTATTACGAGTTTCGTAAAAAAAAAAAAAAATGATAACAACTTTGCATTTTAAAGCAACTTTGATATACATAGGCAAATCAAAGTCTGATCGTAATATCTATCACCGGTATTACGTAGGCGGGGACAGAGAATGCAAAATTCATGGTCGGTAATTCTGGGGGTGGGGGGGGGGGGGGGAGTGGAACACCTTTTGATGGAAAATCTTCAAAATGTCACACCCCCTCCCCCTCGCGAAAATCGAAACAAAAAAAATATCCACGACATGATTTATCGCTGCCCTAATAACCAATAAATAGAACGGAAAAGAAGTGCAGATAACAAGAGCAGACTTTGGTTTGCCTGTGGGTTACATGTCGTTTTTCCGAAGGTTCATAATTCCGAAGGTTCGTTTTACCGATGGTTCGTATTTCCGAAGGTTCGTCACTCCGACGGTTCGGAATTCCGAAAATGAAATAGGGTTCATAATTCCGTACATTTGATACATTACTAGGAAGGTTTTTTTTTTATCCCGAAGGTGCGTAATTTCGAAAATGAAATAAGTTCATAATTCCGAAGGTTCGTAATTCCGAAAAGTTATGTATAGGGCTCTATTGCATTTTCGGAATTACGAACCTTCGGAATTATGAACTTATTTCATTTTCGAAATTACGCACCTTCGGGATAAAAAAAACCTTCCTAGTAATGTATCAAATGTACGGAATTATGAACCCTATTTCATTTTCGGAAATATGAACCCCCTGCTATAATATGGGAAATTTGTGTTCCGGAACTTTCGGAAAAAACGAAAATCTTCGGAAAAACGAGTACCCCCGTACCGTATACTGTAAACAGACAAGAGGTGTCAATTTACGTTAAAGGAGCGTAACGACCTAGCGAGAATATTTACCAATTTGAATAGTGAACAGGTTACTCTCTAGAGCATTTCAGAGCCTAAATAAAGTTTTGCAGGCTTTACTCGTTATTTTTGCTATACATTTTTATTTTCTCCTTTTTTTCCCCCGGCCTACGGGATTGTCGCCCCTGTACCTATAGTGTTTACCTCGATCGGTTATATTTTTTGTTTTAAGTACTCTTTTATTCATTTCTTTTCAGTGAAATCAACAGTCTGTACAAAAGTAGAAGTATTGCAATCATGCATAAAGTTTAAACAGAAACTTTTACAATTTAGAAGTAAATCTATATGGAAAAATGTATACATTGATGGAAGAACAAAGAATTTATACATTGTACTTCTAATTCACAATAAAATCTCAGCTTACTTGAATCTTACATATCTATACAACTGAAAATATACCTTTACGTATCTGGAAAATGTATACATTCATGGAAGAACAAAGAATGTATATAACTGAAAATATACTGATTTATACTGATTCATCCCAAACACTAAAATTTGTCATAGCTCCCCTCCCCCTAAAAAACAAGTTTAATAATGATGAGCGAGTGCGCCATCAACGCGTATTTTCAAACATTCGAGAAAAGTGAATCAGCAGTCGCGCTATAACCTCTCACATGCACAAATGCGATGCTATAACCTCCTTATGAACTTGTACAAAAACATTATACCCTCATTATTTTCTTGTGACGGTGAATGACATTTCAATTTAATTGATGGATTCTGTGGCATACAGAATTCTATCTATCTATCTATCTATCTATTATAGGCCAGGAGCCTGTCCCGTAATAGTCACCCCATTTTACATATGAGTTCTGACCCTTTAAAGGGAGTCCACCCTGATATCAAGTAAGTATTAACAGATGCAGAAAATTTAAAGAAAAAATATTAACGAAAGTTTGAGAACTTAGAAATTTTGGCACTGTAATCAATCAAACAGAAATTGGCAACTCCGTCGTGACGTATCTTGCGAGCTCCTCTCCTCCCATTTGCCCTGTACTAAAAAAAAAAAAAAAAAATCATAAATTTCCATTTTCTCTATAGAAAATATTCAATCATACATGCACCCTTGATATAATCATTGCACATCATGTTTTCCACAAAACCTGTATGAAACAGTTCTTTCCCATCATTAACAAATTAGAAAATGAAAATTTATGAAATTTCCTGTATTAAGCAAATGGGAGAGGAGCTCGCAAGATACGTCACGGAGTTGCCAATTTGTGTTTCATTGATAACAACTTCAAAAACTTTCTTATTTCTTATCGGATTTCGCTCAAACTTTCATTAATCTGTTTCTCTCATTTTTCTGTTTTTATTGAAATAAACTAAATTCCAGGGGGTGAGTGTGGACTTTTCCTTTAAAGTTACTTACAATACTTAGACCATCCATGTCATTCACAAAAAGCTTGAACTTTTTTTGGTTTTTTTGTTGTTGTAATAACACACATGCACACGCTGGTATCAATATGCTTTCAGCACTTCATTTATTTGATGTACGATAAAAGAGAAATGTAGATAAAATGCCTTGCTCAAGGGCATAAGTGTCGTGCCGGGGATCGAACGCCCGATCCTCGCATCTCCAGTCAAGCGCCTTAAACCACTGGACCACGGCCAAAGCCGCCGGGTTTGGCCCCCAGAGGCCCCCCCCCCAAAAAAAAAAAAAAAAAAAAAAAAATAAAAAAAAAAAATAATGGGACCCCCAAGTCGGGTCGATTTCAACCCATGTAACATTAAGCGCCAAACTTTGTCAGAAGGAAGTCGTATGACTATACATTACCAAAACACAAAAACGGAGAAAATTGGGATAAATATTTATTTGGACCAAATTTTGTCAGAAGAAAGAGGTATGGGTGTACATTACAAAAATATAAAAATTAAAAAAATTTCCATCGGAAAGGGGATGTAACACGCCCCTGAAAAAACACCAAATTGGCAACCGAAATGCTGTGGATGTAGAGAAAAATCATTTTTTTAAAGCATTACAACCTTAATTACTCCAAAGTGTGTCATTCAATTTAGGTCAAATTTACATAGTTAAATCTTAAGTATTTTAACTTTCTTGGAGTGTAATTTGGTGTCAAATGATCATTTCAAAAATATGTTATTAAATTGTGAAAATTGTATTGCTTTCTCAAGAGTTTTAGTCAAAGGATATTGTCAGGATAATGTCAACACATCCATTGTCCATCTGCACATGTTTGACAAGACATTTATAATAGAGGAGCTTGCTAAGTATTTACCAAAGTGTGTTAATTACACAAATACCATACATTCTATGCGAGGGGCGAAAAGATTTAGCATTTCATTGGCTGAAACCTTGAATTTTAGAGCAAAAATATTGTTTAAAGTCTTTTCTCACTGTTTGCTATATTTTTGCGTGTATATTTTCGGGGCCGACTCCCTCCCGGGGGGGGGGGGGCACTCGACTATATACAAGCACGACCCCCCTCCCCCCAAAAAACAAAAACGCGTGAAAATGGTAGTTTTTGCCGAATAAGGCGCGTGACGCGCGTGACGCGTTTAGGATGTCAAAAACGCCAAAAATTGGAAAGGAGGGTATGTTTGTGGAGTTTTTCAATACGCGTTTATATAGGGTATCTTTTCCCCCTTCGTTGTCTGGATTTCGCCGGGAGATTTTGTGCGTCCTAAAATTGCACGAGTCTCTTTTGAAAAAATGTAATCGCTCATCCCCCCCCCCCCCCGGGGACGGGGTCCGCTCGCTATTCATGAGAACCGCTATACATAGAAAACCGCTATTCATTTAACGCGCGTTATGAATAACGGTCCTTATGAGTAGTTATGAATAGTGGTCCTTATGAATGGATGACCTTATGAATAGCAAGGTAATTTTTCTATGGTCTGCTCGCTATTCAGAAGGACCGCTATTCGTACAAAACTGCTATTCATTTAGTCACGCGTTATGGATAGCGGTCCTTATGAATAAGTGGTCCTTATGAACAGAGGTCCTTATGACTAGCGAGGTCACCACCCTTCCCTTCCCCCCCCCCCCCCCCCCGACAACCACCACCACCTGCTACAGGCCCAGGTCCCTTAAGCCCCTTTCACAATTGGTCTGCGACCGTTTGCGACCATTTGGTCGCACGACAGGCTGCAACAGGCTTCAATCGCCATCGATCTCATCAGGTCGCAGAAAGGCATTCACAAATGCAACAGCGGTCGTAAAACAAAAGCGACTAGAAGAGACCGTTGCACGAGTAAGTCGCATTTGCTCGCATATGCTCGTGCGAGTGGTCTTGCGTTCACATGCGAGTGTTGCACGAGTGATTGCGAGTGGCTTGACGCCAATCACAATAGTCGCACGATCGATTGCATGGTCGTGCGAGTGGATGTGAGACCATGCGATCGCTCGTGCGATTGAATGAGACCGGTGCAAGTGGTCGTGAGAGTATTCGTGCGAGTGGCGTGGGGTATAAAAACCCCCTCGACAATTGACCGGTAGTCAGTTTCAAGTTGGCCTTCTTAATAGTCAAGATGCCAAAGAAGAAAGTTACAAAGAAGAGAAAGTTGTTAGAGGAGGGCCCTGTTGCAGAGGATCATCTCCATAGTCCCCCTATATATACCCCCGAGGAATAGTCGCATACAGTCTCATACAGTCGTGCAACGGTAGTACAACGTTGTAAGATATGCTGCGATCGGTCGTGCAACAGTCTCATGGTCTTAGCACAATCGCACCCATTCGCAAGACTGGTCGCTATAGGTCGCTAGCGCACGTGCGAGTGTTGCACGACCTCCAGCCCACCCACTGCGAATATTGAGTCGTGCGAACTCTCGCATCTAATCGTGCAACGTTGTGCAACACTCATACGAGAATCGCACGACTGGTCGTACGACCTAATGCGAGTGAATCGATCGCATTTGGTCGTGTCTGGATTTTGAGCATGTTCAAAGTTCAGATGCGACCAGTCACGACCGCCTCAGGTTCGTGCGACCGCCTGCAACAAGTGCGAGTGGTCGCAAGACACCAAGCGATCGGTCGTGCAACACCCCGAAAAATATGTTGTAGGCGGTCGCAAACTGGTCGCAGACCAATTGTGAAAGGGGCTTTATATACATATACGCCAGACGATCTCGATCTCGAGTTACTGCGTATACGTACGTAAGAAGAAGATCTTTTTAGAGGTTTAATTGAGGCAGACCTTGTTTAGGGATATGTTTTACGGGTTATACTTGTTTAGCGGGTAAAATTTTCAAGAAAGCAAGCGAAAATCCTTGAATAGGGTGTAAATTTGACCAATGGATAAAACTTGTTTAGGGGTGGGTTGGAAAACCTGTGGTCGCGCTTGTGTACAGCAATATAGTTCTGAATACTTTTCAGGGGACCATGTCCGGCCCGCCCCTCCCGAGTTCACGGGATCGCCGTCCCTGATATACTTTTAAAATTTGAATGATATCTGTACATAACCATTCATAACAGTATTTACTTAGTCAGTGTATAGCAAAGCCATTTTTGGCTATCATGCATGGCTAAGAAAGAAATGGTGACACACTCGGGGACATATTGCTAATGAGTTTCAAGTGTTCAAAACAAAAAAAAACAAAAAACAAAAAAAAAGCGGGAAGAAAACTGATACGGTGATATTTATTCATTTTATTTTTTCAAATAAAATTGAGAAAATTAGATAGGTGTATACTCAGTGGCGTAGCCAGGATTTTTCACTGAAGGCGGGGGCCAGACGTGAAGGATCCAACCGCGTAGCCAGGATTTCATTTTAGGGGGGGGGGGCGGGCGGTTGTGAGCACACGAAGGGTGTTCCCCAGGGGGGGGGGGGGTGCAGGGAGGGAAGTTCCCCCCTCCCGCGCGACGCGCAAAAGCTCTGACGTTTTAGAAAATTTGAGGGAAAGATAACGGCTCGTATAGCACCCTTTTTTAGGCGCAAATTTAGTTCGACGCCCGGACTGCTTTTCAATTATTTGGACATAACACTGCACTGTTTGTAACAGGGGTGGGTGCAGAGAGGGGGGGGGGGGGTGGAGGAGCTTCCCTCCTTCCCGCGCGAAGCGCGAAAGCGCGTTTTAGCAAATTAGCAATTTTTAGGTGGAAAGTTATAGTTCGACGCCCTGGCTGCTTTTTAATTATTTGGACGCAATATTGCACTGTATGTAACAGGGTGGGTGCAGGGAGGGGGAGTTTTTTCCCCCTTCCTGCGCGAAGCGCGAAAACTTTGACTTTTTAGCAAATGTTGAGAGAAAGAGCTGGTAGCGCCTTTTAAACCTTTTTTCTCTCACTTCCCCCGCTTTTTCGCTCTCGATTTTTTGTTAGGGACTGAATTGGGGGGGGGGGGGCATGGCTGTTGTGCCCCCTGTCTACGCCAGTGTCTATACTATGAATTGATGAACTTATGAAGGTCTATATTTCCACAGAACAAGGTTTCACTGACGATGATTAACAAAATTCTTATAGATCTTTGCTCTCTGTTAGCATATACTGCAAAAATTGAATTCCAGACCATTTTGTGATCATTTTTCGTGGTTTTTGAAAATTGAAATATATTCGCAGCCGCATCTACAGCCGAATCTAGCTGCATCTACATAATGATGTCAATGACCTATTATACACAGTGGTGACGGTACAAATATATTTATACCGTGTATAATAAAATAGGTACAAGTTTCGGACGGTTTTAGGGGAAGTACAGTGTTTATGGTTTCATCTATTGATAAACACGCATGCGTACGGGGAAACCCACTCGTTCGAGCATGCGCAAAATTCTTTATATCCCATAGTTTAATTCCAGACTTATTCATTACATAATCATGACAACCCTGTTCATTCCTAGGCTACTTACTAACGTGTAATGACTGCAATTCCTTAGATTGTTAAATGTATTTATATATACTGCTGTATTGCGGAAATTCAAATAAAATCATCCAATATGAACAATCAAATTTGATAAGAACCTTAATTGTCACGAAAGTTAGGTAGGGTCACTAGATCAGTGATGAAGGACTGAAACTTTACCAAATTTAGTTAATTATTAGAGTGATGACAATAATAGAATTAGTTTGAATCATATCTTTGTTACTTTGGTAGTAATTTATACATTATACTCATTAATAAAATATATGACGAGTGGGATGAAGGGCCTACACATAACACAGCGATGGTGATGTTTTCACTACATCGCCGTTCAAATATACCTGTGCGACTTGAATCAGCTCTAGTTTCACATTGCGTTATATTAATATTATGCACGTACATTGTACGTCGTACAATGAATGGGCGATTCTCACGTGTGTAGAGCTGAATTTGCGCGCGACAATATTGAGACTGCATGCCGACTAATTGAGAGAAAAACCAGGTAAGAGAATTAAAACAGTGAAGTGATGTTCAGCACTTATTGAACACATATGTATCCCTCTGTTCTTAAATTAGTATTACCTCTGTATTTGTTAGGATGAAATGTCGCCATGAATTTTAAAGTCGAATTTTTAATGTCGTCGCAGATCCCCAGTTTCCAGTTTCGACTGGTTTTCTTGAAAGGGCTTTGTGTGTGGAAGATTTATGACATGCTTCCACGTTATGTTCCGTGGGCTATGGGGATCGCAGGGCTCGAGTGAAATGACATGCATGTTGAGATGATTTTGTATGTTAGATCCGTGGAACATTTACCAAAAAAAAAAAAAAAAGAACTGCCAATGTAGATGCATGAAATTGAAATGGTAAAACTAAGTCTAAGACTCATGAAGTACTAGTACTAGTATAACGTTAGTCATAGTCTTTAGTAAGTTACTTAACATGCTTAATCATTGGTTTATCTTGTGAGCGGTGAGTTGAGGAATGAATGACATTTTGTATATTAGATCCGTGGAACATTTACCAAAAAAAAAAAAGAACTGCCAATGTAGATGCATGAAATTGAAATGGTAAAACTAAGACTGTCATGACTACTACTACTACTAGTATAACGTTAGTCGGATGCGGGCTAACTCAGCACTAGGGCGAACTCGGCCTTGGCGGAAAATCGCCGCGGAGTGATCGCAAACACTTGTGTTGAATTTCGCATTTAATTACACATTTCAAAACACTTAAATTCAAACTATTTGATATCAATGTGTAAAATGATTAGCAAAGAAGTAATGTTGACAATTTCAAGAAGTAAAATTATGCAAAACATGAAATTTAAGGCTAAAAAAGGGTACGGTGCGTAGCGTGGACTTCAACTCTTGAAACATAGTCACCGCGCAGTGCCGAGTTAGCCCGACCCCCATTAGTCATAGTCTTTAGTAAGTTACTTAATCATTGGTTTATCTTGTGAGCGGTGAGTTGAGCAATGAATGACATGAATGAGGTAATGTATGATCTGGCACAAGAGCAAGCTAGAAACCCGTTAGACCGAAAATTCTGTCTCTCGTTCGTTGGCCTCTTATTTGGGTAGGGTCGGCTCTTCACTTAGAGACAAAAGCGGGCCTATCGACGATCGTATCGATCTGCTGTCCAAACAGTAGAGGCGCACTGCCGATATGGGAGACTCTCTCCCACTTGGGAGACAGTCTGTGATATTGGAGACTTTGCCAGCAAGAGGACAGTAAAAACAACACCAACAAGGCACTTTTTCTCAGCCAAATTTTTTCCTCTCAGAAATGAGAAGCCCATTTGTTTTGTGTGTGGATCATAACTGAAAATGTTATGAAAACAAAAGTAGACGGTGGATTTTTAAAGTAGACGGTCAAAAGGAGTACTTTTTCGTGAGGAATCTGCTTATCACATTTTCATTTTGAGCCAAGGTAATCTTTGCCGCAAATGTAAAGAAAGAAAATGGTCTCCTAAATGGGAGACCGTCTCCCAAATAGGAAACAGTCTCCAATATCGGCCGTGCGCCTCTACTGCCAAACCATGCAACTACACATCGATATGTAGTTGGAAAAATCGCTATAATTTTATTTTTCCTCATGCATATATCTAGATCTGTTTAAATTGATTAGGCCTAGGCTGTACTCCTTCAAGAATCTGTTCAACTTACCAATTTGACTGTATAATCCGTTCAATGCTCCTTTTTCAGGTAATTCAGGGTCCAAGGTAGTCTATTCTCCATTTGAAAGTCTTGCAGCCGTATTTAAACTATTATTAGTGTGTAGTCAGTTTGCACAACAGATTGATAGGCCCGCTTCTGTCTCTAAGTGAAGAGCCGACCCTACCCAAATAAGAGGCTAACGAACGAGAGACAGAATTTTCGTCTAGAGAAGGATGAGTTCTTGGAAGGTTGAACAATAATTGGTGGGCTTTCTTATTCCTTTTACTGTCTGTTTGGAAGAAGATCATAGTAGAAATGTCCCCTGAATAGGATTGCACTTCAAATGCCCTCATCTGCTCATATTCGAAATAGGCTGATCAGATGGTAGATGGTTTACCAATACCATGTCTGCTATGCCTATGACAAAAAGTAGCTGAAGTGTTCAGACCGAACATTCATGTGATGCAACGTGGTGCAGTCCCATATGTGTGCAGTGCATATGCTTTTCAGCAAGATTGGGTCAAAGTTCTGCAAGAATCTTCAAGCTTGAAGGAAGCAGACTACTAAGAAGAATATTTGATTTTCCAAAACCTCACAGTATACACTAAGACATGATCAAAGTATCGGGACCGTTTCTTTCCCAGTGCAATCATGTAATTGCATGAACAGAACTCAACTTTATTTTTTGGATTTGCACTGGTTGCTTAGTCTACCCTAGCCTCTTGTCGAGGCCCTGGCGCTGTTGAAATCCTTGGCGATATGGAGGCAAAATTTCTGGCTCGCTTCGCTCGCCAGAAAAACCGAGGCGCTTGCGCCGAGGGCCTCTTGACACCCGACCTGAATTATATATTCATGAGGCACGATTTCCTACTGAATTATGCATGAAACGTGAATAGTTAGATTACCGCGGTGATCGCCCAGCAAATTGGCCAATGAAATCTCAAGGATTTCTTACTTCAGTTCTGGACTAGTCTATTATTTTTTGGGGGGATTACGTAAATCTCTTGCTCAAAATACATTCACAGACAAGCACATTATGAAGAATTCGATCTCTAGCTTACAAACCATGGTAATTTGAAATAAGACAAATGTACATATTTCTCAAGAGATCATCATATATTTACAAATAATGAAGAATGGGCAATAAAAGTCACCGTTCAACAATAGATGCATCTCCATCAAGTCTAACATACAACACTGTTAATGTTACAGTGTTATTAACAAATAACACTAACACAGTTAGTTTTTAGATCTTGACCGAGTCAAATTCAAAATTATACCTTCTAAAGTCACATCTTGTGACGAAGCGTCCCCAAGATAGATGGCTTGAAGTCCACGTTTCTTGAGCGACTTCACCTGGTCTCTCATCAGAGACACCAAAGGGGAAATAATCAACAAAATGCTTCGTGAAGATGATAGACTAGCAGCTGATGTAACCAAGGAGTTACCAGCAACTTCACTGCCCGGCAAGGCCCCGGGGGATCCGCCTGGCCCTCGCGAAGCAGCAGTCTCACTCTCCATCCCTGGCCCACGGAGGTAATCAGCACAGAGCGGTAGTGCGTGAAAAATAACACTTTTTCCATAACCAGTAGGCAGATTCAGAAAAACATCTTGTCCTTTAAGTGCAGATTTGATTGCATCAACTTGCAAATCTTTGAATCTGTCAATCTTCAACATTCTAGCAGCATATTCTAAGCTCTTACAAATATCGTCATCACTCGTCGTGGAAGAAACGTTGAACGCCATTTATATTATAATATGTAAGAAATAGCGTGCAGTCGAGTCATGAATATTTAACATTACGTCATGGTAGCTGGCGCTTATTGGATGATTTTCACCGACCAAAATTTGGTCGGAATATTCGTCAAAACAATGAAATACAAAAGAAATTCAGATCGGGTGTCAAGAGGCCCTCGGCGCAAGCGCCTCGGTTTTTCTGGCTCGCTTCGCTCGCCACCAGAAATTTTGCCTCCATATCGCCAAGGATTCCAACAGCGCCAGGGCCTCGACAAGAGGCTAAGTCTACCCTGACTCTATTCTCCAAACTTTGATTTATTAAAACAAAGAGGGGGCAACGGTTTGACTCTGAGTTTGGTTCTCATTGATTGATATTGGTTTGAAAAAGGGGTGAAGAGTGAATTGGGGGCACCTGTCATAACTGCTGACCAGGGGTTGTATTCTGAAAGTTGTTGCAACTTTTGTTGTAACTTTTGTTGTAACTTTTGTTGTATCTTCGGAGATAATACCGCGATAATACCGCGCTAATATTGTTATAAGTTGGTATTCTGAAAATTGTTTTAGGGGGATATTATCTCTCTAAAGACACCTTTATATTATCTTTGATTCACCCATTTTTTTCAAACTTTACCAATCACGATGGGTTTTATATAGGTAGGTCAACCAATAGGAGCACCCCTTACGTCAAACATTAAGGATGCGCTTTGCGCGTATATCAGTTTCGGGTGTAATTATTAAATTATGTGTTTTATAATGCGCTATTAGACTGCAATTAATCAACAAAATGGCTCACCCTCTTCTGCTCGAGCCGAGTCACATATTGATGAGCCTGATAGGTTAAGAGTAGGCATTTTGTCCGTCCGTGACATTGAATATTTTGTGGATTATAATTTTAGTCAGTGATCATGGCAACCAAATTTTATCAGATTTCAACTCCTTCAGTGATGCCCTTCACAATGAGACATGAAATAGCTCTCTTCAGTTAAATACTTATTCTTTACAGGCCTTCAAACTTTCAAACTTTCAAAATTTGTCAAATGTCCGTCCGTGACTAACCGATCAGGCTCTGATGGAAAATCATCAAATCCCACCTGTAATTTCTTCAAAATGTCTCCTTTATGAGATCTTGAATCACACAGACTCCATTTTGCTGTTTGAGCATGTACTGTCTGATTCTGAGCTAGAAAAATTGCCGAGATTATGAGATACAACCGCTAGAATCTGTTGTAAGTTTTGTTGTAATTACCATGGAAAATAAGATACAACAAAAGATAAAATAATTTTCAGAATATCAATTATCTCATGATATTATCTTCAGCGCGCATATGTAAATTAGGATCATGCATAGAGTAAACAAAGATACAACAAATGTTACAATTTTCTGAATACCAGTCTTATCTAATTGTGGAGATACAACAATATTTGAGATAAAACAGTTTTCAGAATACTGCCCCACGCATAAACGCTGATCTTCTACAAAGTGGAATGTCTTCCTAAAGTACTAACATAGACATTGAAAGACTCCAGTGTCTTGGAACATGGAAATTATCCTCATCTTCTAAAGCCTTTCTAAAGAGAGCTTGGTAAAAATTCTACATCCAAAAAAATATTTTAAAAAATTCTTTGTCAGAAAATAAACTAGAGAGATCTGTTAATCTAGTTTTTATATGAAATTTTGATTATCATTTTCATCCTATATGTAAAAGTTGGTTATCATAAAATGATAAAATTCATCATCTCCATCATGAAATTTTCTGAAGAAAGATTGGGGCAACATTCTCGAATCAAATGTCTCTCTCTGAAAACAAGTCGTTTTGTAGAACTTTTGCATTATGAAATATCTCAGATGGTCAAAATGGAAAGTACAGTAGATACTAGATGGTAGGGTCATTCTGTGACAAATGACCAGAAAGACTCCCTTTCGTACCCCCTAACCCTAAATCTAACCCTATCCTTAGACCCTAACCATGTATAGTTTTATGGGGGTACAAATGGAAGTTTACCAAATCAGCCAATGTTGTTTTGTTTTTTAAATTTAAATCCTACCTCCCTTCAAATTGGCCCAAATTTGGTATTAGGGGTAATTGACTCTTTGTTGTCTTCTAAAGCCTCATCAATCGAATTCCATTGTTGATATCAGGCTATAGAGCATGTATCCCACAGGTATGTCTGCTGAAAATATTGACATATTTAGAAAGATAATTAATTAAACAAACTATCTAAAGCTGCCATCATTTTCCTTGCCCAGATAAAGTTAAATGATCTCTTGATCTTTGCTTTAACCTTGAATATTAAATTGAAGGTCATGAAATTTGGAGATGAAATCTGGTGAATTTAAGTACGTATTTTCTACTTCATACAAAAAAGTCAGAGATATGATATTTTTGTTTGCTTTTCCTCCTTTGTTCTTTGAATTTAATCCACCATGCTCCATCTTTGTACTTTGTTTATTTTTGCAGACTTCATTTCATAAAATACAAACGTCATACAGAAAGATGAATCCAGAAGTGGCCTCCCAGCAAAATGTGGTCGATCCCATTGCTACATTCAAGGTAAATTATTCAGGACTCAAACCAAGATAGGGTATTCTGCTACCCTGTTAAGCAATCAAACTTACTGTAAAACCAGAAATTTTGTATGCATGGATCTTTCGTAAATTTCGCGAGTGGTCTAGATTCGCAAAATTTCCATGCCAAGAAATAATCAAATCATAATTGAAAGAACACAAAATTACTTCAATTTCTTGCTGCAAAATTGGCAAAAATTTCTGGTTTTTAATTTTGGTAGCCCAGACGATTACAAAGCAAATATTTGGTTACATTACTCAGCAAAACAGAAGTGTACCCTGTCCATTCAATGGTGCATTTTAATCTTTCTAGAAATGCTGTAAAAGGTATACAGTATTGAAAGTTACAAAGGAAATGTTTAGTATATGTGTAAAAGAGACAAAACATTTCAAATGAATTAGGAAATGATTAGGTGAAAATAACATTAAATCACAAACAATATTTAGCAGATTCCTTCCACGGAGAGTCAAAATGCAAACATTAAAAAAAATGTTATGTGACTTTTATCTCTCACCTTCAGTTTCTATTACATTTGGTTAAATGAAATACATGTAGGATTTTTGTTGAAACTACATCATAGAATAATATTTAGATTGCTATGAAAGAACTATCAAGGAATGCATATTTTTCATTCAGTTTTATCTTTTTCATGAGAAATCGGAGGTGTGTGTAAATGCGGTTTCATTAGTATGATTGGCCTTGAGTACAGAATGAATGCATTTGCAGGTATCTACAGTCCCAGCCTGCTTGATGCTGTGTACTGTTCGATGCAATGCTATAATAACCTCAGTGAATGCATCGTTGGATGACGAGGGCACACCCCTACCCATGTCATCCTGGAAAAAGACTGAGACACAAGGGGAAAAATGGAAAAATCAGTAAACCAGTGCCAGTGTGTAATGTCACAGTTGTACTTAACATTTTTTTAAGTTAATAATTCTGGTGGAACACATCAGGCAGGCCGCTGGACCCCTTACTCCAAGGAGCTCCACCCCCACCGCTGGAGACGGTGGTGACGCTCCCTGGACCCCCTGCCAATATCAATATGTGCATTCAGTTTTCTGAATTCCAAATGTTGGCAAGTATGCTTTTACAGACAATGTTCATAATCTTAGCCTCACAGAGCTAATTTCATTTCCTCTTTACTCCTATACAGCTTGTTTTAGTTGGTGATGGAGGAACTGGTAAAACCACATTCGTGAAACGTCATCTCACAGGAGAGTTTGAGAAGAAATATGTTGGTAGGTTGTCCGATGTTAAGCCACTTTTCATTCACATTCACTCATGCAGTGCCTTTAGCTTAGCAGCCAAGTAATGCTGATTCCAATGTATATACAGTTTTTCCAACATTGACAAATATATATTTGTAATCTTGAACAGTTAGTGGAATTTTATAGTGTGGTATGATTTACATCAGAGGGAACGGGTTTGCTAACGGACTGCAACTTTTATTGTATTGGCATGGCATGAAATAAAAAGGGTTTACAAGGTAAATTTAAAATTCAAAAGATCTTCACCTTCTAACAATTTATTATTTTCTTCCATAAAGAGAAAGAATGGGACCAACTTATTCTTGATAATATGTTGTAGTTGTTGTGAAATAACTTCATTTTTAATGAAATTTTGTGTGAAGTGCCTAAAGATGCCATATTAAGTACATAATTCCAATAACCCAGTACAGACATGTTATAGAATAGATCCAGGATTATTGCATTTCCTACAAGTGAGTCTGGTTTGGCTTTCATGCCCCTCTAAATGGACATATTGGCCTGCCCTTAAAATGGATGACATTTAAAGGCCTGATTCTCTCCGTTTATTGTAATGAGCTCGATTATTTTTGTTCTTTTCATTAGCAACACTTGGTGTTGAGGTCCATCCCCTCATCTTCTACACAAATAGGGGGCCCATCAGATTTAATGTGTGGGATACAGCGGGTCAGGAGAAGTTTGGAGGTCTCAGAGACGGTTATTATATCCAAGGTAAGTAGTTTTGTGTTCCTTTTATTATTTCAAAGATCAGTTTGATCCTCTTGAGCTTTTGTTTCGAGGATCTTGTCTGTTTTCTGATTATGTATAACATGCAAAGTGATGATTAATTCTAGCTGTTTATGTCTGTTACAAAACAGGAACATAAAAAAATAATGCAAGCAGCGTTGTCACTAAGGTGGTCGGCGACGGTTGGAATATTCCACCACTCGAAATTTCTGACCGGCACTTAATGCAATATCACACCTGCCCGACCGGCACTAATTACCCCACTGACAAAGAAAAAATACTAAGATTTTGACCAACGAACATGCAATCGTGGTTTAAGCCAGCAGATTCAATGAAAAAATTATAAGCAAAATTACATGAAACCGCGCGAAGAATTCTCCTGGAAGGTATACACCTATACACAGCCACTAGCACAACGCAGCTCCTTCCCAAATACGAATCGGAATCATATTTACGTATAAATTGTTCACGTATCCGTACCCGTACCTGTACCCGTGCGTGCATGCCCAACATCAAATCTCTACACACTGTACTCGTCTCCGAGCTGGAATGTCGCAATCAGCTGATTTGCACATGTTCGTGTTTTGAGAAAACTCGCCCGTAAGTACTCACGGGCGATAAAATTTCCACCACTAAAAAGCCCCTCGTGACAACCCTGAATGCAAGTCCAAGCTATTTTGTTGAATTTGTCCCATTCATGTTCATATCAACCGCATCTAAGATTAATAGTATATCTGATGATTGTAATATGTTGCATCCCTATTAGAATTTGGATCAGACCAAATATAAAAAAAGGACGCTTCTGATCTCACTTTATATTCCTAATTCCACACTACTTGGTAATGCATGGGACACCAAATGACCTTATCCTTTGGACTTGCCCCAAAATGTCAGTGTCGACAATGTGAATGACAAAAATTTATGTTGTTGGGTCATTTTTGTAGCGAATGCTTGTTCTCAGTGGATTTAAGGGTTGAACTTTTAAAAGAGAAGTCTGAGTTCTGTTATGATAAATGATTTGTGAGCTTTCTTGTTTATTACATGTCATTTTGGAAGAATATGTGACGAGAAAGAGCTGAAAAGTTTGGGCCAAACTTTCATGCCACATGTGTGTGTGTAGTTCTATATACCCATTCGTGAGTGCAATGTATGTGACTTTCAGTGAGATTGAGTTAATATCTTCTCACTTTGATGCTTCCAAAACCTCACAGTAAACACCAATTCATTTTTGCTACTTTAATAGTCACCCTTTCTCCATCGCCTCTAGACAGTTTCTTTTCAACAATGTAATTGCATAACTTTAAACTTTAACCTGTTATTTCCTCGTGTTTGACCTTAGGTCAGTGTGCCATCATCATGTTTGACGTCACATCAAGAGTCACATACAAGAACGTACCCAACTGGCATCGTGACTTGGTGAGAGTATGTGAGAACATCCCCATTGTCTTGTGTGGCAACAAGGTTGACATCAAGGACAGGAAAGTCAAAGCCAAGACCATCACCTTCCACAGGAAAAAGAACCTCCAAGTAAGATCAAAATTATATTCTGAATTTATGTGGCACTTTACACATCCAATATATCTCTTAGCGTTTTTACAATAATGACCTCAGTCATTGGATTCTTCAAGTTTGCCAGCACACTATACATTTCCACTACTTGAGGAACATTCGAGCTTGGAGCCATGTTATAGATGCAAATAAGAGCTGAACAAATGACAATGACTAATTCCTGTGAGGTTTCCCCATTAACCACTTGTCAGGTCATGGGTTATCACACAGCATCTAATAACCTTTTTGCCAGGTTTTATAAGCTTCATGCATAATCTGGCTTATGTGCATTTTATCCTTTAGTTTCAAGATTTATTACTTTGGCACAAGTGAAGTTTTCATTCCAGCTTCTAAATCACTGGCTCTGCATTTTGTACTTGAAGGCTGTAACATAACACCAGACTAAGTACTGTTAATGTAAATGGACTGTAGATGGTGTGCAAACAATATCCCTCTTCTAGCACATCTGTTGCTTTGAGAGTTGAACCAGTTTGCAAAATCAAAGATCTCAATGGATACGTGTTCACCCTTGCTAATATTCCAAGGGAGGGTGTTAACCCTGAGACTACATTATAACCCTTTCTTGACAAGAATTATGTAAGGGCTAAATCGATCACATTTTGTTCTTCAAATTGGCAACAGTAATATTTTCTTTTATTGCTACATAGTTCTAATAAGATGTAATGTGTTGGAAAACAATATACATGGTTAGGAACTGTGTCAAAAAGTTGAAAAATGGCACATTTTGATAAATAAACAATGATTTTGAACCTGTCAATGTGTTGCCAATTTGAGGATTTAAGCTTAGTCTACCTTTTAAATTTCCTGGCAGTAAATGCAACATGGTCATGCAACAAAAATGGACACAATGTGTGCAGAGACATTTGCTCTTTCTATATATCATGCATCTGGTATATATTTTTTAGGGCTCTGAATCAAAAGTTATTAAGCCAAACCACAAAATGTGGAGTGATGTCACGAAAGGGTTAAGGACTCTTAGGACTGCATGTTATCAGTAGTAATCTTATTTTGTGACACTTACTTTCAGGACAATTGACCACATTTTGTGGTTTGGCTCAATAACTTTTGATTCAGAGCTCTATATAATATACCAGATGCATGAGTAGAAAGAGCAGAAAATTCTGCACACACTAAGTCCATTGCTGTTGCATGAACATATTGCGTTTGATACAAGGAATTTCAAAAACGAGAATCTTTAAAATCCTTAAATTGGCAACACATTGAGAGGTTCAAAATCATTGGGTTTTTTTTCAAAATTGGCAATTTTTTTCAACTCTTCGACAGTTTGTAACCATGTATATTGATTTCAAAGACATTACAGCTTATTAGAACCTTGTAGCACTAAAAGAAAAATATTATTGTTGCCAATTTGAAGAACAAAATGTGATCAATTTAGCCCTGAAATAATTCCTGTCCTGAAAGGGTTAAAAAGACATGATGCATGATTAGTTTGTCATCAGGAATTGTGTTTGGATTTACTTGGCCTTCATTAACAGTAATATTTCCAGTTTGAACCTGTATTGCTTTACACAAGAGCTTACGTCCTTTGAGAATGCTTCCTATTTAGATTGCCAATATTTATTACAGACATTCATATCCCACAGGAATTACTACAGGAATGAGTCATGGATTCATTATTGCATTGAAAAAAAGAAATATCAGATTTAACCTTCTGCATTGTTTTTTTTTCCATAGTACTACGACATCAGCGCTAAGAGCAACTACAACTTTGAGAAGCCCTTCCTGTGGCTTGCACGTAAACTGTGTGGTGATGCAGAAATGAACTTTGTTGAGATGCCTGCCCTGAAACCACCTGAAGTCGTCATGGACCCACATCTGCAGAAGCAGTACGAGGATGAGCTCCATGTAAGTTTCGTCTTCCCTTCTGATATCTTTTCATTTTTCTTGATAGTTCTATTTAAAGATGATGCTGAGTACTTGTCATATGTTTCATTGTGAAAGAAAGTGTATGGCGAATAGTCGTGTAATATGAGGTTAGAATCGTCAAAATCTTACTGAAAATCACACACAATGAAGAGCTATAGAAACAGATATGGGTACATGGAACTACACAAGCATGCAGCAGCTGAATTTGGTCCAAACTTCTAAACTATTTATGGTGCATTTAAATATAGGAGCACTTCAAGAGTAATCCTTTGCAGGGGATATCCTCGCTTTGGTATTCTTCCACACGTATCAGGAAGCTCACAATTTATTTTTCACGTATACCAGAACTCAACCTTCTATCTTAACCTTTGAAAATATTGTTGAAAAAAAACAGTCAAAAAAAGTATAGGAAGCAAGAATATATGGGTAGATTTCCTTTTGAAATCTCTCTGGTAGTAATGATGATAATTCCATGGTACAATATAGAATTCCTATCATTGTTACAGAAAATGAGGATTGATGTCTTCTTTACTATTCTATGATAATTTTTCTTATAACTTTCAGGGATGCTTTTACTTTTATTCATGACCAAATTGATAAATAGTTACTTTCACAAGCATATCAAAAAGTACCATTGCAGCAAGGAGCTAACTTTCTCACAGCTGAGCTGCCAACCAGTATAGTGTACCCCATAATAAATGGAGAAAAAAAATGGTATGTTTTCTTTTGATAAAATATGTCTTCTATCGATTAAATTTTTGTTACCACAATGAATGAAGTTATTATAGATATCATGAATTAGAACATAAATTTTCAAAAATTAATGTACAAGAACATATTTTAAATACTTATTTCTCTCTTTCTCTCTCTCTCTCTCTCTGTTTCTCTCTCGCAGGAGGCACAAAACACTGCATTACCGGATGACGAGGATGACATATAAACTCATCTCCTATTTCAATCGCCATGATATTATTTGTTTACCAAGCTTTATAAATAAAATAAAAAATCTTTGTGTGTTGTGTAGAGTCAGGAGGGGACATGTTGGTCAGAAAAACATGAATTTCTCTGTTTAAAAAAATTCAACAAGATTGGTATTAAAAAAGGGTCATTTTGAAGAATTTACATAAAAAATTTCCAGGGGGGGTAATGGGTAGGTTGTTGCAAGATGGGATTGAAAGCCATATTTCAATTCTGTCGCTATGCACATTTGAAGAGGGCGGGAATATAATGACAACTGTTGTCATAGAAAGGTTATATTGGGCACGATTGTTCTTTTATTTATGCACTGTACAACGTAGTATTGTTCTTACCGGTATATGATATACTCCGTTCATAGGATCCTCCCTGTTAAGTTAGTTTCTGCTTTCATGATAGAAGCGTATTATTTTAACTGTAACCTAGATATCTGTTTACCTCATAAGTCCAACTGCTGTCATGAATACACTGCATTATGATTGATAAAAAGAATGATAGCTGGAAGAACATGTACAGTTTAGTGGTATTCCTTTCGTTTTGAACTTGGAAATTGTAAATAGGTACATTGAATTTAATATTTTTGGTAATTTGTTTTATTACAGGTATCAGAGTGAATGCTCTTTTAAACTTCTGTTCACCAGGCATGAATCTTTGTAAGAAAAAAAAAAAGCGTCTGAATTGGTCATATTTCTTTTTTGTATAATATACAAGGGGAACATTGATGGAAACAAACTTTGTAAAATAGCTGTATATGAATTATAGTCACCATTTGACTGTACATCAACATTTTTCTTTCCATGTTATATAAAAGTGATACTGTTTGTTAAGAATCAAAAGGGTGTTAATACTAACTTCCTTTTAATTCTCATCAAAAATATCCATTTTCTGGAAGTAGATGAGGTATTTCATAATTTGTTTTCTATTGTTATTTGTTAATATATTTGACGTAGTGAAGTTCATGTCATTTGTACATAAATGACACGAGTGGAAAATCTGTGGTTATCCAAACAAGTAGTATTGCGCAATCTTTCATATTGGGGCTAATATCAGAAATATTCTCCAGTTCTTAAATAGGATTTGAGTATATGGAACAAAGAGAGTAATTGTCAATCTCTTTCATTTCTTTTAAAGTATCCAATATCTTTTCAAATATTTGTGAAGAAAAGTAATTTTATTAATTCAATCATCTTATTTATATTATGGGAGTGGTAAGAAATATGAATTTTTATTTTTGTCGGAACATGACTTCAGCTAGATGTCATTTTGAATTTCCATATTGGCTTCAAGCTGCTTCAAAGGCTGCAAAATTCTTATCTTTCACAACAGTGAAGTCCTATAGGAGCTACAAAAGTGTTGGATATTATTAGGCTCTATGATTGGAATATATAAATGTTTCTGAATATTGTGTCGGCCTCGTTCAAACTTTCGTTTCTGCTTTAGTAGGGTTGCAGTGAAACTTAACCTATATTTACTAACGAAAGGAGGGAAGCCCTTCGTGAGTTTGAGTATTATGATAATAACAAGAAAATTTTGTATCCATCTAAGGACTTTCTAGAAGTCTTTGCACCTGGTTAATGATCCCCAATTGATTTCATATACTATTCATACTCCCATTTGTTCTGAAAATATACATGTTCTGGGGGGCGTTTCATCGAGTGTCTTGTCAGTGATTTTTACCGACAAATTTGCTCTCAGCCAATCAGATGCAAGGATTTCAGTAGCTTATAACAGTTATTGCAACTTGTCATTGATGACAAGTTTTATGAAACAGGGCCCTGGTGTCAACTTTGTGATGTAGACCTGTTCATTTTGAAGCTAGATTTTTTTTCTTCAAATGTATGTTTGGCTTCGCTGCACTAGGATAACACCCGAGTCCTTTCATTGCAAATTCAATTCCTAACCAAAACCAAAATGTGGAGGGAAGACAAATTTTAACTTCCATTAAAATTGATTGTGAAACTCCTTTGTAAATTCATATGTAATTACTTTTTTGTTCAGGTTTACCTTTGGAAAAAATTGTTAATGATTTTGGAAATGCATTGTAAATGTGTATGTCTATCACGGATGACATTAAAATTGTGGACGAAAATAAAAATCAGAATAATGGTTTGAATTTGCAAAAAAATTGTAATAAGTCTCATCAGTGATTTCTGAAAGTTGATTTGGTGTGACAAAAATGTGAATTGTGGAGAAATGTTTTTGTGATGAAGAAGGGTGATTGTAAGAATGTGTGTGTTTTGGGGGAAATATATACATATGTGTCACTCCAAGGCAAATATCTGGTTAGTCTGCAGGCAAAGACTATACTTTGACACTTGAAACACAATACCATGAAGCCCTGAGCTTAGCCTAAGTTTGTAGATCGATGTCTGTGTTAGATACAGTACAGGGCATATGATACTCATATCTTTCCGTTTAGACCCTCTGATAGGTGTTTGTGCCTGTAAACTGAGGATGGGGGGGGGGGGTGAATTCCTTATCCATTCTTGCTGTTTTGTTTTTGTTTTTGTTTTTGTTATATCCCTTTTTTAAAAAATTTACCGTTATCTGTTTTTCTTCTTAAAATGAACTTAACCTGTCTTGCATATGTAGCTGTGTTGGACCATGGACCCTACCATGGTTTGACATTTAGTGACATCGTCATTAAAACCAGACAATGGATGAAGGAGCTATGAATTTTTAAAAACTACAGATCACTAATATATGGAGATTTTTTATTTGCATTGCATTTTTGTTGGTGTCATGTCATGCATGGAGACCTCTTGCATTTGTTTTGATTCAGAATTAATCAGAAGTCAGCCTTTTCCTAGTTTTTACAATTGAAATAGACATTTGTATTACCTGTGGACATGTAGAGAGAATGAGAGATCTTACCAACAATTTGCATATCATGGGAAAAGCATATGGATTCTTTGCCTAAGAGATTCCCCACATCATTAGCGACCCCCGTTTTCAAAAATTTGTATTAAAGCTCATAGACAGTCTCGGTAGCAAAAATCATACTGGCAAGAAACTTATCTAACATAATCACATAATGTTCTCCTTTTATCATAAGACACATGTACAAGATTATTTAACATTCCATTTACGATTTCGAACAAATTTTAGTGTAAATGTCTGTAAGAAACGCTTGGTAACAGCTTTTCGCTGCCTCACGCTAAGATCACATCCACCTGAAGGTTCCCCACACAATAAATCCAGCACTTCGCACTATGTGTAGCGTATTCTATAACACACAGCAATCCTCATGTGAGTAATGTGTGTGGCTGTTGTTTGAATTTACATCCTCTCTCTTTTTTGGGACAGGGACTTTTATTACTTTTCACCTCTCATTCGATAAATATTTCACTTGAGGAGGAAAGAAATCTCACGAAATGTTTTTGAGGGCTCCCCAAAACTATTACCTTTAAACTTTCATTTCACTTCTAAGGATTTCCTCATACTTTCAATAATTTGTCCCTAACTTTTGTCTTTAGTTTAATCAAATGGTTAATAAGTATTCCCTTATAACCCATCACTACTTTCATTCTCTCTCCTTGTCTACCTTTCATTCTCTCGTTCTCTGTATTGTATCCCATTTCTTTAATGCCCTTCTCTTCAGCTCTCAACATCACTCTTGGATTTTCCCTTCTACCATATCCCCTTTCCAAATTCTCTTTCTCTAAATGTATTTATCTTTTCATTTCTATCTTCCTCTCTGGTTCTCTTTCTGCCTCCATTTTTAGCCAAACAATTGCACTGTCTCTCTTTCTCTTTCCCTCCCTCTTCTTTCTGTCATATTCTGTCCCAACATCTTCAACTTTACGTTTTCAAGCCATTTCCACAATTCTTTTTAAGTAGAGACATGTAATTGTCAACTTTTATCTCCAAAAATCCACAACTTCTCGCAAATACATGTTCGTGAAGGGGAAGTCCATCCTCATTACAAGTTGGTTTTAAAAGAAGCAGAAAAATGAGGGAAACAGATTAATGAAGGTTTGAGCAAAATAGGATAAGAACTAAGAAAGTAATACATTTTTGAAGTTGTAATCAATCAAACACAAATTGGCAACTCCATGACATATCTTGCAAGCTCTTCTCCCATTTGCCCTGTACCCCAAAAAAATCATTAATTTCCATTTTCTTTTCTAAAGGAAATATTAAGTCATACATGCGAGAGAGCTTGCAAGATACGTCACAGAATTGCCAATTTGTGTTTGATTGATTTCAACTTCAAAAATTCATAACGTTCATATTTCTTATAGGATTTTACTCAAACTTTCACTTATCTGTTTCTCTCATTTTTCTGCTTTTATTCAAATCAACTAAATACCAGGGTGGACTTTTCCTTTAAAAGATCAGCATACATGGATAATTCCTGCAATAATACACGATGCATACTAAACAATACTTGTATTTATAGTATGTAATTATTTTATGTTGACACTCTTTCTCTCTTTTTTTGTGTCAAATGATTAACATGTCCAGGACTATTAATCTAAAATAGTAAATACAGTGTATAATAATAATAAGTCTGTAATAATAATAATAATAATTGGATTTATATAGCGCCTTTTCCAAAGGATACAAGGCGCTGTCACCTAAAGTCTATTCAAGTAAATTAAGAATTGTATAAGTAAGTTTTTAGATGTTTCTTGAAGATGTCAAGTGATGTGCTATTACGGAGAGATGCGGGGAGTCTGTTCCAAAGTTGTGGAGCAAGTGACTGAAAGGACTTGAAGCCAGCCTGTTTTCGGGATTTTGGAATGACATAGGAAGGAGCAGAGGTAGAACGAAGAGAATATGATGTTCTCTGTTGCTGAAAGAGTGAGGAGATGTATTGAGGAAGTGTGGTTGACAGTGATTTGTAAGTCTGAACCAGTATACGGTATTGTATTCTCTTAGAAACGGGAAGCCAGTGAAGTTCATTGAGTAATGGAGTGACGTGGGACCATTTTGGTTTTTGACATATTAGACGAGCACACTTATTCTGAAGACGTTGAAGTCTGCCCAGGTCCTGTTTACTGATGACCCCAAGCAAACATCCACCATAGTCAAGCCTGGATAGCACAAGTGCTCTAACAACATTATGACAGGTGTCTTTATTTAAGTACCCCCTGATGCGATTGAGGTTGTAAATTTGCCAATTGAGGGTACGACACAAGTTTGTTACATGGTCAGACATTTTCATTTCCTTATCAAAGACAACACCCAGATCCTTGATTGTTGAAGACATTGGGATGTCTAGATCATCAATAGAAAATGAAAGGTCATTGAACCGATTCAAGTCGGTGGATGATGCAGCAATGAAGAACTCAGTTTTACCGGAATTCAACTTCAATTTATTACTGACAAGCCATGATTGTATGTCTTCTAAGCACTTCGAGATACGGTAGTATGCGCAAGCTGCATCTCCAGGCTTGGTAGGATCAAAAATGGTAAACATCTGGATGTCATCAGCATACACATGGTATTGAACTGAATGCTGGCTGATGATGTTACCAATACACCTAATGTAATATGTAAATAACTGTGGCCCAACAATTGACCCTTGCGGTATCCCAAATTCCAACCTTTTGTCACTGGAGAATGATCCATTGACATGGACTCTACAAGACCTGTTGCTAAGATACGATTTGAACCAGGAAAGGACATTATCTCGTAGACCGAAGTCATCGGCCAGCCTATGAGAAAGAATTGTGTGGTCCACCGTATCAAAGGCGGATGAGAGGTCCAGCATTAATAAGAAAACAGCTTGCCTGTTGTCGATTGCACAAAGTACGTCATTCTGCAGTCGAATGAGTGCAGTCTCAGTACTATGTGCCACGCGATATGCAGACTGCATAGGATCAAGCAAATCATTACGGTTGACAAAGTCGCACACCTGTTTAGAAACAGCCTTTTCGATTAATTTGCCTAAAAATGGTATGTTGGAAACAGGTCTGTAACTACCTAAATCATTTTTGTCCAGAGAGGACTTCTTCAATACTGGTGTAATGATAGACGATCTAAGTCTCTCTGGGAAAACACCGGTAGACAGTGATAGATTCACGATACGTAACAGTACTGGAAGTAGAACTGGCAAATGTTTCTTAACCAGCCATGTTGGCATGGGATCCAAAGTACAAGATTTGGAAGGACATTTAGAAATCATACACTGCAAGACATTTTCACTCACAAAATCAAACTGAGAAAAAGTTGAGTCAGGTTCACATGTGTTTGAGGATACAGTAGGGACATTACGTTTTGTTGGAACAGTGCTCTCTATATCGTCCCTAATTTTAGATACCTTACTGACAAAGTAATTTGAAAAATCTTCAGCAAGATCAGAAGAGTTTGTACATACAGGAAGAACATTACTACTGACATTAAGCAATTCATTGACAGTCTTATACATGTCCTTGGTATTACATGAAGAAAGTCTCTCATGATAATAGTCTTTCTTGGCAGAGACAACCACATCACATACAGTCCGCTGAGCTTCAATATACAGTCTGTGATCAGTATTTGACTTTGTCTTGCGCCAGCGTCTCTCTGCACGCCGTCGGGCACGTCGAGCTTCCATCACTATTCTTTAAACTTATCTACAGCTTCCCTTGTGAATGCAATTCATGTGCATTCAGAGCAGTTGAGTCTGTATACACAAATGTTCATAAATGGTATTTTCATAATTCACAAGCATTGTGATTATAAAAAAGGGCTGAATTTTCCTTTCCAACATGAAAGGACCAAGACATAATTCATAATAACATCTTTAAAAATAAAGAAAATAAAAATCAATTATACAAGAGGGCTAAGTCAATAAAATTCCAATCTAAAAAATCAATGGAAGTCAACTGCTCTGAATGCACATGAATTGCATTCACAAGGGAAGCTGTAGATAAGTTTAAAGAATAGTTTAAACAGTTTGATTTCATCCATTTCAATAAATGAATGTTTCATCATAATCACAAGATTAGGTACAGGAGATTTGTTTTGAGAAAGTAGTCACATAGTATAAAGACATCAAAAAATCTCATATTTAAAGCTTTGCAAATGGGGGGTGGTTGATTCTCTTCAGGTCATGAATATATATATTTGAATATACATATTTTCAAATAGGAGTGAGATAATGCGGTCTCTCTTCACAAGATGATTTTTGCAGCATGATATGGCATGCCAGAAAATAATGTGATGTAACATCCATATATTACATAGCTATGCCACATTTGGGCAAAATGTGGCATAAATACGACAGCACACTGGACACCGTTGAAGGTTAGTCCACTTCGTTGAAAAAGATCGATTTTTTCTAATAACAAAAAAACATTTTTCAGAAAAACAGTCTTGAATGAGACGCCTCCAAATTAAATTGAAAACATTTATCTCATGCTTTCATGGGTAACACTCATCATAGTAACATAAATTCCTCTAAAAATCCACTTTAGGCACTGTCATCGGTGAAATCCTGAAATCCTCCAGGGAATATCTTCATATCATGATTCAGCGACCACAGTACATCTCTGGTGTTCAGCACATTTTATGCAGACTGTCTGGAGAACTGTCCTTTTCCATCTCATTGTCTCCCGCAAGCCACTGATGGTATGATGGTTAATGCAAGCTTTTTTTGCCTGCAGGAGTGCAATGGTTAACTCTGCTCAATGAAACTCATAAGCAGGAAGAAAGTGTAAGTCCAAAATGTTTTCCTTGGCCCTAATCTTCACGACAAGCCACGAACGACAGTATAGTCTTTACATGCACGCTATTTGTGGCTATGACAGTGAAAGGGTTAAATCCTCAAATTGGCATCCTCAGAAGGCCTTCCCTGATCGTTTCCTTCCTGTGTACTTAGAGTCAGGCCTCACCTCCCTGCAAAGATGGATAGATAATAGGAAGAGAGAGGACTCTTGAGAAAAGTGACGAATTACAAAAGGGGTCAAGGAGCAAGACTTAAAGGGAAGATGAAGCTTATTCATTAAATTTCATTGAAACAGAATTAAATGATGAAATAGATTGAAGACACAAGTTCACAGGCAAGCAGGTTTTCTGACAGCATGAATTTACAAGAACATTTATGAGAACCCTAAATTGACATCACAATGATACCATAAATGAAATTTCACTAATATCGGCAGAAAAAAAACTATAATTTATGTTACCTGTATACAACAAAATTATAATCTATGTTACAAGAATAGAAGAGCCTAAATCCATTTTATGCCCAATGAATAATAACTTGTCCACTTACAATTTAAGTCTGAGGTCTGTTCGGGACTGAATATACTGGACTGTACACTTGCGTTTGACATAGGGCAGCCAATTCGCATTTATAGGAAAAGGATCCTTGATATATTATGATTTTTCATTCATTTTATTTTAGAATTCAGAGCTTTTGAACTGACTGTCATTTGCTGCAGGCTACTTTTCAGACTATCTACTTACCCTTTCCCTTGTCTTCTCCTTCTTTCTTTCTTCTCCTTGATCCATTCTCTGCTCCCCTTCACGCTCTTACCCTTCATGTTCCTAAACCTCATCCTGGAGTCTGTGAAGGAAGCCTGAGTAGGAACACCCCTCTCGTTACCGGCACCAAGGGCCTTCATAAAAAGAAATAAAATATTTCAAAAATATATGGTTACATAACTATATATATATATATATAGTACATACGGTTATTATTTCTCATTACCAGTACCAAGTGCCTACATAGTGGGAAAAAAAGAGAAAATTTTACACAGCTTCATGATTACATTGACTACATACATGTACATAGTCATTCTATCTCAATGCCAGTACCAAGAGGGATTATACATCCCCCCCCCCCCCAAAAAAAAAAAAAAAAAAAAAAAAGAAAGAAAGAAAGAAAAAAAAAAAAGAAAAAAAAAAAAAGAAAAAGAGAGAGACAGGAAGATATTACAAACTAAGTAACAGTTACAACCTGTATGGTCTTATCTCTTTCTCATTTACTATAAAGAGCATTATAGGAAAAAAAATAAAGACAAAGTATAGTAGCGGTTTATTGTGAGTTTGAGTCATTGAGGGGGCACTGGTGTCATATGGAATGGGAAGGGGGAGGGGAAGAGGGAGGGGAAGAGGGAGGGGGAAGGGAGGAAGAACTGGGCTTATGAGACAAATGTTACACAACGGAACATACAATGATGCTATCTTATTTCCAGTACAAGGTGCCTTCCCTTACAAGAAAAAAAGAAGATAATTAGAAAATAAGCATCAAAATCAAATAATGAAAGACACAGAGAAAACAGAATGTTACCAAGGAGATGGCACTGATTTTACACTAAAACTGTGACTTCTTGCCTCCCCAACTGCAATATATACAGCCTAACATTAGATCATTCCTTAGATACATGCTGTTTTATTGGAAGATTGCAATATTGTCTTTAAAAAAAATTACAGTTGCGAATTTGAAGAGGAAAATACAATTCATTCAGCCATTGTCCTAAATGTGAGGTATCTTGTTTAGTTGTTGCATCATATTATACATACCTTGGGTAGAGTAGGATTTGAAACTCCAGCAAACAAACATAAAAACATTCTAAAAAAGGAAAAGAAGAAAGACAATGAACCAATCAACTGAAATGAACAACACCTTTGGAATTGAGCACAGAAATAAGAAAATTGTATAACATTTCAGTAATCATTATTATAGATACTCATTTGAATTTCCATAATTTGTTTACAAATCTCTTTCATATCCATCTTCACAACACAATATACATACAACAAGATGAATGCGACTGCATCTCCTATAAGCCTCCACCTAAATTCAGTTGATGGCTCAAACTGTTCTTGAAATCTTGTGATAACCAGAATAAAAAGCCTCTTATTACATGTTAATTGACCTCTTTGACATTTGACCTTACACCTTATAACCCCAAAGTCTGATCACTTTATCTCCTAGTCATGAATACAAAATAGTTGAGATATGGTGATAACAAAGGTAAAAAAACATTAATTTCACATACACCTGTATAATGACCTCTATGACCTGTCACCTTTGACCTACGTGAACAAAAATCTAATCAGTTCTTCTCATTATGGTGATGCATACTACATTGTAGTTCCAAGTCTGAAGTTAATGGATCAAATGGTTCTTGAGATATCACGTTAAGGCTAAAACCTGCAATTTCAGAATTGACCTCTATGACCTTTGACCTATGTATCCTAAAATCTAACCAGATCGTCTTTCTATGGTGATACATACTAGTACCAAGTTTGAAGTTCATACCTCAAACGGTTCTTGAGATATCGCGTTAACATGGCTAACACCTGGAATTTCAGAAATTGACCTGTGACCTTTGGCCTTTGACCTACATACCCTAAAATCTAATCAGATCCTCTTCCTATGGTGATACATACTAGCACCAAGTTTGAGTTCATACCTTAAATGGTTCTTGAGTTATCGCGAGAACGAGGCTAACACCTGAAATTTCAGAAATTGGCCGCTGTGACCTTGACCTTTGACCTACGTACCCCAAAATCTAATCACATCATCTTCCTATGGTGATACATACTAGCA
Source organism: Heliocidaris tuberculata (assembly GCA_025618425.1). Lineage (NCBI taxonomy): Eukaryota > Metazoa > Echinodermata > Echinoidea > Camarodonta > Echinometridae > Heliocidaris > Heliocidaris tuberculata. The sequence continues at coordinate 41,175,825 of CM046840.1, forward strand.
CTAAGTTTGAAGTTCATACCTCAAATGGTTCTTGAGTTATCGCTAGAACGAGCCTAACACCTGAAATTTCAGAAAAATTGGCCTTTGAACTACGTACCCCAAAATCTAATCAGATCGTCTTCCTATGGTGATACATACTAGCACCAAGTTTGAAGTTCATACCTCATGTGGTTCTTGAGTTATTGCTAAAACAAGAAAGCGGGATGGACAGACGGACGGACGGACAGACAACCTGAAAACATAATGCCTTCACCTTCAGTGGGCGTAGACATAGAACTTTATGCATATATTAAAAACTTTGATGAATAACGAATAAGGTTTAATAAAAAGATAATGAAATAGTGATTGGGGTAAATATACTTCACTTCACATATCACATGAACTGTTTTTCAACATAATCAAAAGGATGAATTGAATTACTTTTTTGCTCTTGTGCTGTTGGGAAAATCTACAACCAGTCCTCCTGTGAAGCCCGCCCTCATTGCCTGTGATGTGATCAGTTCCAATTGACTGGGATTCTCTGGATAAAACTGGAAGACTGCTTTACTACCCCTCCTCTGAAAAGAAGCCAACAAAAAAAATTAATAAACATCTTAATCAATCAATATTGCATTCTGCATATTGCAGAGATAAGGAGCCTGAGAGCTGACCGCGGATACAGGATAGAAGGAGGAATGTAGAGGTGCAAAATGAAGTAAGAGAGAGACAGAGATTAGAGAGAAGATAAAAAAAAAGGCAGGCTTAGATGGTTCAGGTGCATAACAAGGACAGGATATCACTCTCTTGCCACCTTCACCCTCCCCTCCATCAAAGTGTTGTACTGTGTGCTGGCTTTTCAATAATACTCATGTGAAATGGGCCTACTCTGGTCAATTATTATGAATTGAAAGTAGCAGAAAAGTAAAAAGAATAATCCATCTTATCATGACTGTATTATGATGCCATTATAAAGTATGCCAGATTTCTTACCAGAGCCCCATAAAGAGTAGAGAAGAACTTGTACAACCTCTTAGGAGGGTGATGTGATTTCTTGTCTGCATTACAAAGCCATTGAAGAGCTGATATACTGGAGACAGAAGATAGCATGAATGAATATTAGTAATAAGATTATACACGTAGGGATCAAAAAATTAATTTGGAGTACTGAAGCAATATCCTGAAGTATTTTTATTTGCTTTTAAAACAAATCCATTTCCCAAATAGGATGTTACCCATTCCCAAGACAAATCATAAAAGTTTCATATTAATTCAGGATTTAATATGCTAGTGTCAATGACAAAGGAATAAGCCAGTTCATAATTAAAATTTGCACATGTGTGGATAAAGGTCATTTGTACCGAGTACATTTGACCTTTATTCGCTTTCATAGTGTGCTCACCATGATGCACACTCCAGTCTGATTTTACATGTTAAACAAGTTGCTCATCCACCAAAACAGATGCGTGTGCCCGTACAAATTGAGGTCATTTCAGGGTCATTTGTAGCATGTACTAATTACGAACTGGTTTATTGACAGTGCCTAGTCAACTAAGGATTGGTCTGGTATGCTATATAAACTGGTGTGGATGTGCCATATTCATGAGACCCAAGATGGCTGAGGCTGAGGCTAACACACACACCCTCGTGTTTGTAGTAGTAGGTCATGTTACACAAACATGCCTTAATAAAAGTTTTCACACTAATTTCTCAGCAAGACTGGCAAAAGCTGTGATAATGTTAGAACGTGCCCACACAATTCATACACCACAAATTATAAAGTCATTTTTTTAAATTCTCAACTGCATTGGATACTGACCTGATTGCACCATCGAATGTTCCTGGTTTGAAGAAGATTCCTTGACCCATATCAGCCTGGCATACATCACCATCAACCTCCCTCTCTATGGCTACATCTGAAATGAAGATGATACATTGAAACCTGGTAATAAGAAACTCCTTGGGGCCAGGGAAATAACCTTGGTATGTTGACATCCTTTAACACCAGGGCTAAAAAAGAATAGAACGGATGGCTTTGTCGCACTGCCAGAGTGCACTTTCAATAACCTCACTGGGTGCTGACATGTTACGTAGCTGCAGATCAATGCAAAGTACATGTTTGCTCCCACATAATGATACATGAGCGTTGGGCAAAACTATCCTGGTTAGAACATGGTGCCGTCCAGTGACCCTCTTGCCCAAAGATGCCAGCACTTTAATCCATAGCAGTTCAGACTTTTTTTTATGGTCTAAATTAATCAATTTTCCCTCCTCAAATTGACAACAATTAACATTATTTTCCACTTCTACATATTTTGGAAAATATTAAAATGTATATGAACCAATGTGAATGAAAATTCAAAAAAAGGAAAATTGCCAGTTTGTACACAAAATTAGTGATCATATATTTTACACTACATGTCGCCAATTTAGAGACTATAATGATTAGTTGCAATTAAATCACTCTTATTCATGAGCGGCACAACATATTGCATTAGAATTAGACTCAAGATTTACAGAGATATTTCCTCTTTCTGCTCATGGATGTGGTGTAATTCCTAGCATTCTGGATCAAAAGATGCAAAAACATCACTAAAAAGAGACACTGTACTGCTATGGGTTAAGAAGAATACATATGTTACACCTACCTAACATGCTTGAACTGATGTCCAGTCCGACCCATTGATGACCCTGTTCTGTCAGGGCCTCTCCACTTAAACCAGAGCCACACCTGCACAAGGAAAAAAAAATAAAAAAAATACAACACCTTCAAGTGATCAAGAAAATATTCATTACAAATCAAATATATGGCTTACAATAACAACTCCTCAAATAAGAAACGCCATAGGGGTATTAGGACTTATCCAGTCAAGAAAGTATAGGGCAGGAAAGATCTTCTTAGAAAATTGTAGCATTGTGAAAAATAATATGATTTGCTAGGTAATCTACAAGCAGTGTTATAGCTACGGTGGTCGGCGGTGGACGGGCCCGTCCAGCACGGGGGATTTCCGTCCACCACTCCGGGTGAAAAACACTGCTTCCGACCGGCACTAATTTCACATAAGAAACTGCATTCAACGTAACTGTTTGTGAAGAAACGTGGTACTTACATTCATATTTCCATCTTTAATCGTGTTTTATTTGCAATTTTACGAGAATCATGCTTTCAATTTGACAATAAATGATTATTTACTAAAGATTTGCCGAGTTTTATTGTCTTTTGTTACGCACTATACTGTACTACGGTCCGTAATTTGCACGTACATACAGATATCATGTTTTACGTAGCGTATACCGGAAGCTGCTGTTCTGACAGCTATACTGTCGCCATACCATCGATCTCTTTGGAACGACTTGTTGCTTGTCAAGTCAGTGAAATTTGAACCACCACTAAAAAGTTCCTAGCTATAACACTGTCTACAAGTGTGATTTAAATGCTAACACAGTTACATTCAACTATATATTGAGTAAATTTGAGTTAATAACGTCCAGGAACCAAACATTTTCAGAACTTTATCTGTTATACAATAGACATGTTTCATTTCAATCTTATTTTTTATATATAAAAAATGTAGTTCTAATTCGAGAATTCTCAAGCCAAGGATTTGAAGGGCTAAGGTCAACTACGACTTAGAGACCACAATAGTGGAACTCACCCGATATCCAAAATGAAGGAAGGCTGGTCCTCGGGTAAAGCCAAGAGTTCTATCGCCCTCTCGGACATGGTCATCTGAATCTCTATCATTCTGGAACTACATTTACAGGTAGACATAGAAAGAGATAGAGTCAAGATTTGGCATGCACTTTACATTATTTGTGAGACTGGCAAAAAATACATAGATGAAAGGGTTCAGGAAACTGGTAGGTTTGTGAGGTAATGCTCTCTTTATTCACATTAACTTTATTTGTACAGGTTCCGGATTTAGATCCTCATGGCCTGCATGCATAAGCCCTATGTAAAAATTTTGCATATGTGTGTTGTTTTTTTTATACCTTATAAATGAAAGTATCTCCTTTCTTATTTGGGAGCTGACTAACTGACTGTTGAACTGACAAGAATGTATTTTGCTTTCCCCTTTTCATGAAATTTCACTTCTTTCGACGGAAAAATCAAGAAAGAGAGTTACGTCGTTGAACAATGATTATTTCAATAAATAATTCCAAGGAGATTTAGAAACTCAAGACACATCCTTACATCAAAGGAAAATATCATTCTGTCAAGGTTACCAAGTATATGTCTGTGGAAAAACCAAAATAGTAATTTTCTTCCTCATTAGCTTTTTGCCTCATCTTACGTCAACACTGGTCTGTTCTCATTCCAGTTATACCCCCCCCCCCCTTCTTCAATTAGAAAACACTTCACATCAATTGTGCACAGCATATAGACCACAGCATATAGAGAGGGTATATGATCATCTTAGAATATTTAATCATTATCAATTCTACATATATATTCTAAAGAATCTACTTACTTTGATGTGTACTTCCTTGCCTCGTCATCATTATAAAACTAAAATATGAACAAAAAGATCAATGGTAAGATCTAGATCATTCATATATGAGAGGAAAATAATTATTTAAAATTTCAATTTCAATTCTGAATCCCTAAATTTGTGGCACAGTAAGAGTTGGCGAATCCCTGAATCAGGCAATGTGGCAAATTTAAGAAAATTAAATCTTGCTTAGCTTAGAGCAATTTTGTTGTCTGTTTTTGACTGCTGCAACATTGAATGTTGGACACAGTCCAACATAGGCAAGGGCCTTTGAGTGGGAAAAGACGTATGACATTGTCGTCTCCTCCCCCCCCCCCCCCCCCCCCCCCCCCCCCCCCCCCCTCCTCCCCTCCTCGAGATCTCCCCTCTCCCTCCTCCTCCTCCTCCTTCCCCTCCTCCTCCTCCTCCCCCCTACTCCCTCCTCCTCCTTCTCCTTCTCCAATCTACTTGCCTTTGTATTTATTTTTATGTAGACTAAAGTTCGACTATAGCTATCCACATATCTTCAGATAAGCTTGTACATGTAGATCTATAATAAGTGCACTTAGATCTATACATGTACAAGCTTATCTGAAGATAAGCTTGTACTCCAGACTAGCTTTTATCATGTTTATGGGTGAATAGGCTTCAGTAGCTTTTGTGTGTATCAACAGGCCTTTTTCCAGTCTAGACAATTCATACAAGAGAGGAAAATAATTATTGAAAATTTCATTATCAATTCTGAATCCCCAAATTTGTGGCACAGTAAGAGTTAAAGAGTCCCAGAATCAGGTAATTAGCAAATTTAAGAAAATTGAATCTTGCTTAAAGAGCAATTTTGTTGTCTGTTTTTGACTGCTGCAACAGTGAATGTTGGACACAGTCCCACATAGGCAAGGGCCCATGAGTAGTATAAGTGCATATTTGACGAACATTTTAACCACATTTGACAGACATCATTTTAAGTACATGGGACTGAAAATTGATTTCTAAAAGTAAACGGAATTTTGTACTTTTAATTATCATTACCATTTCAGGAGGAGCTGTATGTTCTGGTCTACGATTTGAAGCCATCGTGAGGTGGTAATGTCGCCGGATACTCTGGAAACTTGATAACCTTCCCGAAATCAACTTTGACGATAAATACGTCAACTTCCTAACAAACATGGATCGAGAAACACGTTTCCCCTGTCTATTTAATCCACAGTCTTCTTACTTCAATCAAGTCCATGTTTAAATAATTTAGCAACACATTAGTCCATCTAAACTCATCTAAGTGCATATGATGTATGTTTGATTACTTTGATTTCAAAATTCTTCATAAAATTTTAGAAAGAAACTATAATTTAAAAAAAATGGTTTCAGATTAGAGTCTACCATATCTTGGATACAGTATATGCTGAAATTAGGCTAGTAAAGTGAACACGTTAAAATATTGATAAGTTAATTGTTAGATGATCTTCATTAGGAATTTCTTGTTGCTGTTTTAAAAAGAATCACTGGGGTATTCTGTTTTTCTTAAGAAGTTCGACACTAACGAAATTAGTAGGCCTGTGTGAATCATATAAGAGAATCCAGGATTAGGCGGAAGGTTCCCCGGAAAATAGATTAATTTCTAGCTGTTTTTGTGTTTTATTGTATTAGGTCTATGTTTGTTTTGTTTTGTTTTGTTTTGTTGTGTTGCGTTGTTGTTGTTGTTGTTGTTGTTTTTTGTTTTTTTTTTGTTTTGTTTTTGTTTTTTTACTTGTTTCTGTTGACTAGTGGTTCTTCAGATTGTTCGTGACCACCATGGTGATAATTTGGGGGAGGGGAGGCTTGCTGGGATCGGGTTGATGATCCATAACTGAATTAATCTTATTCATTTGTAGAATAATTATTCGAAGGGTAGTAAAAAAAACTTTTACACACAAATACAATTCTGAGATCAATTATCACAAAAGTTATATGAATGGTAGATCTGTATCCAAGGCAGTGGCGGATATAGGGGGGCACTTCAGGCCCGGTGCTCCCCCCCCCCCCCCCGTTTTGAAAGAAAAGTGTAGGGGAGAGCGGGGTGAAGTGGGACAAGAATCATGATTTGGCACTCTTTGCTTTGTAACTTCTAAATTATTCATTGAAGCCTCTCCATTTTTACATATCAATCGTAGGCTTCAATAAAACACGGTATTTGACACAATCCCTATAGTTTTTATGCAAATAATCATAATGAGGTACTTGAACGGGCCGGGTGTGAAGTGGGACACCATGGAGGTGAACAGGGTCAGGGACGTCCAGTAATAGGGGTGAAGTGGGACAGTCGGGGAGAAATGGGACAAAAGTCTTGAAAATGCTAATTGTCATACTTTTTTCTGGTAGTTGTCTAAAATAAATGCTGGGAATGTTAAAGGTAATATATCACTTTAAAAAAAAACTTGCTTGAAAGTCACTAAAAAGTTGACTTAAAGATTCATGCCCATCTAAGTTAAAGAAATATAAGAAATAATGGATGAAATGATGAGCGTTTTGTAAATTGTAAACTATATTTCGACGGTCACTTTTTGGTAAAAAAAAAAAAAAATTGTTCATAATTATATATTTTCCGTTTGTTTTTTTTTTTGGTTACACAAAATTTTGTCTGAAGTAGTATGAATTAATGAACTGTAAAAAGGAATTGACCGATATGAATTTTTACGATTTTTATATGGTACACCCAAAGATACCTGTAGTATGTCTCACTAGACTGATAAAAGCTCATTTTCCTAAATTCCTTACACACACACATAGTAACCGGGGTGAACTGGGACAAGATGTCCCAGTTCACCGTGATAGAAAAAAACAAAAACAAAACAACAACAACAACAACAACAAATGCCTGCAAAATATAATATTGCAAATTAGGCGCTATATAGGGGTCATATGAGACTTATATGTTGTATGCGGGGTGTTCACTATAGCCAAGTGGTACAATATTTGACAATGAATGATGAAAAATAGAAAGTGGTCAAAAAAAAAAAAAAAAAAAAAGGGGGGAAAATTAAACCTACAAGCAAAATCGCAGTATAGCTGTGGATTTGTGAAAATTAATTGATAGTTAACCTTTCATAGGATTCAAACTAATTTATAAAAGGTTAATTATTTTTTTTTTAGTTAGGGGTCATAGCTGTCCCAGTTTTCCAGGGCCAGTACACCCCGCTCTCCCCTACATTGTGCCCCCTATAATATTTTAAAGTGTGCCCTCCTTTTGGAACCGCAACCTTTTTTGGGGTTTTTTTTTTTTTTGTTTGTTTTTTGTTTGTTTTTTTTTTTTGCTTGTCAGATAATCTTTGAGGAAATCTGGACCACAAAATGTGATAACCTTTGCTTGTCAGAAAATTTTCGGAGATTTGTGTGCCGCCTTTTTTCAAATAACCAGGGGAACCGTCTTAATTCCTGCATGGATACTGGATGGGTTGTGATGTGAGGGGATATACTGGCCGAGCAGAAATTGAAAAGTATGAAGGGTATACGGTAGGCAGGGATTTCGTAAAGGAGGGGATTTTCAAGACGTCAGAGATATCAAGTATAATTAATTATGTAGGCATATACATGGGGATGCACCTATGGGGTGCAGGTCTATAAAAATGTAAACTTATGATCTCGAGGATCTTATTTACATGCAGTCATGTCCATTAATTCATTTAAGCATTTTTTTCCTTTCTTTTTTAAGTAGAGATATCCATTGACTGCATGTCATGTGTATTAAATTTTCTAGTAGCGCTTGTTGTTATTCAGTTTTGAATATTTATGCCTTGTTGTTGTTAAAGGGCAATCCAACCTTGATAATAAGATGCCATTTGTTTGAAAGCAGAAAAATAAGAAAAACAGGATGGCGAAAGTTTGAAAGAAATCGGACAAGGACTAAGAAAGTTATGGATGTTTGAAATACACTACATCTATGCGAATCTCAAATTGGCAATTTGGTGAGTCAATTGTGACATTTTTGTGGACAACCCTCCCATTTGTCTTACACAAAAATATCATTAATTTGCGGTTTTCTTCGAGGCGCTTTTAACCTCGGGGCAGTACTCAAAATATATTGGAGATATATATTGTTATAGGTCCTCATGAACGAAAAGATCCTACTGAGTAATGCATTTTGAAAAAAAGTGACATTTTAGTCATTTTGTGTGCGAATGGGGGAGTTGTCCACAGATGCATCACAGTGACATTACCTATTCGGCCAATTTGAAATTCCCATATGCATAGTGATTACCAGTGGCGGATCCAGGGAGGGGGCCCGGGCCCCCTCCCCTGGGACCAAAAAGAGGCCCCCAAAATGCTGAGGACCTTTTTTTTTTTTTTTTTTTTTTACTTGTCAGAGATTTTTTGAGTTAAAAAGGGGCCCAAAAATGCTGAGGATGTTTTTTTTTTTTTTTTTTTGCTTGTCATTTTTTTAGTTTTAAAAAGGGGCTCAAAAATGCTGAGGATCTTTTTTTTTTTTTTGCTTGTCAGAAAATTTTGTTAATATTGAGCCCCCTCCCTCAAGAAATCCTGGATCCGCCACTGGTGATTACAACTTTCAAAAATTCATAACTTTCTTATCGCTTGTCCGATTTCGTTCAAACTTTTCACCAATCTGCTTCTCTGATTTTTCCTCTTTCTTTCAAGGCAACTTGCTATAAAGGTAGGATTTCCCTTTAAATTAGTTTTTTACCATCGATCTCTACAGTAACTTACGACGATATGGCGCTCAATTTTGAATACTAGTAGTCTGCGTTCAAGACGGTGTAGTAAATGATCCGCGGGCGCGCCGATATATTAGCTGTCATGTCGCGTCGCGTCGATGTCTGTCGCGAATGCAATTAATGCAATTCAACTAAGCTTTTATTCAGTACATGCGCGTATGTTTGCCCTGGATGTGGACTTACTTGTCTTAGGATAGGAGTTAGGACATTTTCTAACTTTTTTCTTCATTTAATCAGATCATTTGCGTGTTCATTATAAGATAACTGCAAGTGCAACGACATGGGTAAGATTTTAATGCAGATGAAATTAAATTAAAATAAATAGATTTATGCCCGGCTTTATTTTTCTTTGGTTAACAGTTAGACATGCCGGTCTATTGGCTGCTTATACTTTTATAGTTATAGGATTTGTTTTGCTGTGCCTGTGCCACCTCAATCGTTTGTTTCCGTGGCATGTTGTGTGTTGACTATAATTGCATGCATTGATGTTGATAGATCATAGAGTGAGACTGACCAAGGAGTGATACATGTAACTCCTGACCTTGTAAGTGGACCTTGGTGTGACTCGGAAGAGCTAGAGTAGAGGCAGAGCCAGGCAGAGCCAGGCAGAGCCAGAGTCAGAGCAGAGGCAGAGACAGAGTGCGGCCCTGAGCCTGAGGCTGGGCCCCGGCCTGCAGGGGGGGGGGGGGGGGGGGGGGCACTCTTGTATGGTAGTGGATCCAGTGTCCGAACACTTTTCAGAAAATCAACGATAGCAAATAAAATATCAAACGAATATCTGTCAAACTTACATAATGAATGCTCAAAGTCCTACAGAAAAAGAAGTTGATGGAATTTTAAAAAGACAACGTAGATTTAATACGATATTCCCTTCCGAGTGAACCCCTTCCCAACGACGCGGCGTTTTGGTCCCTTGAAAAAGGTACTGTATTTCCGAATGTGTGAAACCTATGGGAAAAAGACACAACCTTTGTTTCAATAGCGTGGTTTTCATACGCGTAATCCCACGCGTATGAAAACCCATTTTAGGTGCTTAACTGTACACGTTCGGTAATAAAATCTGTTCGGAATTACAATCCTTGACTATATATTGTAGAAAGGGGACGAGTCGCTTTGGATCAAGACCCCTTTTTTTGCCTTATTTTAGCTTCGGATTGCCGTTCTCAATCTTAATTAAGATACCTGAATTATAAATATAAACTGCTGTTTTCATGCATTCTCAAGACAGGCCCTCGCAACGATTAAAACTTAAAGCGCTCGTCTCTCTCCGTTTCCCCTGGCACACCTCGTTCCCTAGCTCTCGTGTATGAAATTCTATAAACTGTCTCCGTTCCCCCCTGGTGTGCCCCATTCCCTAGCTCTGGCGTACGTACGTCCATTCACTTGTGTGTGCAGATTGCATGTATGTATGCACCATAGTATAGAATCCTGGGGCCTGTTTCTCAAACCGTCATATGTCTAAGTTTTTGACTAAGTCAGCGCTAGTTCTCTAGTTGTCCGCTACGTGTTTCACGAAGCCGTCTTTGCCAAGATGCATGACAACTTCCTGACTAAGGACTTATGACGCCTCCAACCCTGTCATACATGTATCTTTTTTAGTTGACGTACAGCGCTATCACATGTTATTTATTGGGTAGATTATGGTCGGCAAAAAGGGCACTACATACTTCTATGCAACTCTTTCTACGCATTCACTTTATCTGGAATTTATCCATGTTTATATTATGAAAATTATATGAAAATACAGTGTTTTTGTTCAAGGCTTGTCTCCACTTTATAGTGAATCAACACTCTTTCCACATTCTAATGGATAAAAACACAAAAAACAATGAGTCTAATTGAGGTCATTTCAATATGAAAGGAACTTTTTTTTTTCTAATGAAAAAGAAAACCATAATAAAAACGATAACAATGATAAACTGACAGGAGATAGGCCTGTATCAAAATGTGGTGGGATTAAAAAAAAAAAAAGTTAAACCAAAACAACTATTGACAAATAAACATTGGGCAAGAAAAAAATGCAAGCCTTACTGATAATAAGCAATGGGAAGTATTATAATCTAGAAAAAAATATAAATTCATAAATGTTGCTAGGTATGTTTTATGTCTAATGAATTTAGTAAGTCTCTTAACTTCATTGCAAAGCTATTTTATGATATGGGTCCTTCATATCTGATCAATTAGCATGAAAAATGACGTGCTACCATAATAAACTTGAAAATCACATGTTACTTCTTATATAATAATTACAAGAGTGCTTTTTGTGTGAAAACAAATAATTGGGCGATCTTCGTAAATGATTTCTATAAAGATTTCTTTGGTGAACTAAAATCCGACGAGGGAATTGTAATATGATGTATACCGTAGGCCAGCCATAGTCAGCGGCATATTCTCTGGTTTTCAGACCCATATCAGTGTAAACATAGATTATATCAACGATTTTTTAAAATGAACACTTTGAAATATACGTGTTTAAACTTATAATATGAATATTTTTGTAATTTCCATATCATACTCAAGCCCCAAAACATGTAAAACATTCAAAGCATATTATTATTACAATGAAAATATATGGGTTTATTTTGATAAACTATCAAATAAATGACGACATCTGGGGGGTACCTATCCAACTTAAAATTGGCTCACCGATCATGAAATCAATCACTCATATTTTTCATTTTACAAGCGAATCCATCATGTAATTTACATAATTCAAAAAGTGTTTGGCATCTATTATACCCTTCTACATTTTCGATTTTCTTTTATTCCCTAATTCATTCAATTATTTGCAAGTTGAGTTAAATTTAGCTTTTAAAAATATACCCGGTAGTGTAATTGCAACCAAGGCTACGTGTCGGCTCCTATTCTCGCCGATAGTATCGATATCAAGAGATGTCTAGCTACTAGTAGCTAGTTAGCTCTTCGTGAAACAGTTTAGGAAGATCATGGATATCTCCATAGTTGGCGGATAAAGTTATGACTGTCTTGTCGTGGTTTCGAGAAACAGGCCCCTGTACTTCCTTAGTTAGACCAAGGAGTTATCACAGAACTCCTTGCTTAGACCCCAAGGGGGGGGGGACACTCGATATATTGGACAGACGGGTATGTGCTGCTTTGACGACCCCTTTTTCGACAGCCGATCACCGTTCTCAAGATACCCGAATTTCCATTAACTGCCGTTCTCACCCTAATCACGCGTTCTCAAGATACCCTGCCGGAACAAATGCGCTCGTCTCCCTCCGTTTCTCTCGGCGCGAGCATTCACTTGCATGCGCAATTGCATATTCATGCACTATAGAATCCCCACACTAAGTGCCGTAGTTCTTAGACCATGTTTTTTCGCTCAGCTGGGTATAGATCCACCGTTCAAGAGACCCTGTTTTTCGCTTCTTCGAGGGCGGCTGCGGCACACCCCCGTCTGAAAAAAATCTGAGAAAAAAATCTGATTTAGAAGAATTTGACATCAGGCCTAGACCATGATTATGCTTGTTGTAGATCTATGGATAAACTTCATATTTACCTCTGTTTCCTGTGTAGAACACTCTGTGCTGTTTTCAATGTTATTCAGTTCTATTTTTTGTTGGTCTTTTTATCTAGATTTTGTGCAGAAGATTGGAATAATGGAGTGACAAAAACTGAGGAAATACCTTGATCTACTTCTCAAAAGTTATCCATATCATTTGACATTCAAGATGGCAGAAACTGTAATGGAGAAAGACATTTATCAAGATGATGACAATATCTTGCAGACCTCTGAGGAAGAAGAAGAATCTGATGATACAAGTGCATGGGACAGTGACCCCGTGACACAGAGGTCAAAGAGACAGTATCATCCAGTCAGAGGTCAACCAGGAGGTGCCAATCAGTCTGATGGGAGCGTGGGGGAACAACAGGCAGACAGGGAAGGGGAAGTCCCAGATGACAAAATGCTCAGAGGTGGTTCAGATGAGGAAGATGAGGTGAAGGGAAGAGATGAAAGGAGAGCGGAAGAGAGGAATAGGATGAGTGGTGGTGGAGTTCAAGCTCAGCTGAATGGAAATAGACATCGACAGAGTAAATACACTGATGGCTTAGATGATGATGACGACGATGTTGGTGGTAGCACAGAAACAGATGAAGGAAAGAATGAGAAGTATTCAGGGAAGGTATCTTCAAGTGGTTACCATGGTAATGGACTGTATGGCAGTGAAGGTGGGAACAATCAAGGGACGAGAGGAAACCAAATGGAAGAGGAAGAAGACATCGAGGAGATAGATTTGACCAGAGATCATCTCCAGCCAAAGCATTTGAGGATGCATAATGGAGGAAGGTAAACTTTCTTGAATCCACTTATTTCCATGATGTCACTGTCAGTATGATCAGAGCGCGTTGATAGAGTTGTGAAACGCGCATAATAAGCCTACGCGTACGCAGTCTTTGTTTGAAACATGGCGGATCATGTACGTGAAAGGGAACTATCGCAATAGTTCCTTTTCACGTACATTCTTATGAGAGGGAACTTTTTGAAGCTCCATGAAATGACTGACCAATCAGAAGCGATCTCCAGTGTCAGGACTCTCTGTATGGATAGCTCTGGGTATGATTAATGGTAATCTTGGCTTCTGGTTACATTTTGAGAGAATCTGGCTAGAAGTCAACCTGAGTTGTTTTTCATGCAGTTTGGCCCGTTGTAATTAGCTTTTGTATATTTTCACTAGGATTCATTCAAAAGAAATCATTGATTTGTGGTCTTAATTCTTGAACATTCTTGTGTTTACTGCAGGAATTAACACATTGTTACCAGAACTCAAAACTTAACAGATCAAATTATATTCTTAAAACTAAGATTTCCTTTTACAAATGTAAATCATGAATAACAAGTTAACAGTTGTGCTTATGTTGTAACCCTAGGGTTTGGGGAAGAAATGTCAATACATTTGAGTGCATTACATCATCGGCCTCTTGGATACATGAGTTTGAATGTCAAACACACCCTTTCTTCATTATTGGGAATGCCTGACATACCTTTAATAAAAAATAAAAAATAAATCATGTGCATACTTGAATTTCTCAAACAAAAATTGCCCTGAATACCTTTAAGTTTACCAGAGGTATGCCAGACATAGCAACAATTCAATTCAATTCAATTCAATTCTTTTATTCATCCAGATTCACAAGAATACTTGGAAATTTGTTTTGGTCACACATTGTAAAAATATGTAATGTATAATATATACATCTAAAAAGTTAATATACATTTAAAAAGAAGATAAAGGGTACTGTTCAGTTTATGCACAATTACAAAAAAGACAAATTAACTGATAAAACTGGTTTGAAAGTATGAGAAACTATGTCGTTGTGTTTATAATCATAAAAGAACCATCAAAATAAAAGGTAGACAATTAATAGAGATATATTAATATTCTAATATTGCATTTAAAGATGTAAAGGGTATAGAACATCAAAAAGTATGCATTATAATTGTAGTGTGAAAGGAAGGAAGGAAAACCACACCAAACTGATACTCGGGCTCACATGCCCCTCACTCCATTTGGTTGTACGTGTACAAACGAATGGAGCATGGAACATATGAGCCTAAATATCGGCTTGTCTGACATTTCAATAAGCCAACAACTACTGTGTGCAACGTGGATTCCACCCATAATTGCTCCAATACATGACAGATGGAGTGAATATTTTGTTAACAAGGGTTCTAAGAGCTGTTAGAAGAAACAGCTGTAAATTGAAATATAGTAAACCAGTATGTTGAACAATAGACCGGTTTGGTAATGTATTCAAATTTTATGCATACCTTTCAAACAAAGGTTGTTCTTGACAACCTGAAAGCTTGCCCGAGTCTTGCTGGACATAGCAACAAGTAATGCATGCAAACTGGATTTCAAGCATTGAGGCTCATTTATGAAAAGTAGGTTAATGATAGCTTGTCACTAGGTGCTCAGAGAAGAAATGTGCATAAATTTGAATACATTACAGAACCGGTTAACTGTAGAGGTGACATTTTAAAAACCTCTTAAGGGCTGGTCACATTTGTCCGATAATGATAACAATAAGATATGCGCATATAAAATGTAGGTCTATGAAGATGATGAACCGGTGGGGTTCTGTCAGTCAGGCACTGGACACTGCCACGTGATTCTTCTGAACTAACATTACCTAGGAGAAAAATATCGGCGAGCTCTGTCCTGGAAAATCTGTGGCCGAGCGATGCCACTGAGATGATGCAATCAGAGAGGGAGGCTCATTACCGTATATATTATAAAGTCTGACCTACCACAAAGAATTTTGATTCATTTTCCATATAAACACTGCTTGGGTGACTTGGCAACGATAAAAGGTATAGTTATCATTATAGTTATCAGACCAATGTGACCAGCCCTTTATACATGTGTACTTCTGTGGACATAAGCACTTTGTAGTTCCCTTATGGCAGTGATCTTGAAAAGGCGCATGTGTATATATGTAAAGATACAAATTATAATATGGTTCTTAACTTCTTGAATATGTCTTTTTGCATACATCTTGTGAAATATTCCACTGCTAATTCATTGTGTACGCACACTGCATACACTTGTGTGTTTTGTCTATGGATGTGAAGAAAGAAGTCACCATAGCGTATAGTATGCAATGTCAGAGAATGAGTGGTGGACTATTTCACAAGAATGCCTTGTTTTCTTATACCAGCCAATTCCAGCAGACCAGGGTAATGTACCTGCCCTCCTTTGGGTCCCTCGGGCCCACCTCCCTGAGTGCAGTTATGGGTAACCTCTTTGGTGAGGCTCCAAGCCTAGATATCAACGAACCTGATTCGGGCAGCGACTGGGCTGGGAAAGAGAGCTTGCAGGACACAGAGGAAGGACTCGCTGATGATGATGGTGAAATCCAAGCGAGCAGAGAAGGTAACAAATTTGGTAATCTTTTATGGTTACTCAAGCAAACATGGGGGCTATGATGCACCACCACCTTCTGATTGCTTTGCAACATAGGCCTATAAAGATTCAGAGTGTCCTATTGCATCTATGCAATCTGAATGATTTTTTATTTTTCAAAAAAGAAAGAAATATTAGTTGGGTTACTTTGCAAAGATATTGCATTGATGTACCTTATGGTATAATCAACAGTAAATTTATGCATTTTGCACAATTATTTTTCCTTCAAATTTGTGTGATTATTTACTATCACAAACTTGAAATGAAATCTGACCCTTATTTTAGTTCCAATCTCACTTCCATACCATTGTGATATATTAACCCAAGTGCCACGAAGACTGATAATTTGAAATATCCATTCTGCATTTAAAATGGTGACATCTGGACAGTGTTGCTGCTTATTATAAGTCAGTCTTCATTTTTAACAGGAATGATACTGTGTGCTATGTATATGATTGAGCCAGCTCTCTGACAGTTTACCTTTTCAAATTAGCCCAACCAAAAGGAGAGGATGAGAATCTTGTTGAACTTTTTGCTACTCTGAAGCAACAGCACGAGGAGCAGATGAGAGCACAGCAGGATCATCATAGAAAACAGCTGCAGTGGCTAAAAGATCAGCTTCTCAGTGGAGGACAGAATGGTGAGAACCAGTAGTAGATTATAGCGTATCCATCTTTAAGGCTCATTGTAAACCAAAAGTTAATTATCCCAATTGCATATATACCTTACCATAAAACATGGGGATATACCATGTCCTAACGTTTTTGCTATACCCCCCCCCCCCCCCCAAGGTTGGAGACAAGCTTCCAACTACAGTTCAGGTGAAAGTAACTGAAATATAGAATTCAACTGAAAATGTTTGAAATATGACTTTATAGAATTGACAACTGGAACTTCTTAACTAAAGGTGGGGTTTGACACTCCAAAACGCTGTAATTATACTGCATTATTATTGGACAAAATAGAACTATGAATGCTATGAATGATGCTGGAATTTGTGATACCTTGTTCTTGAATCAACTTGACAAATTCATATTGGAATCCCAATCACTCCACACTGCATACATTCACCATAACATTGCATTATAATGGAGTGATGTTCTTGCCGTCGACCCCAATAGACCTGTTTTTCCGATTTCATGCATACTTCTTTAACAATAGTTGCTCTTGACAACTAAAAAGCTAGCCAGAGGCTTGCCAGACTTTGAAACGACTAATGTGTGCAAAGTGGATTCCATCAATAGAGATGCTGTTATGCACAGCAGGTGTATTAAATAGTAACAAAGGGGTTGTGGAGCTTCCTACAAACTTTTGTTAAAAAGGTATTCTTGAAATGTTAATACATTTGTGAGAAGGCTGAATGCTTTGGAATTATTTTACATGGAAGGTTTCATTATTTTGCATTGTGAACTGTCATGCAGGCAGCTTCCAGAATGATGCTATGAACCAAGAACCTGTTACCTCTGGTGTCCGACCACACGTTCAGGGGGCGAGTACGGAGGAAGGGGATAGCGGTGACACACAGTCCCATGAAATAGACACAATCCATGCAGCAGGTATGTACAATTGTTTTGTTTTGTATTAAGTATGTGTTTGCAGTGATAACAAATAGAGTTTACAATTTTATCAGCCTGGCTGCCTTATTGGTCGTGCAATTGTATTTCCCAATATGCTGTTATTCTGAGTGGTTGATTAGTGAATAAATGGCAGTGAAATCAAATGTACACAAACAATGCAGCCAAATTGTAATTGAAAAAACAAGCATAGATACAAGACTTTCTATATATGACTGCTCTTGCCAATTTAAAAGGCTTGTCAAAGGTTTTATCTGACCTAGTAAAAAAGTCAATTGACAAAAGTAGTTCTACAAGTTTGGACAGCTGAATGACATTCCTTTTCAAGTCTCCCTGCACATGGCTTATTGAACTAAATGGACCTATTTTAATTTATGGTTGTCCCTTCCAAGAACCTTTCATTAAGCTGTTCAATACACCTGAAATATATATGCTTGATTGAATTCACTTTGCATACGTTAGTTATTGCTATGTCTGGCAAGCAGTGGATACATATTTTGGTCTTGAAAGACAACTTGTATTTGTAAAATTCCATTCATTTGGTAAACTAGTCTTTTGCTGTAGGAGTTTTGGTGAGCAGCTGTAAGATTTATTGATGGGCAAATAAGATGTGGCTTATTAATATCCATTACCCACCTGTAACTTTGAAGGTTTAATGCCTTCAGTAGCAGACATGGAGACATACTTGTAAACTGGGTCCTGTGGAACCCATCTTGCAAACAATTTACAATCAGTGAAATGAGCTACAGAAATGGCTGCATTTGATTGGCTGAGAGCAAATTTGAGACAGTGCAGTCATTATTTGTTACAGTATCTGGGGCGACAAACTCCTTGCAGTCAAATCATTAGAATAGTTGACTTGATATCTAAACTTCAATCACAGAACTCAGAACTACCTATTCCTGGAGCAAATATTCTTTGCTAAATAGGTGTTATGAGAATTGAAATGCTTTATTATCAAGGCGATGAATGTTTGCATTTCGAGCAGGCCAGGTGAACATCGAAGAGGTGCCACTCCTTGACCAGGCGGAAGATACCTCCGAGACATCCACCTTTGTGTCCGGCTCACTGGACAACACCCAGATGACCACATGGTCAGATGTCCATGATCAGAAGCAGGGACAGTCAGGGGAGGTGCAGAGGAACCCTCATGATGAAGGTAAGAGGTTCTGTGGAAGAGTGCTCTAACTACTTGGACATTCAGTCACAAGGTGATGGGTTCAAATCTAGACTCGATGACCATGTCCTTGACACTTAAAGATAAAGTTGAGTTCTGGTCATGCAATGATGTTGTGAAAGGAACCGTTTCAAAGCAATCGGGAAAGATTGATTATGTCTACATAAGAATTGGTGTATACTGTCATTACTGTGAGGTTTTGAAATCATCCAAATGATAAGAAATTGACCCAATCTCCCTGAAAAGCACATGCACTGCACCCAGAAATGGGTATATGGGACTGCACACATATGTGGCATATGAATGTTCGGCCCAAACACTTCAGCTATTTCTCGTCATATTTTGAATATGAGGGCATTTGAAGAGCAAACCTTTTCAGGGGACATTTCTGCTATTTTTTTCTTCTAAAGAGACAGAAAAAAAAAAAACTCACAAATTATATTTCACCTTTCCCAGAACTTAACCTTCTCTGTAACTCTTTATTTGCCATGGATTGAAACCCTAGACTGCCATATTGTTTGGAGTATATTATCCCTTTCAAGACAACTGACCACATTTTGTGGTTTGGCTCAATAACTTTTGATTCAGAGCTCTAAAAAATATACCAGATGCATGAGTAGAAAGAGCAAAAATTTCTACACACATTGTTTCCATTTTTGTTGCATGACCATATTGCGTTTGATGCCAGGACTTTTAAAAAGGAGAATAAGCTTGAAAATCCTTAAATTGGCAACACATTGAGAGGTTCAATATCACTGTTTTTATCAAAATTGGCAATTTTTTTCAACTTTCGACTAAGTTTCTAATGATGCATATTGTTTGCAAAGACATTACATTTTGTTAGAACCCTGTAGCACTAAAAGAAAAATATTATTGTTGCCAATTTGAAGAAAAAAATGTGATCAATTTACCCCTTAAATAATTCCTGTCATGAAAGGGTTATTCAAGCTATTAAAAAAAAAACCAGTTGACACTTTTGATCATTAATAACTCTTAAGTTTTAACTCGTTTTCACTTTGTAAAGTTGAGGATATGAAATTTCCTTGATTAATATTATTAGAATAATGCTCTGAATATTTAATTAGATTTTAACATTTTGAAAAATCAAAGCCACACATTTGTGTGTGTCGGTAATTAAATTCAGAACACAGCTATGCCATTGTGCATCACACTTGTCATTTCTGCCAACCATTTGCTATTCATTGGTCATGAATGATTCATGACTGGACTAAAAGAGGAGCTCTGGAACTTAAGCTGCAATGCACAACAACAGTTCTTGTGCTCTAAATTAATTACTGATACACACAGATTTTGTTGCCTTGATTTTATAAAAAAGTGAAAATCTAATGTTCAGAGCATAATTTTACAAATATCAAAGAAATTTTCAGAAGCTATTTCTAATAAGTTTTATATCCTTCAATTTTAAAATGTGAAAACCTCAGTCTGATACAAGTTATAACTTTTGAGTTATTAATGATCAAAAGTGTCTACTGTTTTTTTAAACACCTAGTATATAAACAGTGTACGTGTACCAAAAGTCGACTGTGGCTGGCCCCAGTTTGTTCCATTGGTCGGCCAAAGCCAGTTAAAAGTTAAGTTATGTGGTATTGAATACTGGCCCAATCATAATACAGTTGTGATTTTATTGATCAGTTTTTCAATAATTCAAAGAAGTGCAGTTTTCACACTTAATGATTTGTCAGTCTGACAAAATTTTTCCTTCAGTACTTCATACTTTAAATGTGAATTATAGATTTGTACTAGCAAGGTACCAAAAAAGATGCTATGGTAAATCTCATTGTACATGTATATCTCTTGTAACATGAGGGGGAAAAAAGTCATTTTGCACAGAGGGAAGGAACAGAATCGTCCAGATAAAATGCCCCAAAGAATGAATGGAAAAGTCCTGTGCTGTTAGTTACAAACCCAAATGAATAGATCCCCCATTATTTTGCTCTACAAATTTGCACCATTTTGTAGCAGCTACAGCAACCGAGACAGCCATACTGCAGCAGATGCAGAGGAACTTTGAGTTGGAGCAAGCTGCCCTTCAACAGGAATACCAGACACAGGTCAACAGGTTGCAGCAAGAGTGGATGACCCAGCAACAGAGACAGACACACCAGAGACACCTGGTGGAAGATATGTTGCAGCAACAAGAGGCCCGGATGCAACACATGACACCATCTCAGAAAGGTAAGGATGTTGTCAGTCTCAAATGGCAGAGAATTTCTTTAGGATTTCATATTCTCTAATTCCAGTGACCGATGTCGCCAGATTGTTAATGCTTTACTTGTGTTCTTGTCTGCAGGACATTTTTACTTTCTGATTAGAGGAGTTTTATGTATTTATGAAGAAGGAATACTAGTACTTGCCTTCGAGATTTTGAAGGATGTTAGTGGATCTACCCTTCTAGACTATTTACATTGTACCATAATTAGGGTAAATTTAGGGTCCCTGTATGTCTGAGCCTGTATTTTAGGTTAATAATGCTAAAATGTGCTTTGTATTTCATGAAATGATTCTTTAAAAATGAAATTTATTATTATTATTATTATTATTATTATTATTAACAATGGTACATGTAGGACAGCTAACTTATCCCTCTTCACCTCCCTTCTTTCTCCTAAAGATGCTGATGAAACCAGTTCTGTCTACTCAGACTTCACCTACTGGAGGCTGGAGGAAGGAGACACCTACAAAGACCTACCTCACTCTAAATCCAGGGAAGGGCAGCCATCCCTAGAGAGGGACTCCCTGCTGTCAGATGATATACATTCACCACGGATCACCCCTCGGGATGAAATGGCATCTTCCAAGCACAAATGGAAGTCCTTGAATGGAGCTAAGCTTGTGGAAAGTCCCAGAACATCATCGAAGTAAGTAAGGTAGTTGATCCAGTGTCCGAACACTTTTCAGAAAATCAACGATAGCAAATAAGATATCAAACGAATATCTGTCAAACTTACATAATGAATGCTCAAAGTCCTACAGAAAAAGAAGTTGATGGAATTTTAAAAAGATCTTCTCAACGACGCAGCGTTTTGGTCCCTTGAAAAAGGTACTGTATTTCCGAACGTTTGAAACCTATGGGAAAAAGACACAATCTTTGTTTCAATAGTGTGGTTTTCATACGCGTAATCCCACGCGTATGAAAACCCATTTTAGGCGCTTAACTGTACACGTTCGGAAATACAATCTGTTCGGAATTACAATCCTTGACTATACAGGAAGAATCCCTTTCTGTGAATTATATTTTGATTGGGAATCTTGAAACATTACACAAAATACATGAGTAGGAAGAGCAAACATTCTTGGAGAATTAAATCGTGTTTTAAATACATTTTTTGGCTTTTCTCGTTTCCATTGAGCAGTTTCTATATACGAATTTGAACATGTATCATTTAAAACATCTCAAAGAATACAGCCCTGCAAACTGGTATATTTCTCTCTCTCTCTCTCCTCAAGCCGCATTGACCTCCAAGAGAAGTATTCCCGTCACATTGCTGATATGGAGGCTTACTATGAAGGAGAGCTAGAGGACCTACGCAAGCAGCTGGCTCAGGCCAAGCTCACCTCATCCGTCACCAGGCCTGGCATGGAAGAGGAGCTGGTTGGAGCGGATGCCAGTGAGCTCTATCGGCATTGCCAGCAGCTCCAGGCAAATCTCACTGCTGCTAATAGGTGGGTATACAAGCAAAAACTTCTGCAAGTGTAGGGATGGAAAGCAATAGCAATAGCAATTCCTATTGTCAGCAGCTGCATGCCAGTTTCACTGCTGCTTATATTTGGTTATACAAGTAAGGAAATCTGTAAAGTTTGTAAGGGAGTTGATGTTGAGGGTCCATTTTGATCAGCAAGTATGTGTTTTTATTCTTTAATGATTTACATTGGCTGTAGCTATAAACCTGACTGTTGCTTATAGCAATTACTCCGAGATAGGATCTGTTACATCAAGAAGGCTTGATGTACTTTTGTCCATCTATGCCAGTACACATTGTCAATACCATGCTGCATACTACTAAGAGAAGGAGAGATGAGAGATAAAATGTTAAAAGAAAGTATCTTGTCATCGAAATATCTCCTTTTTAAGATTTGAAAACAAATGCCAGTTAGAAAGTTTACATAATTTTTTTTTTTTCAAATTGAAAGCACTGCTTTTAAAATGTTATTTCAATATTTTTTGGGCAGTCGGATACAGGACTTAGAGAATACTGTGAAGGCCCTGGAAGCAAGACTAGTAAGTACTCTTTTTTTTTTTTTTTTTTTTTTTTTTAGTTTTGTATTCTATCATATCCCAAACTTTTAGTCATAGTGACAGCTAAAGGCTTTTGTAAAGCTTCGATGATGATTGTGCTATTTTTATAAGGCTCGTGGACTCCCCATCATACTTTATCTGCCTATAGAGATGATTTTGTAGAGTATTGAATTAGAGCAGGATGTGTGACAATCCTTCACTTGATGTTAAAAACCCTTCCATAATGTCTTCTATGGACATTTTAATCACCTCCTTTGCTTTGAAGTAACAAAGAGAGATTAGCCAATGCACTTATTTCCCTGAATTTCAAAGGTTCTTTTGTCTAAACAAATGTTATCTATTGCTCTGACAATATTAGTCTAAGTCATGTACACAGTGTGAATCTTGGTTTGTTTTTTTAAAGTGGACATAATACATAAACTCACCTCAGACCCAAAAGCTGTTCTTAAAAATATTAAGTTTAAATGTATAGTACAAGTTTCCTGTGTAAATGATGGATGTTTGCTTTCAGCGGTAGTTTTTGGAAGCAATATAATAACCTCATAGTGACATCTAGTGTAATTCCATCAAGGCTAACTGCTCCATCTCTCATGGCCCTCATTAATTTGGTTACTGTCATGCCAGTTACATTAACTCACACAACATGAAGTTTAATACGCTCTTTTCCAGGTTAGTTGTGTAGCATGAGGTCGTCTTGAAAACTTCATTTTGACGTAATGGATAGAGGAATGGCGTTTTAATTTGTATGACCCAGGTTTGGGGGGTTGCTAGTGTCCCCTTGTGCTTAGGTAAGGCATTCCTCATCAGTTACCCCAGTTCCACAGATAATATTAAAAAGTTGCAGCCTACCTGGCACTTACTTATATTCAATTTTCTTATTCACTCTTACCTCTAATAAACAAAAGCTTTTTAGAAAAAAAATAAAACAGGGCAGAGTTTGAATGCTTCTTATTATGCCAAATACATTATATAGTTAACCTTGCATAACTCAAAGTCGCATAAGTTGAACTTTACCAAAGTCCAATCAGTTTTTTTGACCAAACTATGCAAAACGTGTTATTTTAATTTCCTAAGTCGAATTTTGCATAAGTCAAATTTTTTTATGTGGTCCCAACAGAGTCGACTTATGCAAAGTTAACTGTATTTTTGTCTCTCCAGTTGGAGTGGCCAGACAGGTATAGCCTTGCCAATAACACCATTGAGATCCTGCAGAAGAGAGCTGATGACCTTCTACACCTTGTCAAGGAAAGAGAAGATGACTTCAAGAAATTGGACAGAGAGAACAGAAAGCTGCAATATTCGCTGCTTGAGACACAGGAGGTAAGTAAGCCCCGCCTTCTTCCAGTTGCTTTGATTGTCAAAATGAATAGATTTTGGGTGATTTAATCATTTCAATTCAATCCAGTTCGATTTATTTCTCAATCATTAATCATCATTAATCAATCATTAAAAAAAAACCATTCATTAAAAGATTCATGGAATTCAGGAGCCAACCAACATTCACAACTTATAGCATATCTAAAAAAAATTGTCATCAAGATCAGTAACACTAAGGATAGAGATATGAACATCAGATGTATCACAGAAAAACTGGGAATTTAGTGTGCTAATATCAATTGCTACATTAGAATTATCTTGCTTAAATCATGTTCTAACTCAGTATTGCAAATTGAATGACATGAAAAGATGCTTGAAAGGTTATATGCAGTCTGTTCACTCATATACATGTATGTTACAAGGGAAATAAGGGAGTAGTGGGAGGAACAAAATACAACTAAATACAATAGATATGTGATAAAATGCCTATTTGGTACATGGGAAACATCAAGAGACATAATCACACATCTCCATGCACACACGTATTTAAGCACAATCCTGCAAAACACGTCTTATAATACATGATTCAGTGCAGAAATATTTCCTTTTGTGTAAATTAACATTACATTCTGAATGATCAGAGTTTACAAAAATGGTGTCTTGAAATGTTTCAAATTTGAAATTTGTATTCTTTTTAAAAGTATTTTATGTGTACTATGTGTGTACATTGTCTTGTCTTATACACCTTGCCCTGGGTAGTTCCATATAAAGTAGATTGCAGTAGATTTAGAAATGATTTTGTTACCATATGACACCATTTTGTGTCTGGCAGGCAGTGTTGGGTACCTCGAGATCGATCTTGATCTTGAGATCAGTCTCGAGATCGGCATCAGTAACCTTGATCTTGTTCTTGATCTCGAAGGTGTTGGTCTTGATCTTGATCTTGATCTCGGAGCTGCTGTTCTCGGAATTTTCGCTCGAGATCGCTCGAGATCAACATTGTTATTACGTAAATTATCAAACAAAAAAGCTTTTAAAATCGTTCACCAATTGGCGAAAACACGACTCTGTGTTGGGTACCTCGAGATCGATCTTGATCTCGAGACCAGTCTCGAGATCGGCATCAGTAACCTCGATCTTGATCTTGATCTCAGATATTCTAATCTCGATCTTGAGCTGCGGATCTTGATCTTGATCTCGGACCCTCTGGTCTTGGACCCAACACTGCTGGCAGGCAATGAGGATTACCAAAAGATCAGGGGCTATATTCAAAAAACTTTGCTGAGTTAGTTGCCAAACTCCCTACATAGGCTTTAATATGTAGTGACTTGAAGACTTGGCTTAGGTTTAGAGAATAAGGGCTCCATTCACCTACTCTATGGACATTTTTCAGAATAATCTGAATAGTGTACAAGGAGAATAAGCCAATAATCTGATAATCTCTTCACTATAGTTGCTAGGGACATTGCAATCGCCCATTTTGCTTGGCTTCAACCAAGAGACAACACCTGTGGCTCTTTTGTTCCAAAATTCAAGGAATTAGTTGTCAAACTCCCTACATGTACATAGGCTTTAATATGTCATGACTTGGCATAGGTTTAAAGAATAGGGGCTCCATTCACTATTCTGCCCCTCATTAATTAATCCACCTACTCCATGGACATTTTTCAGAATAATCTGAATAGTGTGCAAGGAGAATAAGGCAATAATCTGATAATCTCTTCACTATAGTTGCTAGGGGAATTGCAATCACCCATTTTGCTTGGCTTCCAACCAAGAGGCAAAGCATGTGGCTCTTTTGTTCCAAAATTCAAAGACCCTTTTCTCTGACCAGACTCTATGATTGCTTTCAAGTGGCCTTAAATGGAGGCAGTTTAATTAGGGACAGGCCACTCTGGCCAGTCAGAGAGGGCACCAAGGTTCCTTATTTGACTGTAAAAGGGAATGGTTGAAGTCATTATGAGTAAGGCAGTGCAGCCCTTAAGTGTGGCCATTAAATATGTCCTGACTTGTGTAAACAGCATGGGATCTATGAGGGTTCTTTTGGTGTGGCCTTTGGGAGCTATGTTTCAGTGGAAAGCAGAGAATCTCTGGTTTTGGAAAACTGGAGACTAAAGGAAATCATGAATTCCAGCAATGTATTGGTGGTTGTGAGTCAGCGTTTCAGAAGTTTTTCTGTCAAGTGATAAAGATGATCCATGTTCTTTTCATTCTGTAGCAACAACAATCCCACCTGAATGAAGGCAAGAGGGAACAGGCCATGCTGAGTAAGGTAAGTCATGTTTCAGTGCACTCGATCATGGAACCATCACTATGTGGGGCTGTGTCAATTTCGGCGCCGGTTGCAACCTCTAAGTTGAAGAGATGAAAACACCAATATATTGTGCAAAACTTTGAGAAAATACTTCCTTCTACATTTTAGGATTATAGAAAAGCTGATTTCATGCTAAATTCTTCAATAGGATCTTTATCACCTTGATTAAGTGAAATTTTCTGGCTCTTTTTGTCTGGCGATCTTGCTCCTTCATAACTCACATATGCGCGTGAGATTACAGGCTCTCTATAGGAGGCGATTCTCTGTGGTACATATGTAAGCTGACCAACTTTCTCTCTTTCTCTGCACTGCTCCATACTTCTGCTCATACAAATCAAATTAAACTCTTGCTCTCCTACAGTAAAAAAAAGGGGTCGGGCTAACTCGGCACTAGGGCGAACTCGGCACTACGGGAAAAGTGAGGCCGAGTTAGCCCGGAGGGTTTAAATCGATCATGAAATACCAATGTGTAAAGTTTTGTCGGGAGTTTTGTTGTGATTACTAGATAAGAATACGTTTATTAACCATTCTTTTTTTTATAAAATTGTATGAAATACTCAGATGATAATCTTGCAATTTTCTTGATGTAACATGATGTAAAAGTAACATTTTAGACAGTTTAATCACAGGACACAGCTCGCAATCGCCGGCCGTGCGTAGCGTGCACTGTGTTTGCATGGACTCGGAGCGATGAGTCGGACACACATATTGCAAAACCTCACGTACAGTCGGTAAAAAATGTTATCCATCAAGAATTTCTGGAAGTAATTTTAATATAATCAAATGAACGGTTGTTAGTTTCAGTTTATGTTACAGACATCATTAATATCTACGGAATTTTGCAGTAATTCATTCATCAAGTCCGAGTACCAAACCCATGGCCAGTCACTGAGTCAGTGAGTGCAACGCACGGCGAATGCGAATGCGAGCTGTGAATTGTGATTAAACTGCCTAAAATGTCACTTTCATATGATGATATTAGCTCTAGAAAATTGCAAAATGAACTTCAAAATAAGTATTTCATACAATTCTATCAAAAGAACGGTTTAAAAGCGTATTCTTCGCTAGTATTTAGTAATCAAAATGAAACCTTATTGATTGGTATTTCATGATCGATTCAACCTCTCCGGGCTAACTCGGCCTCAAATTTCCGGTAGGGCCGACTTCGCCCTAGTGCCGAGTTAGCCCGCATTAAAAAAAAACATCCTATACAATCTAACTGAAGAAAGGAAGATAAAATAATATAGTCTTTACTAGATGAGATCCTGAGTTGCACTGCTTTACTAACAGAAATTCAACTTGAACAGATATCCACATAAACTAAATCATCAATTAAACAACCAATCAGTAATAAGAAAAATGGAACTGTCAACAAAATGGACTAACCCAGAGAGAAGCAAGAACCAATAATCAGCATGGAAAGAATGTCATGAGATGTTCTGAATATGAATGAGAATGTAACAATAGAAACGTGTGGAGTGAAGGTGGCATGTAAAAGGAAGTATGGGAGATGGAATGGAATGGGAGAAACCAGGTGTGGCTATGGCAGTGACATGTGAAGGTGGAGAGAGGAAATGAAGGTCATGAGTTGGAATGTAAGTAAACAGGCAAAATGTAAACATTGGAGTGTGGGAAAGCAAAATGTAAAACAGCCAAGTAAAATATATACTGCAAAAATCAACTGTTATACATATATAGATTTCAATTGTGTGTTTTAAAATTACTCTGTGTATTGAAAAAAATATGAGTCTCTCTCTGTAATAGACCTATTTTATTACCCTTCATCTTGCCACTGCTGCTGCTTATGTTTTAGTATTGGTTTAATTGCTTTGGCTGATTGCAGTCCTTTTTGATGAGCTTGGTTGCAGAAAAAGATGGTTTCTCACTTTCTCTCTCTTTCTGTTTCTCTAACAGTTGATAGCACAGTACACACAACTGACAGAGCAACATGATAATACACAGGTAATTTTTTTCATCTTATTTAAAAAATAGGATAGAACTTCGCATCATACAAAAAAAGCTTTACTTGGTTCTTATGATCATGTTACCAAAAGCCCCAAATCACTGATTATTAGTTTGTGTGATTTGGATCAAATTAATCACATTGATTTAAGAAATACTGATTTATTTCAGTGATTTTAATAAGTATTGATATTATTTGCCAACTCTTTCCCTTACATGTTTTACTTGGACTTGGACTTTCATGATAGATGTGGATGATTGAATATTTCTGACATCTTTGTTTTGACCTTTTATATCATGTTGAATTCTACCAGGCTGAACTGCTGAAGGTCCAAATGAAACTAGACGAGGCAAACTTGTCCATTGCAGATTTGAAAAGGTGAGTTAATAGCACTCACACATATGCAAGGTTATTATAGATAACCTCGCACTCCATACCACAGAGAATTGCCTCCCATAGAGAATGTGTAATCTCTTGGCACATATGTGTGCTATGAAAGAGCAAGATCACCAGCCAAAAACAGCCTGAAAATTTCACTTGATCAAGGTGATAAAGATCCTTTACCTATTGAAGAATTTGGCTTGAAATCAGCTTTTCTATCTTCCTAGAATATAGAAGGAAGTACTTTCTCAAATTTTTGCCTATTATATTGGTGTTTTCAACTTAGAGGTTGCGATCGTCACTGAAATTGACACAGCTTCACATAGTTATGGTTCTATGAGCGAGTTAATAGCAGTGTTATAATGATTGTACAACATATTCTCCTGTAACGTCGGATCATTGGTCATTGTCTTACACTAGTTGAATTCCTGACTACCTGATCAATCACAACTGTTATATCTTTGGCAAAATAAAGGCTGGAGCAATTGTTGGATCTCAGTCACTCATAGGCCCATGTCTCTGTGGGACTGTGCCAAACATTCACTGTTGCAGATTAGTCAAAAACAGACAACAAAGTGCTCTAAGCAATTATGTTTTGTAATTTACAAATCTGTCATAGTCATTTCTTTATCTTAACTACTGTCTGTTACTCAAGGGAACGGACGATTCACAGCGCGCTTAACTCGTTCATTAGCAACAAAATCCTTTTTCAGACTGTTTCGTCAGTGAAATGGAAGTTTAAAATGCTCTATAATTTGCTTTCGCGACTATTGATATACTCTTATATCAGTATGATGAGATTGCTGAGAGTTTATTCTTTCTATCAGTATAAAAATCATTAGGGAAAAGGTAATTAAGGCCCGTGAGATTGCAGTGATTTCACGAGGGTGAGCAGTACCGATTAAAAATAAAATTTTACGGAAAGGCGAAGAATTAGGAAGAAAGCTGTGCAAAAAAAAAGTTCTAGAAAAACTGTTAAAAACTCATCTTCTACTGTTTTTTAAGCTTCCAGATTTTGATATAAGGTACAGAAAAGAAAGACCTTTCAGAAAAACAAAAAATCCCCAAATCAATTTTTTTTCAACCCAAATTTCCATTTCAGCTGTTTACACAAAATCATGGTTTGCGACTTTTTGGTGGTTTTGTGATCACATTTTGACTATTTGTGTTAATTGGGTTTCTTCATCCTTGTGTTATTTTTGTCATTTTCCTTTTTATGCCTCTGCCCACCAAAGGTGGGTGCTAGAGGCATTATGTTTTCAGGTTGTCTGTCCGTCCGTCCGTCCGTCCTGTTTCATTCCCGCAGTAACTTAAGAACCACTTGGCAGATCAACATAAAACTTCGATCATGTATGCGTATGGGAGAGATAATTATATGAGTAGATTTTGGGGTCACAGGGTCAAAGGTCACAGAGGTCATTGTATACATAAAAATGGATTGTTCTTGTTATAACTTAAGAACCATTTGGCAAATCAATTTCAAACTTGGTTCATATATGCATATTAGTGCTGGTATCTACATGCTTGATGTCGACACTGCTGTCGACATACAAAGGGTTTTTAACGTTGCCGACATGTCGACATGCATGCTCTGATGTCGACATAAAAGGGGTCTTATTCATACCTCACGGTCACGCACTAGAAAAGTGAAGCTTACCTGAAAACTTGTAGATACAATCATCAACAAAAATAAATGTGATTAGAAGGCAATTCATCAGCTCAAATTCAACGACAATCGATCGCGGCATGCAGTGCTACATATTTAGGGCTCTCAAGTTGAGGGCTCTGATCTGCAGTGCTAGATGCATGCGTAGTCAGCTCATTCATGGACTGCTCATGCGCATATGGACAACTTGCACACAGAGCTTGCTCAGCCGTACACAGATTTCAATGCATGGGACACAGTTTTAATATTTTTCTATGATATCAGTCTTGGCAATTTGACATCGAGATCCTTTTTTTCTGACACAACTCTAAGCAGAAAATTCAGCTCAAGTAAATACCATACGGTTGTAGAAAAATGAACAGTTTAAGGATTCATCACAGTGATTTTCTTGCGAATCCAACCAAAATGAGGAATTTTAGGGAAAGTTTAGCAGGTAAAATTTTCTGTTTGTAACCAAAGAAATATTGCTAAAATTTCATATTTTCCAGTTGTCAAACTTTGATTTTGCAGTATTGCTGTGAAAGATACATCCATTTTCAATCATTTTTCGAACTTTATATTTATAAATAGTGGTGTTAAATACATTATTTTTCAGATTGCTTTTGTAAACAACTTTACTTAGATCGTGTGAAAATGCAAGAATTAGCGAGGTCAAAGGGGGTCAACTCCATATACAAACTGGCACTGTGTGTGTTTGACTTATGTCGATATAATGTCGAAATCGTGAATATTTTTGTTGCGACATGTCGACAGAGATTTTTTTTTACCGATACCAGCTCTAATGCATATGGGAGTGATGATGATCTGAGTTGATTTTGGGGTCATGAGGTCAAAGATCAAATGTCACAGAGGCAATAATTTTAAGTTCACTTGTCTCTGCTGTCATTTCAGATATGTATTGCAGTAACAATAGTATTTTAGCTAATTTCTTTAGAGTGATAAAATATTCCATTAAATTTTTCAATCAAAATTTAAAACAAATCAACATGAAATGTCGACTTCCTTGATTTGCAGGACAGCTGTCAGGCAGGAGTTGGAGATCAAACAGCTGGAAGGAGAAAAGAAGAAGCTCCTGGATCACCATAGTGACCTCCATCTCATGTTTAGCCCTCTCTCGACCAGTCCCCGCCTCCAAGACAGGCTAGATGAGACCGAGACGACTGTGAAAGGTCATTCTAATGTGAACAACTTGTTGATGAGTCCAAGGGAGACACAACCTAAAATTTCCGAGGGGAGTTCACAGCGAGCAGCAACATCTCCCAAGAGGTAACATAGAAAGAGATGGTAATGGTGAATAATCATTATTGTCAGTTTAACAAACAGCTATACGAATTTTTTTTTTAAAATTCCTCTTCCCTGTTTGTTACACTAATAGCATTTTAATAATTTCCATAACTTTGGAAGTAGACATGAATGTGGAATTTGGGAGATACTTCTAGGAAGAGCTTCATGTTTCTTTTACAAAACAGATAAATGATTAAAAATTCTATTTTCAAAATCAGATCATCATGAAGGCCTTTTTGAGGCAGCCAGTATTATTAAATTGAAAGTGTATTAAATAAAGTAATGAAATAACCCCCCAAACCAGAGTATATAAAGCACCAAGTCCGACAAACATTCCTTTGATGGTGAATGATCTTAAATGGCAGATTCTTTCATCTCTCCCTAAGCCACTGGAATCACATTTTCCCCATCTATGATGGTTTGTTCCTTTGAATCTACCATACAAAATCACATTACTGTACTGCATGCAGTAATTATGAAACAATGGCATTGTTTTCATGCATAACTTGATGCTCAATTGTGCCAGTTGTACGTTAACATGTACTCACTACCTGTTCAACCTGTAGCCCATCGAGTATAGGAGACAGCTTACGTCTGAGTGTCGAGGACAGAAAGTTCCTTCGGTCTGGAGCAGACTACAACATCTTAACACTGCAGAATCCAGGGGAGAAGATTCCCACTATTGATGTATCGAAGGAAATAAATACAAACAGGTAATTGAGAAAATATGAACCGTATTGCCTTTGTGAAGCAGAATCTTTCTTAATCTTCGTGAGGGAAATGTTAAATTTTTGGAGCCTGAGAAACATTTTAAAAGTAAATGTCTCATATTACTTCAGAAGTTATGTTCAAGAAACTCTCTCCATAACCCTTACATGTAAATCACCACACAAAGACTTTATTTAAAACCATTTAAAAAAAACAAAAGAAATTTGCACGTCATTAAAGTACTTTGCTATTAGTGACGCAATGATAAGTGGATTGGATTAGATAAAGAATGCATAAGTTCCTCAAATTGTTGTTTCCTGGTCATAATCTTGTTCATCATGGTCAAGTTTAGTAATGAGAAATGTAATTTGCATTGATTTGTCATGAGAATTGACTCATTTTCATTTTATTTGACCTCGTATCTTTATACATACTTTCAATAGACTGCTTAGTCGGTAATGTATGCAAATTTTATACATATCTTTCAAACAAACGTTGTTCTTGACAACCTGAAAGCTTGCCATTTGCTCATTTATAAAAAAGCAGGTTAATGGAATTTCTCGTCACTAGGTGCTCAGAGAAGAAATGTGCATAAATTTGAATACATTACAGAACTGGTCTGTTGTTGCCTGCTGTAAATGAACTGAGCCTGAGCACTGGCCTATTGTCAGAGTGCGCTCAAGCCAGTCTCTACCTGGACTTGGGGATTGTGGTCTGACTGACCAATCACAAGTCATTGGGTGTACAATTAATTTACCCCCCCTATAGGGTGAACCGGGATCTTTTGTTGGGGCTGAGAAAAGGAATTATGAGGGAAGAGATATAGAAAGCTACTAGTACTGCAAGAACAAGCATGTTACATGTATGTACATGGCCATGATGACTGAGCAACTTTTTACATGACCGCTGCAAAAGACTCTTTATGTATACAGGCACTGAACTTTAGGCGGGAAGAGTGGGGGAGGCTGTTTTTTTTTATACTGGATTAAAGACTCCACATCCCTTCAACTCAATCGCCTCTGTATATTTTATGGATCTACTTCACAAGTTTAATTGAAATGTTGAGGAGCATTGCCCCTATGGGTTAAGCTTTACAATCGTTTGCAATTCTGTTTAGTTTGTTATGATGCTATTTAAATGTATTTACTGTTTTTCCTGGTGTTAATATTCACAGTACTATCAAACAACCTGATGTCATATCTCCAGTCCAAACCACAACTTCCCCACGTGATACACTCCAAGCCCCCTTTGACTATGACCTTGAAGAGCGCCCTCTATCCCCCATGATGAAAGCAGCGGCTCAGTTTGACAGATGGCAGAGCAGTGGCAAGTCACCGCGTGGCCAATTGAAGTCAAGCCCCCCATCCGTAGAGCAGAGATTTGGTTCCAGTCTGAACAACATAGAGATACCAGTGAGAGATGTATCTACTAGGAAGATGGAAAAGAATGGTGACCATTTAGTTATGTATAAGAAGAGGTCAAAAGACAGCAAGAGTACTGGGAGAAAGGATCAGGGTAAGCCAATTAAGAGTAATGTCGAGAGTGCAGGACTGAAGGTGACTGGAGCATCTGTTCTGGAAAAAGAGAAGGACAAGCCTGCTAAGAGTGCATCCTACAAGAAAGCTTCCACTATCGCAGATATCATCCAGCCCGGAAGGAACAGTGATTCAAGTCTCCATGTCTGGGCCTTGCATCAAAGCCCAGACACTGCACTGTCCAGTAAGACCAGGAACTCCAAAGCTAGCCCGAGACAAGGGGTGTCGGTGTCACCGAGTCAGGCAGCACGCAAGAACCTGGCGAAGTATTCTGTCAAGGATGGAAGCAGCGGGAGTGGAGGAGGAAGTGAAAGGAAGAAGAGGGCAAGTCCTAGGAGGAACCTATCAGCCAGCTTCCAAGCTTCGGAGAAGAAGAACATGGATGGAATGACTCTCAGGAAGGGAGAGATGAGCAGCAAAGCTGTTCAGACACCAGGTGGTAAGTTTCAAATCCATGCTTTACCATGATGTATGGGGGGGGGGAATAAGATACATATTTCAAATACTTCCTTTCAAATTCAGCTCTTAGAAATCTCACTCTTACCTTAAATGGTCGTTAGGAAGAACTTCTGATATTTCCAGCAGAATCCAGAGTCAAAATCATGTCCAAAACCGAAGAAATCTCCGCCGATTTTTTTCTCCATCGCATGTTGTTTTCATTGCGCCGATGTTTTAGACTAAACTCAGCCAATAAAATTTTGTCCACTAAGAAACTCGGTATCGCACGTGCACATCACTCTACGATCAAGCACATGGAAAATAGGGACCTTTACGTTTGCTATAGGGACCAAATTTTTTTGGGGGTGGAGATATCAGTGCTCACGGCAATTAGGAAATGTACACAAAGTAGCCAAAAAATATTGTCAGGATTATGTAAACACACCCAATGTCGATCTGGCAAGGCATATTAGAGCTTTTGGCTTTAAAATTCTCCTGAAAATTATCTTTCCTCTCTCTCTCTCTCTTACACTCTGTCAGCTGTTGAAGATTCTTTAGAGGCTGCTCTGCAGAATGTCAGAGAGGGTCATGTGATTACCAGGGCAGACTGGGAGAATGGCTTTGCAGAGAGCAGGCTAGCTGCGGACAAGAATGCCAAGAGGGTGAGGCTCTTATTACAAGCAAAACAATACTTTCACTGAACAGGGCTCTGAATAAAGCATTTTATTCATCAAGGCCAGTTTCGATTATAGGCCAAGTCCACACTAATATCAAGTTGATTTGAATAAATAAGAGTAAAATTAAACAAGCATAACAGTGAAAATTTTATTGAAATCGGATGTAAAATAAGAATAGTTACGGCATTTTGAAGTTTTGCATTATTTCTTGAAACAGTGATGTGCATAACATGGGTGGTATGCAAATGAGTGAACCGATGATGTCACACACTCACTTTTCCTTATGTACTTTATTATATGAAATATATATTTCAAATTTTTGCTTCAATAATGTAAAACATGGTTTGACTCTTTATGGAACATGTAAAAATCATCATTATTGTAACTTATTTTGATACAAGGGAGAGATGCTTTATTATCACATCCATAAAAATTGAAATATTTTAAATTTCATATAATAAAATACATAAGGAAAAGTGAGTGTGTGACATCATCTGTTCACTCATTTGCATGCCTCCCATGTTATGCGTGTCACTGCTTCATGAAATAATGCAAAACTTAAAAATGCCGTAACTTTCTTATTTTACATCCCATTTCAGTGAAATTTTCACTGTTATGCTTTTTAAATTTTACTCTATTTATTCTAATCAGCTTGATATTAGTGTGGACTTGGCCTTTAAGGCAGATATTCACTATTGGTTAACCTTGTCAACACGCAACAGACTTTAGTTGACTTTTGTTCACCCTCTTTCTATAGATAAACATATATACTCCAATAATTTGCAGTCTTGGAATTTGATTTTCTGGTGAAAACAGGGAACAAATGGCCTTAAAATTTTGAATGGTGTAATCAAGGAGGTTCAAACAGACGGAGTCTCAACTGACGATAATTAATGCAAACACCTGGCAGATTATAAAGGATGTACAATTGAATTAATAAACTGCCTTGATTCTTTGACGTCGATGTCTAATGCCGCCAAAGTAAACGGGAAAGATTTAGAGATGTTTTGACATTTGAATGTTTATGATGCGCAGTTAATTCATAAATCGACAAACACAGAAAGTGAATGTGTAGCTTTAATGTAAATAATTTGATACCATTCTGAAATTCCCCTGCCTGAGGATGAACGATTTTTTGAGATATAGCCTTAAAAGTGTCACAAATGTATTCCTCTTTAAGTGCAATTTTAAAACCTTTCCGCTTAACTCCGATTATTAAATTTCATATATTACTATCGTGAAAGATGGCTCTAGGAAATATAACCAACCAAAGTAGTGGGCACACATGGCCAGTCAAGAAATTGTTATCGCAGTCCTGGTATTTTTGGCTCTAAATATGTTGGCTTGAACCTTGTTACATCATTCATGTGCACTTTTTCGGAGTTACATTGGGTCTGCGAAAACTAATTATCATTTTAACAGAATATCCTCCATTGTAAATATCCATGGTTATGCAATAAAACGAAATTTGATTTGTTTCCTTGTACGGAAGAATGTTTTCGGAGAGCGCATATTTGTCATGTTTGTTTCGGGATCAAAGCTTGCTTCAAAGGGAAGCTGCCTGTTATGACTACATCTGTTTGAACCTTCTTGGTGTAATAGAGCACTACTCTGAAGTGCAACAGTCCTATTTTTTTGAGGTAGTGTGATTTGTCTATAATTATAATTTTGCTTGTTTGTCATGCTTTATCTTCTGATACAAATCAGAAGACTTTTTAATTTTTAGTTGTATAGTATGCATATATTTGACATTGATTTGTGAAGATTCTTAAGAGACATACATGGTAGCTACATGTATCTTTTAATAGAACTGATATATTTTCTTTTCATCATAGAGAAGAAATCTCTATTTGTTTAGGAGTGCACTGAAATGTAGTTTTAAGGCCTGTTTATGCAACACACATACCCACAAAGCTACATGTACCAAGTCTATTAAAAATAGCACAAGATGACCCTGAGGAATGTATTTTATATCTCATCTTCTCTCAGCTTGTTGAAAATGAGTTCTTGAAAGGAACTTCTTATAAACCACTAGCTTCAGATTATGATCTTTGAATGTTTCCTCCGATATTGTTTAGATGACATCCAAGACGTCGGAGACACCTGAAGCTATCTTTAAGAGGCTGTCCAAAGAGAGCAAGAAACTGGATGATCTAATGATAGAGAAGAGAAAGGTAAGATATGAGTGGCTCTCCAGAAGTATTTTCAAGAAAGGAAAAGAATTTGCTTCATACACGATTCTAATGTCATATTCATTTAACAATTGACAGGGTTATAGCTATAGAAATTGATGTGATCCCACTGATGTTTTGTCTTGCAATATTTCAAAATGGTTTTATTAATTTGCGATCTTCTGTCATTTTTTTTTTCTTCTCAAAATTCTGTATCTGTCTCCACAGAGGATTTAATGATTGTTTGTTAATTTCTTTGTTTAATCCACTGACCATGCCTGCAAATAATTGCTAATTTTGAAACACTCTTAATCGCTTTGTTACTGATCTCTCTTGATGAAATGAGACTCCTGTTCATAGCAATCAGTGCTCGTTCTATGAAATTTTGTAATTTAATTTCCTTTGATTTATTTTCTGTGCAGTTGGAGAGTGCTTTATCTCACTTACCAAACTCAGGACCAGCTAATGCCAAGAGAATTGAACAGCAGGTTAGTATCAAATACTCTGGAACAATGAGAACTTTATTTTTAAGCGTTTTGTGCCACCGAGCAAATGAAATCCCTGGAATCTGCTCATTTCCCTCAAATGCAACTATTTTATGTAAGTTGATGTTAAACGATTTTGTGTCACATGCTCCTGCAACAATCGCTCCGTGGTTAATTTCCAACATTTGTCAAGTTTCTGTCTCCAGTCGTAGACTAAACAATACCTGACCACAGACCTAACCGTAAAACTCAGTCGCAATCAAAACCCTGACACTCTGTCGTAGAGCAAATGTTGAATGACCATCCATACCTTGATTTGAATAGTCTTGGTTGTCTGCAAATGCCTGCTAGAGGTGTCTGATCTACAGATGCAAGGCATTTCATGTTTTTTGTTTTTAAGTTTGTGATACAAGTTTGTGAGTAGGTTGTGTGTGTTTTGGGAAATTGTATGAAAATATCACCAAGATTCTAGGAAATATCTCACTTTGTGGCATTTTATTTATTTATTTTTTTGTTGCAGTTTATGCCACTTATTCAGAAGTTTTATACATCTTTCTTTATCATCCCAGGAAAAACTTGAAGAGAGGCTAGACCAGGTAACAAGAGAGCTTGGGTCAGTGCGCATGCTGCTCAGGAAATACAACGCCCTCAACATGTCGTTTTAAACCAGTCCGTCCGACCAGCCCCCATCAAGCTCTCTTTGTTTACTCTTCCACCTCTGCTTATCCATCGAGCCAGTGTTTTTTTCAAAAGGCCAGTATTGTCTATAAAGGTCAGGTAATATTGTGAGTTCATGTCTGATGTGTCTAGTTCAAAGGATCAATTTGTATATAGGAGATTTAATGCTACAGGGATAAGGGTTTATTGTGTTGGAGTCATATAGACTTAATCAATCTCCTTGCTGTGTCGACATATGTTGCCTTGTGTGCTAAATGTATTTTATTTCCGAATTCAATTCAGTTCACTTGGAGTTGATTCTAGATGCTCTCCTGTTTTTTACCCAAGAAATTTCAGTACTGGGATTTCCCCTCTGTTACGAAAGAAGAGCTAAAAGAAAAATGGATAGGTTTTCAAGCGAATGATGTTAAACAGGAGACAGACACAGTGTTCTGACACTGCGTGTGTGCTGTTGAATTATTTTGTAAATGCATTCATGATGTCATTACATGAGTTTTGGAATCGAAATGACCCTAGAAGGGACATAATTGTAACTTAATCTCATCACTTATTGCTTTAAAAAAGCAGGTACTCTGTTTAAACGTGCAAAGTTAGAAATGCACAACCATCATTACAATTACTAGGAAAAAGTACATACTTATTCATACACACCACCTTGCCTTTTGTTTTTTTACATCTTAAAAAGTTATAATAATAATATACTACGCCATGTCTGTCAAATGTGACACTCCTGGCACTATTGTGAGAATATAGACAATTTTTTTTCTGAAATTATGTTTTTTAAAATCTCCAAATGACTTTAAAACCATTTTATGAAGTTACTTCCAAAATATTATGGGATATGAAGTTACTTCCAAAATATTATGGGATATGAATACCAGTACTGATTTTATAGCATTGTATCTTTCAAATATAAAAATATGTCCTCTTTCAGAATGTAAAGTTAGGACAGTCGAGGGTTCCCACAAGCAGCCATGCTGGAAGTCATAACAATAAAAACCTGTGCACTAGACCATGAAAACAATGGCTTTTCATAGTGTGATGCACAGGTTTTTATTGTTATGTCCTCCAGCATGGCTGCCGTGAGATCCCTCTATTCCATAAGCCTGAGGTTACTTATGGGTACATGTAGATGGTAAACTGTGATTTATG
Organism: Heliocidaris tuberculata; assembly: GCA_025618425.1. Lineage (NCBI taxonomy): Eukaryota > Metazoa > Echinodermata > Echinoidea > Camarodonta > Echinometridae > Heliocidaris > Heliocidaris tuberculata. The sequence continues at coordinate 41,215,680 of CM046840.1, forward strand.
GAAGACCCTTCCTCAGTGTGAACCAAATTTTACATAAGCTTAAAACATATTTCTTGACAAACCTATTGGGATAATATGATGAAACTTGGAAGCAGCATGTATCACGTGTTATTCAGCTATGATCTTGGCATGCAAAGAAGTATTGCAACCTGGCTAAATTGTCACATGTATTTGATACATGTACCTTGAAAGGAACAGCTATTTAATCTGCGCTATCTCCTGTGCTGTTTTCTTACAGCCTCTAGGCCAAACTGCTGTAATACTTTTGTCAGTTATCTTTTAGTTTCTTCCTCATTGATCTTTCAGTCATGCAGCTATATTGTACACCAGTGTCATTTTTTTTTCTTCTCCTAAATGATCTTTCAAATATGCAGCTGTTCTTCAAATACATGTATCTTAAAAGCAAATGTCATTTACTCTTCCAATATGAATGGGTGACACTGCTCCCATGTAAGCAGATATTTTTGTATGGTTTCCTGCTAGTGAATTTTTCTTTTAGAACTACTCTGTGTTTATACTGGTATTGAGCTAAGTATGCATCTCCATTGTAGAAAACTGTCATTGCAATAATTACCATAAAAAAGGTACCTGCTAATACAAAGGCCATATTACTTTGTCCTGTCCATCTTCATGGATGGATAATGGATGAAGCATACATAATCATCTCAGTGTTTCTGCTTGTACTGGAATCTTGTGTTACCCTATACACTCGTACTCTGCCTCAGGATACCATCTGGTGTAGGTGTGGCATCTCTAATCAGCAATTCTTTCACATATATGCCCCTACTAGCTCCTGTATAGTTCTATGATATAAAATTTGAAGTATCTCCATGTGGTCGCTGCCTGACTTCGCATAATTTTGTGCATTTTCTGAGCAGAAGGCCATTCATTTTGCCAAGTTCTCTGTGAAGACCTTCCAATTTAGAGCAAATAAGGATTTTGTTCCCGTAATATCCCATTTTTAAACCATACGATGCCACAACCTTGTGTATTGACCTGTGTAGCTGTGCCATGTACATGTGCACTAGCTAGCGCTCGCGTGCCAGAACTTTGGATAGAAGTGTCTATTGGTGCCACGTACATGTTTAGTCTCATTGTCTGTTTGCACTTAAGCACCCCAAAACTAAACCGGGGGGGGGGGGATTAGTGGTTGGCACAATAGGGATTAGCAATGTGGCCCTTGGGTTGGTACATGGGTGCAGATTACGGGTTAATGAGCACCTGTTTATAAGGCTCACCCCCACTGTTGATCCTTATATTGATTTTTAAAAATAGATTTCCCAGATATTCATTGAAATCCCTGTACGAGTTTCCAACCCCAGGCATCATCCACTCTGTCCAGCGCTGCTGAATACCCTCCTTAAATGGCTTGTTTGCCGACATCCAGGGGGCTCATGGAATGTAATCCCTTAGGGAGTAATGGTCAGATTGCCATTTATCTGTCACAATGCCTTTTTTGTCTATTCAGTCTTATGACTTCTGAACACGTTATGTATAAGTACATGTAGACTGTATCGACTGATGGAGTTCGACCGACGGAGTTCATTCTAAAATTGCTGTCTCTTATTTTAGATCAACCCAGCGAAATTGAAATCACACTGAGGCTCATTGTCTCATTTCGTTTTCTCCTTGTGGAAAATCTGCTACATTTTGACAAACTTTATCATCTGTATCTTTGGTACTATGTCCTAATCCTAAGTATATATCTATTGGGAGTCAGGGGTGTCTACCAAATCAAGTAGAAGGGGGAAAATCCAGTTATGTCATATTTAGTGCCATTGTAAGAGTGAATTAGAGCGCTACATGTGATTTCCAATCTGCTTTCTTTTCTTTTCTTTCTTTCTTTCTTTCTTTTCCTAACAATCCTAAAAGAGTATGGTTCATGCGTGGGCAGATGCACAACTTCTGTATTCCAAGACTTCTGTCTTCGATTTCTGTTTGGCTTGGTTGCCAATCTCTAAAATATGACGTAGCAGCTCATTGGTGACAGTGATATCCATCATGGCATGAATTACTTCACAATGAAGGAGATAATTATTGTTTTTATTTAGGGAGCACTGCTTTTATTGATAGTGATTATTCAGAGAGTTACTTAATAGTATATCTGTTTGGACACTAATTAGTGTCCCTATTAGAGTCCTCAAATAATGTTGATCTAAGAGAATAACAAATTCAGATCAGTCATGACCATTAAGGAATTTTTCTACCTTTCATTTTAAAGAAATTCTACAAATATCAAATAATATACAAAATTCTAATATACACCATTCTAAAGTTACTCCATTCTCTGTTCCAAAGTCCGCTCTCAAAAGCTGTGAAAGACCAAATATACTTATTCCTCTCCTGGATCCTTGCAGGACAGTGTGTGCTTTGTTTTTGTCTACACAGTGGAGAAAACAACTGTCCGATGCTTCCTTATACCCTCCTGGAACGGTTTGTACATACATCTGAACAATTTGAAAACATTGTCTTGCACGTGGAATGGTCCTCCTCTGTCCTGGATATTAATCGTAATTTTTGTGTAGTTCAGAAAAGAAGAGAAGAAACGTCATCTTGTCTCCACGATGACAACAAATGAACATACTTCTGCGCAGTGTCAAATTTTTGTGTCTTATATCGTTTGATGAGATGAGATGGCACATAGCCGCAACTAGTACGATTTTGTCGTATTTAGTACCATAAAAACAGTAAGGCATTCTCGTGAAATAATCCACCGATGACATATTTCTCCCGGACACTTATCTGTGTAAAACATGTCCTACTTTTCAGCTTGTGCAGTTGGTCGGTGAATCGATGAATAAACTGTCAATTATTTGCTCTCTTCAGTAGGCATATTGTTTGCACTCATCTTTTGTTAAATCAAATTTTTGTGTAGTTCAGAAAAGAAGAGAAGAAACGTCATCTTGTCTCCACGATGACAACAAATGAACATACTCCTGCGCAGTGTCAGATTTTTGTGTCTTATATCGTTTGATGAGATGATATGGCACATAGCCGCTTACATGCCGCAGGACATGTTCATCATGATTAGTCAAGTTGACTTGTGGGGCAGCTTCCTCCTCTTTGTTGGAAGGAACCATTCCGCTCCCTTACTAGAGTTAATAGCAACAGGCATAACACATGCTGCAGTAGCAGTTCCGCAATTTGTTTACTTCCTATGTTGCACAAGGCAAGGAAACTGGCCCATTTTCCTGAAAGTTCCTCATTCATCCTATACTCGTGGAACTGTTTCCACATTACCTCTGTACTGGATGGGCCTACTGGCATCTTGTCTCCAGATATGGCAACTTCCCACATTGCATTCATTGCATTCAGAGTGAATCGTCTTACTTCGCATGCAGTTTTCCCCTTGGAAGTCCTGTAGCTGTAATTTTTAGGGCCCCCACATAGCCACGATTGTATGAAATCGTCGCCAGAGTCATCGATCTTGTTTGTCAGATCACCAAGAAAATCCCCAGTGACAGGGTCTAGATGGGCATGGTCAGGGTCCATCTTGAACACTACACTGTCTGTGTCCATATATAAAACCCTATCGTCCAACTTTTCCAACATACTATACAATTTGAAATGCGCTGAAGTGGTTGTAATGCTAGCTATAATTATGTTGGTGTTGACATTTTGGTCAACAAACACATGTGCTTGAGTGTAGTGAAGCTCTACCATGTGCTTGTTGTGTACGATCAAGTCTTCTACCACTACCAATTGATCCCTTAAATATGTGAGAATTTCATCCGTCGTTTGAACGTACACGGTTTTCACAAATTTGGGCACTCCACACATTTTCCCCACAGTACATTGATGATACTTCTGGCAATAGCGCGCAAGCCAGGATTTATGCGAATTTGGGTGGGGTCAAGTTTGATACCCTTGTGCTCAAAATAATCAGCGATGTACGGTTATTTTTCCTTGGCTGTTTGTGCATGTGTGGGGAAGCCTGATGACTCATGCTTGATTTTCATGAAGGAATCAATGTAGGAGGCATATAGACCCCCTTCCCTTTCTGACTTGTCGTGCACGGTCGAGCGCTCAAAGTGCCAACTCATTCTTATGTTATAGTAACCCTTCTCAACAGCCTTTTTAAAATTCCTCGCTCACCCATACCCCATCTAGCTCCTGTTCGACATCCTTGTAATTACGTGCACCCTGGTTCAGATTCGTAGAGCAAGTACGACATAGAGGGAAGGTCAATTTCCCCTCTGATCTGAAAGGTAATACAGGATGGTACAAATTCTTCTGGGGAATGATTTTACATTTGACCAATCCAAAAATATTCTTGAGGGGTGGGATATCTGTCAGAAAGATACGAGGATGTCCACTGGGATACTTCAAGAACTTGTTTATGAAAGGATACAAACTTGTGAAATCATAGTTGGCTACGTAGATTCAACTCCAAAACAGAACAAGTAGGTGTTACTCGGTTGAAGTCTTGTGCTCATCTGCACTGGGCTTGGCCCAGCCCTAATTTATTATTTATATTCTTTGCACACCATGTGAGGCATTAGCATGTTCAATTCATACAACATAAATATTCAAATCAGCTCTAAAATAACAATGACTGAGTATAAAATATTTATAAAGAAAGGTCCAAGCACATTTGAGAGTACATTATACAACTTCATTACTAAATGATACTCATGTATTTGTTCATGGGGTCCAGCTTCATAAAACAAATGAAAAAAGGACTCGCTCAGATTGAGAGTTTGACACTATATGTCACACATATGTCGGACCTGGGGTTGTACAGCCCTAACCCTATCTCTATCAGAGATGCCAACTAGTACGATTTTATCATATTTAGTACCATAAAAACATTAAGGCATTCTCGTGAAATAATCCACCGATGACATATTTCTCCCGGACACTTATCTGTGTAAAACATGTCCTACTTTTCAGCTTGTGCAGTTGGTCGGTGAATCGATGAATAAACTGTCAATTATTTGCTCTCTTCAGTAGGCATATTGTTTGCACTCATCTTTTGTTAAATCAAATATCGTATCAATTCCGCAAGATTGATACACCATTCCGGGTCTGGAAGTTCATCAAATTCCAGATTGTTTTCTATAACTGCCATTTTACACTATTTTTCATAGATGGCCAGTACCTCATTAGAAATGGCATCTAGTTTGCTAGCACTTTTCCGATGGATGCCATTGGCGTTATTGAAGCATGCAATCGCCTCCTTGTTGCAACAAGTCAGCAACCGGCCGTGGGCTATATTTTTTTAACATCATCGGTCTCCTCTATGGATTCAGTAGCTCGGTGGAGATGCCCGTCTGCGTCTCCTCACGCTATCATATTTACTACAATAAATTAATGTATCTACCTATTATTGCTAGTTTGGTCCAAACTACACTACCATCGAGATACTAAAAGTCACATTCCCCACGCCCCACCCCCGTATGGCGCCTTCCTGTAGTCACATGCGCGAGCGCACGCCCGCCATCTTCCTCTTTTCATTCTCGCTGCCGAAGAATAACAACAGTCAGATAAATCACTGCGCCTAAATTGAGATTTATCTCTGCTTTGCGCCTTTCTGATCTGCTTTGATAAATTATTTCTGTCCTCATTTTAATTCTTATCAATTTGGTGGAACGGACTTCCCAGTCACTTTTCTTTGCTAGACAGAAATTTAAATAAAATTCTGTCTCGCCTTTCTTCCCCCTTCATTCCTCTCGGCGACATAGCTTTTACACACGTTCACTGGGCTAGCAATCCGCTGCTTAGCGCTTTGTTTGTAATCGTTAGGGTTTTCCTTTGTTAGTTATTCGTGCATAACCCTCGGGGTGTTATTTATTCTTTCGTAGCTCCTTCCCTTGCATTTAGTTGTGCTTGTATTTGCTTTAGAAATACTGTGAGCTCATTATTAGTTTACACCCTTACGTACTTGTCTCTTATTTCTTATCGTTTCAGGATCAGTATGAGTTCTTCTGCTCCTTTGGATCCTGTTACCTGCACCGCCCCTGCCAGTGTGCAGGCTGACACGGCGGGAGCTAGTGTCATGGTTTCATCTCTGATGAAACGCAATACACTAGCTACCGGGGGTACGGGTGTGAAACCGTCGACTCGGTCAGGGATTATCTTCCCAGGCTTGTCGACGAAAGGTAAGCTAGGGACCCCTGCTGACAGTGGGTCTCGAATAGGGACAAGCACCTCGTTGTTTGCTAGCCCGGCAGCAGCCGGGCTCAGCAATAAACAACAGTCGGGATTCGCAGTCCCGGCGAGGGGGTCGTCGGGTTATCGACCACTGGCCCCTGAACTCAGGGCGTGAGTGTTGCTGGTTTACCGGCCACTGGCACTCATGTCGTAGGGGGAGCCGTCGAGGTACCGACCATTGGCTCCCACCTGAGCAAAGACACTGGAGTCTCTCCATCCAGTGATCTATACACTCTTAGTGACTCGGCTAGCGCTGATGCAGCCCTAGTCACTACAGAGACGGCTACCCCCTGTTCTAAACGGGCCAAGTGTAACTGTGAGAGAGCATCCGAGCGCCCTGCCGAGCACGGCCTCTCGGGTACAGCCAAGGTGCCGACTTCTTTGCCAGAGGGCTCTGCCCCCCCCCCCCCCCCCCTTGCAAGAAGTCCAAAAGGCAACATTTTGGCCAAGTCTCTTTCCAAGTCAAAGTCCAAGGTTGCCTCTGGCACACCTAAGACTATGACTGGGAAGAAGGGCAAGGCCTCTCCCAAGACGCCAGACCCTTCTCCCTCGGCAGTCGATCAGGCTGAACTTCTTCGTTATTTGAAGATGTTGAGAAGAGCGGGTGGTTACCCCCTACCTCGCAACCGACAGCGGGTGGCACAGACCCTTCCTCGGACACTGACCAGTCCGTGGACTTGGATGATCCGAACCTTGACCCGGTTTTACCCGGTTTGCCGATATCCTAATCCTAATCAGGGATGTGAAAACCAAAACAATCCATACAGCATAGGGATATCCCCTCCCTCTTGGTGGGATTTCCCAGGCAGTGGAGCATCTGTTTGGGGGTCAGTTCGCCGGTGTTCTTCAGCGCGAGATTGACTCCCATAAGCAGGCGGCTGAATTGTCGAGGCTATTCCGCCCACGTCAGCCGGCTCAACCTCCTAAGCCGAAGGCTAGGGCGCCGGTGCCCCCCTGCCCCACGTCAACAGCGGATGAGCTCTGCTCCACCTCGCATGGCGTTACTCACAGGTCAGCAGCCCAGGTCTGCTCGAGTTAGGGTCTCCCCCAGAGGTCGGGGGAGCAATAGGGCCCGCGGCAAGGCTCTAGCCAAGCCCACACAGGCCTTTTGAGGGTGCGCCCCGAGCAGTGGATCACCAGGTAGGTGGACGGCTAGGGTATTTCCTTCCCGCTTGGGAGGCAATTACCAAAGACGGCTTCGTTCTCTCAGTCGTGCGAGACGGCTTTTTCATAGAGCTTGCCAGTCTCGTTCGCCCTTCATCAGCAGCGTATCTCGGCCGAGATACAGTTGCTGCTGGAGAAGGGCGCTATAGAGAAGGTGAGAGACAACCCACATCTGTGTCTTTCCCCGATCTTTGTGGTCCCAAAACGCTCGGGGAAGCTGAGGATGATCCTCAATATGAAGGTCATCAACACCTTTATCCCCCCGGAACACTTTCGGATGGAGACGCTAGCGTCCATTCTGCTGGCAATCGAGCGGACAGATTTGGCCATTCCGCTCGATTTGAAGGACGTGTATTTCCATATCCCGATACATCCCCGCTCGCGGGATCTATTGGGATTCGCCTTCCAAGGCAAAACTTTTAGGTTTCGTGCCCTACCATTCAGGCTGTGACCAGCTCCCCGCGTCTTCACTTGGGTAGTGTCGTCTCTAGCCACCTTCCTAAGTAATCGCGGCCTCCGACTCTTTGTCTACCTGGACGATGGGCTCCTGGTAGCACATTCAGAGTCAGTGCTCCGAGACCAGTTGCACCTCCTGCTCCAGATTACTCAGGAGCTAGGCTTTATAGTCAACTTGGAGAAGTCGGAGCTGTCTCCCACCCATACCCCTGTGTACTTAGGTGCGGAGATAGACATCCCGAATCAGGTCGCCCACCCCAGCCGCGACAGAATTCGGACGATTATGTCAGCTGCTCGGTCCCTGCGTTTTTCTCGCAAGGTACGGGCCAAGCGCTGGCTTCAATTTCTGGGCTACCTCACAAGTCTAGTGAAGGTATTGCCAGACTGCAGACTTCTGATGAGGCCCTTCCAGAGGCACCTTTTGAAGTTCTTTTCGCCAAGTGTAGACTCCCTCAGAGTATGGATTCCATTACCGAGGGAGATCAGACGTCTTCTCGCCCCCTGGGCGACGCTAGAGCTTCGGGACTCTCTGAGAGAGCCTCTCAGTTTATAGTCCAGAGTCATAGAGATTCCACGAGATCTCTTTACAACTCCCGTCTGGAGGCCTTTTCAGTTTGGTGTGAAGACCTCGGGGTTTCACTCCGTGAGGCTTCGGTCTGATCTCCTTTTCTGATCTCCTTATTTGATAAGGGTAGTTCTCTTTCCACTATCCGTGGATACCGCTCTGCCATTGCTGCCATTCATGTTGGCTTTCCGGACGGCTCGGGAGTTTCTAGCTCCCGTTACCTGACTAAGTTGCTGACATCGTTTTTCTTACAACGACCAGCAAATCCGAAGCTGTCTCCTGCTTGGAGCCTTCCTAAGGTTTTTAGACTTCTCCTCAGTCAAGGAGGACAAAGTCTGGTGTCCGGTGAGGGCACTAAAATGGTACTTAGACAGAACCAAAAATTGCCGCTCGGACAAGCAACTTTTCCTCATTACTCACGAACCTTTCTCCCCTGCTATTAGAGAATCCATTTCTAGATGGATCGTTGAGGCCATCCAGGCCCCTGGCCCTGAGGCCCTTCTCACGGATAGCAAACCTAGAGCACATGATACCAGAAGCATTAGCACTTCTTGGGGCGCTTTTTCAGGGCATTGCCCTAGAGGACATCTTGAGGGCTGCTTTTTGGCGGTCTCCCAATTCCTTCACTTCCTTTTATCTGAAGGACATTCCTTCTGGAGAAGTGTGGTTTGCGACTTTGTCTCTGAGGGCGGCATCTTCTGCCATTGACCCTCGATGGTCTCCTTCCCTTGGGTCATGCCACCCCAGATTTTTATCCGTGCTAGTCTGGCTATAATGGGTAGATACATTAATTTATTGTAGTAAATCAGAAAAATCATACCTGATTTTGTTATTTGCTAAATAAATTGATGTATCTACCTGTGTCCCTCCATCCGTCCCCTCTCCTTGCCCAACAACATGTCCTAAACGTTGTCTCTGGCAGCTCATTAGAGAAAGATGGTGGGCGTGCGCTCGCGCATGTGACTATGGGAAGGCACCATACGGGGGTTGGGCGTGCGGGAATGTGAATTTTAGTTTCTCGATGGTAGCGTAGTTTGGACCAAACTAGCAATAATAGGTAGATACATCAATTTATTTAGCAAATAACAAAATTAGGTATGATTTTTCTGTTTGTTGGCGTCTTCTTGGCCGTCTTCATCCCCTCGCGAGATCCCCTGGACCTTTCTGATAATGGACATTGTCCCGTCCCTCATGGCGGCTTCGACCATTCTCGTCATCTCCTGCACATCACCAGGTCCAGGTTGTACAGCCCTAACCCTATCTGTATCAGAGATGCCAACTTGTACGAATTTATCGTATTTAGTACGATAAAAACAGCAAGGCATTCTCGTGAAATAATCCACCAATGGCATATTTCTCCTGGACACTTATCTGCGTAAAACATGTCCTACCTTTCAGCTTGTGCAGTTGGTCGCTGAATCGATAAATAAACTGTCAATTATTTGCTTTCTTCAGTGGGCATATTGTTTGCACTCATCTTTAGTTAAATCAAATATCATATCAATTCCGCAAGATTGATACACAATTCCGAGTCTGGAAGTTCGTCAAATTCCAGATTGTTTTCTATAACTGCCATTTTACACTATTTTTCATAGATGGCTAGTACCTCATTAGAAATGGCATCTAGTTTGCTAACCCTTTTCCGATGGATGCCATCAGCGTTATTGAAGCATGCAATCGCCTCCTCGTTTCAACGAGTCAGCATCCGGCCTTTGGCTGTATTTTTTTTAACATCATCGGTCTCCTCTGTGGATTCAATAGCTCGGCAGAGACGCCGTCTGCGGCTCCACACGCTATCATTTTGTTGGCCATTTGTTTTTATCATTTTTGTTGACCATTAATACATACTTCGACATGCTGAAATTTCAGAACATTTTTCTTGTCCCAAACAGAATAAACCTACATACATTTTCTTACATTAAGTATCAATTCATTATGTGCAAACTAATTTGTCATGGACTCAAGATTTTCAGTTACCATTTTCTGTAACTGAAGTGGGTCTTTAGAGGCAAAGTAAACACAAGTATTGTCTTCATAAAGAGATATGGTGCAATTTCGAACAACTTTTGGCAAATTATTCAGGTACAGAATAAATAAGAGTGGGCCAATTATACTGCCCTGAGCTACACTGTGTTTAATAAAAGACATGGTTGATTCGTTGCCATTTATTACTGTTATTTAACTTCGCAAGTAAAAATAATCCTTGAACCACTGAATCACGTTTTCATGAAAACCATAGAACTTTAATTTACAAATGAGTATATTGTGAGATACTATATCGAACGCTTTTTCCAGATTGAGTGACACCATACCGACAACATGGCCTGTGTCAATGGCTAACCTAATATCTTTAATTAAATCTAATAATGCAAAAGTGGTTTGGGCGAAATCTATATTGATTACTGACCAGAATATCGTTTTCGTCTAAATAAGAATAAACTTGTGTGAAAACAAGTTTTTCAAGGACTTTTGACAAGACGGGTAATACAGATATTGGCCTGTAGTTAACAGGAAGCTTGTTATCACCGCCTTTGAACAAAGGAGTTATTCTTGCTCGTTTCCATCGCATACATTCTATATGTACCATAACATAATTATAGTTCCAATATATTACAAGTAAGATTAAACAAAATGTGTACTCACAACTTCTTGTTGGTGTTTACAGATTTACAACGATTCCAATTTGTGGAATCCCAAGACCCGGACTATCAGGTTGTCCTTTACAACACCAACGTTGTATTCACCGAGAGCTGAATATAATATTCTGACGAATAACTTGTAATACTCAATACAGTATGTCGAACAAGTAGTTTCTCTGTCAAAATTGCAACAGCTTCTGAATTGGGATTGAATTTGCAGCCTTATTTATAATGATTTTCTACCATACACCTAATGGTCAAGATTTTTGGTGATTAATATTCTTAGAAATTGTTTCCATGTCCATGCCCTACCCCAATGCTATTGGCTTGTGCCTGGTCACTCATTTTATGACTAGTCCCTGATTGGTTGAAACTTTCACTGGCTACCAGCCGGAAGGACCAGGTAACAAAACTGTGTTTCTTCTTGGAAATGTCTTGACCGTCGGATGTTTACATTTCTCCCCATTCATGCTTTCCCTTAAGCTTATTTAGGCATAGGGTTTCCTTGTCAGGGGTAATCCCAAGAATACTGATTCATTCTCACTGTGACGTTTGACCAACGTCAAGCTTTTGGTTATTTACTTGGAAGGCTTTTACCAGAAGTCCTCCACTTTCTTCCAGTGAAAGTTATTGTAATGGAATGTTCAGTCTCTTGATATGGAGAACCTGTTGCAACCCATGTACAAAATCATACATATTGCGAGTAATAGAGATGTAATATAACCACACAACCAAAGGAAGTACTGTATACGACAACCTTAATAATCAATAATAATAGTATAACCTTGATCAATACATATGGGTTATATAGTTGGATATAGACTTGATAATGCCTTCTCATGGCATTAGTCTTAGCACATGATACATACAAATATTCAAAGTCACCTCTTGACACCATTCAAGAGGGACATGGCCGTCTTTTAAAGACATTTTTATACTGTACGTCAGCGATTCAGTGATATTCGACAATGAATTCTTCAGAACATAACAAAGAAGATGATCAAGACCTGTAGCCTTGTTACAAGGAATTTCCTTAAAACAAGATTTTACGTTTTCACATGTTACTTGAGAAAATACAAATTCATCATGAACGATAACACTGTTCAAGAGCTGATAGGGATCAGATAAAAAAGTTACACTGGCTAAAAAAAGGTAGACACATAGTTAATGTAGTTGGATCACTCATTTCTTATAGGCAGATCGAACACACTGGAAAGTTAATGTCAGTGATCATTTATTTATAAGATGGATGGAGAACTGATAGGGATCAGATAAAAAAGTTACACTGGCTAAAAAAAGGTCATTGAAAGCATTGGCAATAGACTTATTTCCAATCACTTCGGTATTATTGACACTGATTTTTTTAACATGTTTAATATTCTTTTTTGAGGACTTAAAAATTTTAACAACTTCACATTTCACCAGATTGAAAACAGTTTTCAGCGCAAAGTTTGTCATACCACGACTTGAAGGCAATTTGATCGCTTTTCATCATGCTACCGTACCCGTACCATCTTTTGTCCGTTAGGGGTCCGATATATAATTTTTGTTCGCTCTTGTGTTGAACAGATGTTGGAAATACCCTTTCTTTAATTATGTCAAGCCGAAAGTTTTGGGGAGTTTCCCAAGTACCATCTGAAAAAAGTTCAGAGTCTTTGACAACTATGCGTGGGTCTGATGTCTTAAGGCTTCTGATTTTACCACTGTTTATAAAGACAACCTGAGGTGTGATTCCTTGCTCTACCAGAAAATACGAATCATAAGCCTTACTGTTGTATGCGAGCGCAATTGAACTATCATGGTTATTATTACACAATATCCACGCAGCAGTCCCCCTCATATGTCGCATGTCTCGCACGCAGAGGACTGCAGCGCTGGCAACCTTGTTCGTCACAATCATTATCCATACACCATTCGCATTCCCAGGATGCATAAAAGGAACTGGGTTCATGAAAACCTGTTTCCTGCACATATTCAAGATGTATTTTGTACAATTTTCAGGGTTTTTTTTCAGTACTGAGGGGTGTAAGTCTCTTATTTTGTTTTAATACCCGTTCATTTTCCCCGGTACCCTCTTGAATGGTTTGATTACCGGACTTCTGAGAATCTATGGGCGTTTCCCTACGTTTAGAAGCTTTCTTGACAGTGTAGTATGGGTTTTCTGGTGTAACTTTCATGAAGCATGCATGGTCCCTCCCATCAACAATCTCTTTACATATTTATGTTTTGACGAATTACAGTCAACCACATCTGTATCAGACACCTTCTCACAACTTGTAGATTTGAATTTTCGGTTTTCGTTGTTTTTCAATAATTTATTCTTTGAAATTAAGCTTAACACCCATTTATTGTGAGGATAATTTATTGTTTTAAGCTTTACTGTTAGCAAATAATTATGTTGATCCTAGGGATGATCTTAACCATTGTTTAAGGTTAGACCGTGGTATTATTGACTAATTTGTAGAGCCGTTACGAAAGAAGATTTATTAGTTTATTATAAGTTAAAGCATCACAGGGCCCCTCCAAGTCCAAAATCTCTGTGCTTTCGCATAAACATTTATTTGCAAAATATAGGTGGGATAATGGATGTGTATAATGTTTCCCACAGGCAAGGGGTCCATTGATCAGTCCTTTTGGTAATGAAATTAGTTCGTAGTATGCAATGTTAACAGCGTCCTTCATATAAGGATCAAACACCAAGTTATCTCGTATCTGGATTTAACGCCGTTGTATTTCCTCGCGTTGAGAATAGAACTTATCCCAGGTGTTTCTGTCCATCATCATCCTGCTTTAGGTCAGTACTCCTTCGGCATCTACATCATTGTTGGGATGCTCATGTTCCACAACCTGCTTTCCATTCACTGTACCTGTCCATACATGCACAGATGTTATTTGATAAAAAGTATCTGTGGTGAAAGCTCAGGTTGAAATCCTCCTTTTATACGTTTGCCGGTCCTATTATGGGGTCATGAACATGGGTGTTGATCTCATCTAGACGCTTGAAAAGATATTCAATATCATTTTCGTATAAAATAAGGGAAGACTCACTATGTACAATCTTCTCTCCTATTCTTTCAGATTGTATAAAATGTACAGACAATGCTTCATGGTATAAAATTATTGCAAAAACCTTCATTCCTTTTTCGACTGAAAGGACAAGACGGTACACATCCTTTGGAGGTGTACCATGCCAAAATTGGGGGAAATACCCATTCCATCACTGATAATACCGATTTCACTTGTGGAGTTGGCCTGATGTGAGTTTTGGTCGAGTGTGGGAATCTAACTCCCAGTACCCCCTTATTATGTTTCGTGTTGTATTCGACTGTCTCCTGCACAATAGCGGGTCAACTTCAAACTCATGACGATGACACTTGTTTTTCGTAAGGATATTTATGTTTGTTGTTATAAGCTTAACCCTTTGAAAAAGATCAGGTCCTTTTACCACAGCCAATGTTCCATGACGTAAAATTTAAACCCGTTTGAAAGGCATCTCAATCAGCTTAATGAAAAAAAAAAAAAATTGGACCATTTCTTAATACCGGCGGGTTCAGTTCCTCCGTAAGAACATTGAGCGGTCAACTTCAAACTTTTCATGATATTGAAACTCATATTTTTGTTACTATTCGAATGAAACCCGTTTGAAAAGGTATCTCAATCAGCTCAATGAAAAAAAAAAAAATTGGGCCATTTCTTAATACCGGCGGGTTCAGTTCCTCCGTAAGAACATTGAGCGGTCAACTTCAAACTTTTCATGATATTGAAACTCATATTTTTGTTACTATTCGTTTGTTAAAACTTTTTAATAATTCAAAATGGTGTTCATTTGAAATGAAAATGGAGACAGTCTTAGCACAGGAAATCACAGGATTACCAGTTTGTATCTTGTTACAAACTGTGTCTCATGTACATTGTTGGATTTGCTTTATCTTCCTTAACAACCTATCCTGCTACATGTATGTAAGCTGTGATGTTTTCTTGCAATGGGCTAAGTTCTGCATGGGCAGAGAAGAACAGTCATGTCTGTAGGCCTACATTATTGATCCATATTTCATCAGAGAGATTACGATAAGAATGATAATCATGCATATTGTTTCCATTAAGTAAATTCAGTATTTACAAGAATAATCCCCCAGGCCTCCAATCTTTGCCAGAATATGACTTGGAATCTTGCTTCTGGTATCTTGGTGTATCATCTGTAGTAAGGGATTATGACGGTACATTATGGATGCCTTTCTATTGAGTCTTTGATGTATACTTGCAGTAAGTATTATTACTTTCTTACCCCATCTTTCTCCCATATTGTGTAGTTGTATAAGGGGTTATAACCATCATAGATTCCTATGGTATCACTGTTATGTTGTTACATTCAGGGAGTGGTAAATTGGCCTCATGTTTCACGCATGTTATGAAATTTCCAATAGTGAATATGGCTTAACATGTAGGATGATTTATTTCAGTGGAGGCTTTCTTCCTTCTTTCTTAGAAGCAATAACGTGCCCTGTGTAAAGTTTTCTGTATCTTGATACAAGGTATTTCAGTTTCAAGCGACATTTACACTAACTGCATTTTTGAAAAATATGGACTTTATAGATCTTCCCTATTGACAGCCTATCATGGGTTTTCTTTCAATTTCTTGCTCGCAAGGTAATTTTAAACATGGTCTGTCCTGAAAGGACTACTGTTGTGCCTGTTACTCTGTTAGCAACGACGCAGATGATAAGCTATTCACTCATGAAGACAACATGTGAGAGATCTTCAAGGCAGTCTTCCTTGACCTTCTCTGGCTTCCTCAAATTATCATTTCATTCAGTCATTTCATGATCATAGTTTTATCTGTCGAGCTAGATACCGATACCAGAGACATTCTTGTTTATGTGGATAGTGCTTGGACTTTGTCTACTGCAATTGCTGCCAGTTTCCCAGCATTGTAGGCCTTTGCCACTAAGTCAACGAATTTACTCTGTATCTTGCCTTCAGGTGCAGTGAAGACTATTGTAGCATTTTTGTCAGAGTATGAATAGATTCAAGTATTTATTTTTCCGTCACTGTGCGAAACAAGCTGTAAAAAATAAATTTTCTAGAGAAATTGGAATACCGTTAACCAACATCTTCTAAGTCAGTGTTACATGTATATGCACATTTTGGAAGCTTCTGTACCCGACATCGTCTTCACTTAAAGTCTCTCTTAAAGTTCTGAACTAGAGGTGTATGTCACGGACTGCATCAAAGCACTTGTATTTGGAAGTGTCTGGAAGTTCATCCAGACCTACATGTAGGTTTCTGTAGATAATTGTCATTTCACAGCATTTATCATAGAGGGCCCGCTACCTCATCATAAAGGGCATCTATTTTGAGAGACCTTTTCCTGTGGATTTTATCAGCGTTTCTCAGACATGATAACATCATCGGTTGACAACTCTGCAAGATTAATGCCTAATTCTGGGTCTGGAAGTTCATCGAGATCTAGGTTATTTTCGATTACTCTCATTTCACAGCATCTTGTGAAGAGTGCCTCTACCTCATTGTGAAGGGCATCTGTTTTTTTATTCCTCTTTCGATGGACTTCACTGGCAATTCTCAAATATTCACTTGCTTCCTCGTTAAGACGAGATAGTGACTGGGTTTGGATCACATTTTTTTCAAAGTCATCGGTCTCTTCAGTTGAGGCCATTGCTTCCCTAAGATGCCTCTCAGTGTTTTCACACGCATTCATCTTAGTGCGGTCTTCGTAATCATCATCTTGTCCTCGGGTTATGCCCCGTGCCTTGTTTACCAAGGTGGTAGTTATCTCCTTACACCTGGCCTCCAACAGTTGAATCTTGTCATCGGTGTTTGGCCCACGCATTTATTTTGCGAGTCCTTTTCCGATGGACGTCACTGGCGTCTATCAAACATGTACTCGCCTCTTCGTTGCACCGTTTTGGCGATGGATGTGGGGATTGCAAAGTCCGTAACGTTTCCTGGGGAACCAGCACCATTTTGCGAGTGTTTTCCATTTGTAGTCAAGCCTTTTAAAAAATTTACCACCAGTGACAAAGTTCGAAACAGCACCCAAGACGGGGCCCAACGAGGCTGGAAATTAGAGGAATGAAAAAACCACCTCGTTGGGTGATGATTTGCTTTCTTTCCTTTTAATAATGGTGTCTTTCTGTCCGCAAATTTTCAAAGATGATGTTTGTGTTTACCCAGTGAGCGTTTGTGCATAGGAGAGAGTTACCACGGAGCACGTCGAAAACACACTCGCAGATGGCATCGAAGAGGCCGCTGTCTTGAGGAGTTGACGTCAGTGTTTTGCTGAACAGTGGGCCAATGTCTTCAGGAGAACAGCATGGGTCCGTACTCTTCGGGACATGTTTACTAAACTAAACCCCAAATACAGTTCATTTAATTTTTATACTTTTGAAACGTAAGCGAATTGAGTCTCTCTAGGAAAAATATTTGTATGGAGGCGAAAGTCCTTGGGTGTATCGGGTTTGAGATCTACAAACAAATGCCCCCATTTGCCCTTCGTGGCATTGTTATATGCTTCTTGAAAAAACTTAGTACGTCTCGGATACATTTGTTTTCCAAGACAAGTTATTTGTAATTTGTCCCTTCAACTTTTAAAAAGACAATAGTATTGCATATTTAGGGAAATGGTCCTCAATTCTTTATCCCGGTGAAATAAATTTTGAGTAATATAAATGACACTAACATTTCTATGGTGACTTCCTTTTGTAAATAAAGCGGATACCCTCTTATCGTCGGCGGCAGCATCCATCAAATCGTCTATGACAAACAAGGTCGGCCATTCGGCAGATGAAAAATCGTTAAAATCAGAGGGAAATTTTCATGAAATTCAATGTTTGGAATGGACTGACGCATTTTTGAATAACATGGTTGTTACTCGCTACAAAACCGCACTATTGTCTTTGGTTGTTGATCGATCATTTTGATGCATTTTCAAGGAGCCGCTTCACAAATTGTGTTTTACCGGAAAAACTCGGTCCAACTACCATGCATGAAAAGCTATGTTTCAAGCGCATGTCCATAATAATAAAATCAATCTGCATTTCAGCTGTATTTAAATTCTTTTTTTAAATATATTCGCTGACAAAAAAGAAAAAAGAAACAAGGAAGTTAAGGGTTAAGACATGGACTTACAAACAAACGTAAAAAGTGAACGTGATGCTCTACAGTGAAGTACAAGAGATGTGGGTATACTCCTGATATACAACTACAATATTTGATTTTTTTTAAAAATGGTATAATCAAAGTACAGGTAAAATAGGAAAATGTGTATTTATAAAATAAAAGAATTATGAAAAAGTTTATAAGACGACCGGAGGTCCTACGCATCATCCAACCGAAACAGAACTAACACACTCGTTAACATACGAGTCGTTTAAATAGGTGTAAGAATCAGTTTCATTCAAGGCATGATTGTCCTTGATCAACATTTCAACATAAAAGGTAAGGAAAAATAGGAATATGAACAATGCCAGCATGTAGACATTGCGAACGGTATCGTTACCCCTCAATGCTTTTCTAAAGAGTACTTGTAACGTCACCATACGGTCACGATCCATCTTGCTTCTTTATTGATGGTTAATTGTTTTGACAGAGATTAAATGTGTACCTCCTTTTACCGGGATCTTTCTACAAGTGAGACATACTAGTCATTCTTGCAATTTATATATGAGGAATATTGGCATGTCCATAAGGTAATGTACTACCATTTTCCAGACGGACCCTCTTGGTGAAAACAACCCTGTAGTCTTTCTTAGTCTGTTTTGTGAAGATTGTTTTGTTTTTGCTGTCCCTTAATATTCTGGATTTGTAGATGGTTTTGGTACTGCCAGGATCTGCCTGAATGAGTTCTTTCATGGTGTCATGATTGATGATCATAGAGTTGGCAGGATTCAAAGTAAAGCCCCTCACCTTGCAGACCGTGTTTCCTTTGTTCGTACGGTAACTATAATTTTTAGGCCCCCCACATAACCAGGTTTCTATGAACTCCCCATCTGTTTCATCAATGTCATTGGTGAGGTCCCCTACAAAATCTCCCGTGGGAGGATCAAGGTGTTGAATATGAGGGTACGTCTTGAAAACGACACTATCCGTATCGTAGTACAGAACCCTATCCCCTAATTGTTCAAGGACAGTGTACAGTTTTAGCCTGGCTAAAGCCATTGTAAACGAAGCTATAATGATATTCGTATTGACGTTATGGTCAACAAAACCGTTTGCCATAGTGTGGTGTACTTCCATTAAATGTTCATTCAAGACAATAATATCCTGAATGTCCAAAGAATTGTCATTTAACATATCCAATAATTCGGCGCTCGTTCTGATGAAAGTAGTTTTTCGCAAATTGCTTCTTTCAGCAAACTTTCCCCAAAGTACATTGATGATCCCTTTTGAAATTGCACGCAAGCCGTGATTTTTTTCGATCTTTGTTGGGTCAAGTGCGATACCCTCATGTTCGAGGTATCTCGCGATGTAACTCTCTTTGTCCGAACTGGTAAGCACATAGGCGGGGTAACCCGACGATTCTTGTTTGATTTTCATGAATTCATCGATGTAGGGCGCAAATAACCCACCTTCGCGGGTCTGAGGATTGTATTGGGTAGAAGCTGGAAAATGCCACACTTCATCCATCTTCAAATTGGAATATCCCATTTCCACTGCTTTTTTCAATTCCTCAGATACCCATACCCCCTTTAATTCACGCTCACTGTCGCTATGGGAACAGGGGCCTTGGTTAAGGGATGTAGTGCATGTTCTACATAGAGAGAAAGTCAATTTACCTCCTGAACGGTATGGTAAGACAGGGTGAAACAATCTCTTCTGCGGTAGAATGGTACATTTGACGAGGCCAAAGATACTTTCTAAGGGAGGGAAATTCGAGTGCATGATAGTTGGATGGCCGATGGGGTATTTACCAAATTTATTAATGAAGGGATATAAACTGGTAAAGTCGTAATACTTTTATCTTTTCACCCGGTTTTGCCTGGTAGAAAAGTGAACACCCACCCGTCCGCCCCCCATAGAAAGAATCCCTAGGATTGAGTGGCTCCCGAAAGACATCTTGGAGGTGTGCAATGTGAGGGTGGACATCTGGATATTTCCGAATTTCTTTCCATTCACACTCCCACGTGTAGCACACAGTGTAGCCAGCATCTTTCAAGAGCTTAATCCTATGCATCGTCCCTTTGTACAATTGCCCTGCTGTTTTGTCAAGCTTTGTGATTTTGAATTCTGGTCTTGGATAACAAGTGGGACACCCTCGGTAAAAGCAGCCTACAAATTCCCAAATGTATTTCTTCCCATCCTCTCCCTCCCCGTACCCATCGACATACCTCCCATGCACCTTCTGGTAAAGTAATCGTATTTACCAGCGATGCATGGTCTGAATCCGTGTTGTTACTGTGGACGGTGATGACGTTATTGTTGTGGTTGATATTGTTCCACGTTCGTTGAAACTGTATTTCTGCCAGACCAACCTCATAATCGTCATTCAGAGTGACAGGACCATGCAGTTTCGTTGTATACTGACATGTTTTGTTATTGGGATGATAGGTCATGGAGCTGTTGCTCGGCAACGTGACATAAAAATGGGAGCCCATTTTAAATTCAACTCTCCCTCCAGGTAAATGATTCACAAAATGAATTCAAGTATCCATTGACGCAACATTTATTGTTTTGTCACGTTCTGCACCCAACTATCAAATTCTTTTCCATATCCTTCCCAGCGAACCAAATATTCTTTCTTTCCTCTGCGTGTACGTGTACGTAGTACTTTTTCAATGTTGTACAAGTCACCCTTCTTTTTCACCACCTTTTTAAGCTCATGTTCATAAAATGTCCCTTTTATCTGCTCGCCATTGTAATCGTTCACTCTGTAAACGGGTATCTGTCTTTCAATCTGTCCACTAATTGTAAACACTTTTCGTGAGTAATTGGCTTCGTACCCCTTTTCAAACCTATAGAAATGAATACCTTTTGTCTTGAGAAAGTTCCGAAACTCTTTATTCTTAAATTCCGAACCTTTGTCCGTATGCAACATGATTGGCACTCGTCCCTCCTTTAAAATTGCATCAAAACCCCGGACCATATCCTTTCCCGTTTTATTTTTAAGAGGAACCACCCAAGCATATTTTGATAAAACACCTATACATGTCAACAAATAACGGTAGTTATTGTTGAATTGTTTCAGATTTTGAACATCTACTAAGTCTGCCTTCCAAATTTCATCCAACCCCCTCACTCGTACAACATTTCTTTTGAAAGACTTTCTTGCTGGTGCGTGTAAGGTGTAGGCATCTTGTCGTGCTAACCAATCAGTCACTCTCTTGAAACTGGCATTCGCTACCGCTTTCTCTTTCACCGCATTCCACAGCTTTCGTACACCACCAAAACTGGCTGGATGGGTAGGATCATAATAGATCTCCCTCAATGTTTTCTCTAAAAGACCCATCCTCTCAACCTCACGGACACAACACAAACACCACAAATGCAAACACCATTCAATACACATAGATTATATCATGAAATTAACGTTACAAAATGTCAATGCTTTATCCTCTCAACCTCACGGACACAACACAAACACCGTAAATGTAAACACCATTCAACACACATTGATTATAATGAAAGAAACGTTGCAATATTGAAAATGATTTTATATACAAATTTAATCTCAATATTATTTACATCTGTTCTCAATTCATTAACGTAGTAAGAATCATAAGCATTTCTTTGCAATCTGCTCAAATCTCATTCAAATATTTGGACTTTCTTTACAATCCATTCAAATCAATGTTATTCATTACATGGTATGTCATATTCAAATCAATGTTATTCATTACATGGTATGTCATATTCAAATCAATGTTATTCATTACATGGTATGTCATATTCAAATCAATGTTATTCATTACATGGTATGTCATAGGTAATGTCAAGGACATTTTAATCACAAACGATTCAAATCAACATTAGAAATGTAATACATTAGAGAAAGAACCAGTTTCATCGTGATGACACATATACGTGAAAAGCACATTGGTACTGCATTCGACCAGTCAGTGGTATAACGTTGGAGTCTTTCAATGAAAATAGTTATCAATTCCTGTCTTCTGCATTCTGCCAGGTCCGAGTGGTGAAGGCTAAACAGCAAATAGCAAATTGCTAAGAGACAGCGTTTGTAGTTTTGCGGGCGGGAGGCATCTGGATGTAAACAGTTCACCAAAATAAAATCTGCCAGTTCATGAAGATTATCGGTGTCTTGCAAGGGAATCGGTTGTAATCTTTTGAACAAAGTCATACCGACAACAGAGTCACAATCTCTCAAAATTTTGCCCTTATCTACCTTGCTCGATGGGTTTAGTGTAAGGGCTGTAATGATGTTATTGATCAGTTGTACATCTAAATGCTCTCTGCCCGTTGAAGTTTCCTGTGATTGTTCCTTGCCTCTGCCTCCTCTTCCTCTCCCTCTTCCGAATCCTCCGCATACAGTCTCACCTCCCTCCCAAACGCTCGGTACACTATAGCGACGGTCGCCTCCACTCCGTCGACGATTCCGGCAATCTTCTGTAGTTTCTCTACCATCTGCTTCAGTGTCATGTCCTTTATCTGTAACTGCAGGTAGCCTAGAAAACAGATACCGTTGAGCAGTGATGGCCTCATCCACATGATTCTCGCTGTCTGAATGAAAAACAGTTCTATCAACGGGTAGTTCAGCTGGTCCACTGTCTGTTGTATTTTCACCCGTTCCTCCTCTGTCAGCATCCCTTCCTCCACCTCTATAAAGTTTGGTGTGTTGGACATGGACTTGATCACTTCCACCAGTGTAATATACTCGGCCAACAGCATCAACTCCACCGTTTCTACGTCGTTCACCATTTCTTGACAAACTTCGTTGGTAGCGGCCATGGTGAATCATAAAATGAAAATGCTGTGTACGTGTCGAGAGCCGATTTGGAAAATGCGATGATAACGCAGGGCTCCCACCCCTTTTTAGTTCCTCCTTGCACGTAAACTTGCATCTACTTGCAAACAACTTTAACCGCCAATCCACTTTTCTTTTTGTCCCTTGATTAGGCCATTGTCTTTTCTCTGACCCGTCCATCACGATGGTGTAATCCTACGCTTTGACAAGATGTCAGTGACAAACATTCCCTTTCTTTTGTCCCGCAATTAGACCCTTGTAGCGTTGTTAATCCTATTGCCCGCTCATCTCGTCATTGATGTCTCCCTGTCGAGCCATCGCATGCCCAGACCTGTCCATCTTTTCCTCCCTCGGCAAGCTGACGTCAGCATGCGCACGTTATGGTTTTCATCCCTCCATCCTTTCATTGTTCTAGATGTCATGATTCATATTTCATCTTTCCATTATTCAATTTTAATCTTCCGCATTCCATACTTTATTTTTTCATTGTGTTATGATGTCATATTTCATATTTCATATTTCCATAATTCATATTTCATGTTTCAGATCTTCATTGTTTCCGGTGACGTCATCCATATTTCCATCATTCATATTTCTATTTCTATGGTGTTACATTCCCATATTTCCATAATTCATATTTCTATGATCCATATTTCATATTTCATATTTTATCGATTTAATATTTGCTAAGAGGATCATAATTCATATTCTATTGTTTAGAACAATAGGATTATTTCATATTTCATATTTCTATTGTTTAGAACAATAGGGATTAGTTATGACGTTATAGGTACACTATTACTACTAGGCTAATGATTTTTGCCCCTTTCAGTATGACATGAGGTTGCACACCATTTTCCACGAGATGATTCAAAAGAAAGTACGAATCGTACGCCTTGGCGTTGTGCGCTATGGCTACAGATTGGTGATTTTCGGTAGAAAACAACCACTTCGAAAAGTCAGCGAGGGTGGAATCGCCCGAGAATGTGACGGACCTTTCGTCCGGTGGACCGCAGCGCTCACAATGCTCTTTTGAGGGAGGCTTGCCGTCCATGCAGTGTACACACTCCCAAGTGGCGTGGACATAATTTGGACAATATTCTCCGAAGACTACTTTTCCCACAATAATATCTACACTTGTAAGTCATGTAGTTTCATTAACTGGCCTCTGTGATCTTTGAAATTTGACCTCCATGACTCATAATCTTATCAAATCATCTTCCTTTAGTGATACATGGTAGGACCAAGTTTGAAGTTCATACCTCAAACAGTTTTTGAAATTTGTGAGAATGAAAAAGCAGAACAGAAGGCAAAGGCATTAAAAAAAAAACCAAAAGGAGGGAAAATGACATGTAAGCATTTAATCTCACCGCTTCAATGATAGTCAGGTGGACAGGCGATTCTCTTAATCCAGAGGATGTGTTTGGTGACCCCATCCTGGACTGTGTTGCATCTTGGACATAATTGTAAAAATCCCTTGGGATCGCCTTCTTGAAGTTCATGCCTAAATGAAATACAATTCATAGCATTAATTGGTCATTGTCACTTCACAAAATTAAATATATACATGTAGCAATTTACACATTTTACAGTATTGAAGATACCACAAAATCATGAAAATGACACTCTCACAAATGACAAAATTATCTGTCAGTGAAAAATATCGCATATACATATTCAAATATGGAAGCATGCCATGATTCAAATTAATGTTTGTCGCATAAAGCAAGACAAAACAATTACAGTAATAACATTTAACAACTAAGATCATTAAGATCAGGCACTCGGCATATTAGAATGGAGAAGGGTGGTAATAACATGTTACGCAGGGCCCGCTTGAAGAGCAGTTTAATAACTGAAGTGGCTACCCTGGGTAAATAAAACTTTATTATTTAGAGATCAGAAGAAAATGTCTTAATTTAATGAGCTAATAATGTTGTATTTTCCTTTCTTTGTGTTTTTAAGTGTTTGGTACCTTTTTTCACTCTAACGTACATGTAAATCACAGACAGGAAATATCACTTTCAGTTACATGTGTGTTAGATTCAATCTACCCTTTCTTAACTAGATTTCTTGTTACCTATGTTGAACACTAGCAAACAAAATATTTCAAAGAAACCTCTCAAGGTAATTGGTGAAGTACGGATTGGAATGTAATCAAGGGCTATTTCAACCTCTTTTCCGACTGGGGGAGGGAACCCCTCTGAGCCCCCCTCTGCTCCCCGCCATGACATGACAGGTCACCACGAAATTTTGCATAGACCTCGAGAATCGTGTGAAGAACACAATCCATCATTATTATAATTTTTATGTAAATATACTTTTGTCAATTAATAATACAATTTTTGCAAGATATATGCAATATACATTTTGCTTGATAATCAAGTAAACAAAGGCCTTGGAGATAAAATTTAAATGCAATAAGTTCTTTCTAGACTCGGTAACAGTATGACCAAGATGCCAAAGACTTGAAAGAAAAAAAGTCGGAAAGTGGTGTGAAATGAGCACTTGGAAATGCACTGCAGAAATTGTCTGGGGGGGGGGGATTGGTCCACCAGTACAGTAAGGGTTTAAAAAAGATGACTAAAATTATAAAAAACTTATCCATAGAAATGGCATTTAAAGTTATTTAATTGTTATTAAATATATTATTCAAACATCATTATTAAAACATAATATCAACACGCAGTAAGCTTATACTCTCTTGCCCCCCCCCCCTCCCAACAAGTTTCATTTGGCTTTCATATCCTCCCCCATCCCCCATTTTTCTTTCTGCATTTTTTTTTTCAATAACCATCGACCAATGAACAATCAAACACATAGAATCTAGTGCTTCTAGCCAGCATGATCACAAAAAAGGCAGCACCAATAAAAAAAATTTACTCATATCCCATGTCACTTACTTCTCATCACCAACGAGGTTGATTATTGCTGCCAGAAGATTGCATCCACCAGGGAGCATGTACTTAGAAGAGCTTGCTTTCTCTTCATCCCAGTCTTCCTCTAATATCACCATTAGAGCTAATGTTCGGCATTAGCAAAATACATGTATGTTGTTGAAAATTATGACTCCGAGATCTGAACTAAGTAGTTTATGTTGACTTTCATTCTCAATGAACATTTTTCTGTTAATAATTTTCTCACATCCAAAGAATTATTTGCTACAATTAGTGTCATAGAATGCAATTTGCTCTGCAATTATATGTATGGTTAGCATACATGGAAATCAATGCATGCATTATGCATGAACTATCATCATAGACTGAATTAGATATTAGCTATTTATGGCAATGTACAGTATAACAGATAAACCATACTTATCCCACAAAAGAAAAAATATACATGTATATGAACATTCATGACATGTTGTGGAAGCTTCATTTATTAAGGGGTGCTGGGTGCAAAGCCACAACAGTTCAAAGGACGCATCTCATTTCACTGAGTGTATGATTGTATAACATAGCTTCATACATGTACATGTAGGTCTACTTTGACTGGAGTGGATGAATAAATAACATGCTATTTTTCTTTCTTTCTTCCTTCATTCCTTAAAGTAGATATTCAAAGCAAATCACAAATATGCTCAATAAAGTATCTCTAGAAACTAGAAAGCTTGCAGATGGTAATCGTATAAGTTTTACGTTAAGTGCGTGTTTGATGATTAAAAAATAACACAAATAAAAACACTTCTCAGCATTTGGGATATCCGAGCGATTCGCCAGAAATATACCGATGTTTTCGTGACGTCACATCAGGTGCCAATCCTGCCTAAGCAGACGACGTCCTATATCAAGTGAACGTAACTGCAATGCAATTATTTTTAAATTATAAAGAGTTTGGTTTGTTTCACCATGACCGTATTTCACATCATTCTAAAAGGGAAGTGAAACCGTTTCTAGTAACTAAAATCTTTTGTTTGTAAAAAATCATGATAAGGGTCAATGATCAATCAAAGAAATCACACTTTCGAATTGTAAAGCCCGCTGAATTATAGCATGGATGGTATTCGTTCCCTCTTGAAACGCCGACATGCCGCGGTGCATGCAGCTGAAAATACAATGGCATCTTTTTTTGTTTACAAGCGATTTTCACTGATACCCAAATTTACTAGGAGTCATTAGATAAGCTCCATTGCTCCGGAGAGAGTCACCAGAATTGCCACTGTTGAATAGGGGCATTGAACACTGCAATCACAGATGGACATTTTTGAGAAAGACTGTTTTGGTCCTAGTCTTCAGATTTTTAGATTTTCTTTTATTGTTAACAGTTAGGAAGTAATTACATATCAAACAACATTGTATTTAAAAGCAAACAACAAAAAAAAATTGAAAATATGTATGTACAAGAATGGTTGTGCCGCATTGTTATTTGAATCTTCATCCAGTTTTGTCTCTCCATGACAGAAGATAAACTCAAAGTTTTTTTCCCCCTATACAGTGCGTCCCAGAAAAAATGAAACAAAGATTTAATGATGTTTAATCATATCTTAATCACAATTATGGTTAATAAATGACACATATTTGTAAAGCTAGGATCCTCTTCTTTCATTTGATGGCACTCATATGATATATACTTCCTGCAGGATTGCAAGAGTGAAGTATATATCACTTACATTTTAGAGATATCAATTACCATGGAATTGCCCAACTGTGATAAACTAATGCTGGGCCTCTTGCGATGATTTCAAGCAATCGCCATATAAATTGGGAAAAACATTGTGAAATTTTGACGCTCAAACATTACATTTCCAGCCACCATACACAAAAAAGTTATATGTGGGACTACACATCGTTAGTCCCACATAAAAGTTAGATTTATCAAAAATCTTCACTTCTTTCACGTTTTTTTTTTCCACTGAAATTGTGTAAAAAAGCTACTCGAAACGCATTCAGATGACATCATTTTTGAAAATTCACATTTTACACCCACATGTAAAGTCTGTAAAGGTACACCCCAGAATAATGCAATATCTTTCGCAATTAACAATGTCTGTATGTACAAGTGACACATCATTGTAAAGCTTAGATATTCACCTTTCAATTCTACATACATGCATATACATGTAATACCTAAATTATACACGTAACATTTTCAGAACAGTTGAAGTTAGTTTTCATAGTATGGAAAACCCATGTCCTTTTTCTGTAACGGCTGTAACACTTTTTTTTACCTCTTATTGCAAAAATTTTGAATGCTGGGATTTTTCCATTTTCTATTTATGAAAGGTGTTCATCTGTACTATCATCCCATACATTAAAGAAAAAAAGAACCCGAACCGTCGGTAAGTTCGATCGAAAGTGGCTTTTTCAGAGCATCGGCAGCGTTCAGGTATTGACGAAGGTATTGAGAATAAAGTTGTGCTTTATCATGGAGATCTAAATCGTCTCGTTCAAGCACCGTTCTTATTCGCTCATCCAGCTCGTTGATTTGTTTATCTTTTGGTGTGGGATGTGGGGGTTTCCTGAGGAACCAGCACCATTTTGCGAGCGTTTTCCATTGTATATAGTCAAGTCTTTATTTTTTACCACCGGTGACGAGGTTCGAAAGAGCGCCCAAGACAGGACCAACCAGGCTGGAGATAAGAGGTATGAAAAACCCACCTCGTTGTGTGATGATTCGCTTTCTTTCCTTTATCGATGTCCTACGGTCCGCTAATTTTCGAAGATGATGTTTGTGTTTACTCAGGGAACGTTTATGCGTAGGCGAGAGTTTGATGTTACCACGGAGCACGTTGAAAACACACTCGCAGATGGCATCGATGAGGCCGTTGTCAGCAGTCTTGAGGAGTTGACGTCGTTGCTTCGGTGAACAGTGAGCCAGTGTCTTCAGCAGAACAGCATGGGTCCGTACTCGTCGAGACATGATTACTAAACGAAACCCTAAATACAGTTCATATGAATTTTATACTTTTGAAACATAAGCAGGAAAAATGTCTCTCCAGGAAAAATGCTTGTACAGAGACGAAATTCTTCAGGTGTTTCAGGTTTAAGGTCAACAAACAAATAACCCCATTTGCCTTTCGTAGCATCATGATATGCTTCTTGAAAAAATTTAGTATGTCCCGGATACATTTGCTTGCCGAGACAAGTGATTTGTAATTTGTCCCTGCAATTTTTAAAAAGACAATAATACTGCGTATTGAGGGAAATGGTCCTCGATTCTTTACCCCGATGAAATAAATTTTGAGTGATATAAATAACACTAACGTTTCTATGGTGACATCCTTTTGTAAACAAAGCGGACACTCTTTCATCACCTGCGGCAACATCCATCAAATCGTCTATGATAAATAATGTCGGCCGTTCGGTCGATGTAAAATCATTAAAATCAGGGGGTAAATTTTCATGAAATTCAATATTTGGAATAGACTGACGCATGTATGTATAACACGGCTGATACTCGCTATAAAACCATACTATTTTGGGGGGTGGTTGATTAATCATTTTAGATGCATTTTCAAGGAGCCGCTTCACAAATTGTGTTTTACCGGAAAAAACTCGGTCCAACTACCATGCATGAAAAGCTATGTTTCAAGCGCGTGTCCATAATAATAAAATCAATCTGCGTTTCAGCTGTATTTAAATTCTTTTTTTAAAATATATTCGCTGACAAAAAAGAAAAAAGAAACAAGGAAGTTAAGGGTTAAGACATGGACTTACAAACAAACGTAAAAAGTGAACGTGATGCTCTACAGTGAAGTACAAGAGATGTGGGTATACTCCTGATATACAACTACAATATTTGATTTTTTTTTAAAAAATGGTATAATCAAAGTACAGGTAAAATAGGAAAATGTGTGTTTATAAAATAAAAGAATTATGAAAAAGTTTATAAGACGATCGGAGGTCCTACGCATCATCCAACCGAAACAGAACTAACACACTCGTTAACATACGAGTCGTTTAAATAGGTGTAAGAATCAGTTTCATTCAAGGCATGATTGTACCTCCTTTTACCGCGATCTTTCTACAAGTGAGACAAACTAGTCATTCTTGCAATTTATATATGAGGAATATTGGCATGTCCATAAGGTAATGTACTACCATTTTCCAGACGGACCCTCTTGGTGAAAACAACCCTGTAGTCTTTCTTAGTCTGTTTTGTGAAGATTGTTTTGTTTTTGCTGTCCCTTAATATTCTGGATTCGTAGATGGTTTTGGTACTGCCAGGATCTGCCTGAATGAGTTCTTTCATGGTGTCATGATTGATGATTATAGAGTTGGCAGGATTCAAAGTAAAGCCCCTCACCTTACAGACCGTGTTTCCTTTGTTCGTACGGTAACTATAATTTTTAGGCCCCCCACATAACCAGGTTTCTATGAACTCCCCATCTGTTTCATCAATTTCATTGGTGAGGTCCCCTACAAAATCTCCCGTGGGAGGATCAAGGTGTTGAATATGAGGGTCATTCTTGAAAACGACACTATCCGTATCGTACAGAACCCTATCCCCTAATTGTTCAAGGACAGTGTACAGTTTTAGCCTGGCTAAAGCCATTGTAAACGAAGCTATAATGATATTCGTATTGACGTTATGGTCGACAAAACCGCTGTGGTGTACTTCAATTAAATGTTCATTCAAGACAATAATATCCTGAATGTCCAAAGATTTGTCATTTAACATATCCAATAATTCGGCGCTCGTTCTGATGAAAGTAGTTTTTTGCAAATTGCTTCTTTCAGCAAACTTTCCCCAAAGTACATTGATGATCCCTTTTGAAATTGCACGCAAGCCGTGATTTTTTTTAATCTTTGTTGGGTCAAGTGCGATACCCTCATGTTCGAGGTATCTCGCGATGTAACTCTCTTTGTCCGAAGTGGTAAGCACATAGGCGGGGTAACCCGACAATTCTTGTTTGATTTTCATGAATTCGTCGATGTAGGGCGCAAATAACCCACCTTCGCGGTCTGAGGATTGTATTGGGTAGAAGCTAGCAATGCCACACTTCATACATCTTCAAATTGGAATATCCCATTTCCACTGCTTTTTTCAATTCCTCAGATACCCATACCCCCTTTAATTCACGCTCACTGTCGCTATGGGAACAGGGGCCTTGGTTAAGGGATGTAGTGCATGTTCTACATAGAGAGAAAGTCAATTTACCTCCTGAACGGTATGGTAAGACAGGGTGAAACAATCTCTTTGGTGGTAGAATGGTACATTTGACGAGGCCAAAGATACTTTCTAAGGGAGGGAAATTCGAGTGCATGATGGTTGGATGGCCGATGGGGTATTTACCAAATTTATTATTGAAGGGATATAAACTGGTAAAGTTGTAATACTTTATCTTTTCACCCGGTTTTGCCTGGTAGAAAAGTAAACACCCACCCGTCCGCCCCCCATAGAAAGAATCCCTAGGATTGAGTGGCTCCCGAAAGACATCTTGGAGGTGTGCAGTGTGAGGGTGGACATCGGGATATTTCCAAATTTCTTTCCATTCACACTCCCACGTGTAGCACACAGTGTAGCCAGCATCTTTCAAGAGCTTAATCCTATGCATCGTCTCTTTGTACAATTGTCCTGCTGTTTTGTCAAGCTTTGTGATTTTGAATTCTGGTCTTGGATAACAAGTGGGACACCCGTGGTAAAAGCAGCCTAAAAATTCCCAAATGTATTTCTTCCCATCCCCTCCTTCCCCGTACCCATCGACATACCTCCCATGCACCTTCTGGTAAAGTAATCATATTTACCAGCCATGCATGGTCTGAATCCGTGTTGTTACTGTGGATGGTGATGACGTTGTTGTGGTTGATATTGTTCCACGTTCGTTGAAACTGTATTTCTGCCAGACCAACCTCATAATCGTCATTCAGAGTGACAGGACCATGCAGTTTCGTTGTATACTGACATGTTTTGTTATTGGGATAATAGGTCATGGAGCTGTTACTCGGCAACGTGACATAAAAATGGGAGCCCATTTTAAATTCAACCCTCTCTCAAGGTAAATGATTCACAAAATGAATTCAAGTATCCATTGACGCAACATTTATTGTTTTGTCACGTTCTGCACCCAACTATCAAATTCTTTTCCATATCCTTCCCAGCGAACCAAATATTCTTTCTTTCCTCTGCGTGTATGTGTACGTAGTACTTTTTCAATGTTGTACAAGTCACCCTTCTTTTTCACCACCTTTTTAAGCTCATGTTCATAAAATGTCCCTTTTATCTGCTCGCCATTGTAATCGTTCACTCTGTAAAGGGGTATCTGTCTTTCAACCCGTCCACTAATTGCTGATGCGAACCTGATGACCCAACTGGAACTTAAACGGCCTAGTCTTTCTTCTCTTTGGGTGTTTATTGTTACGTCTTTTGTAAAGATTATCCAAAGCCCTTTTCTGATTCTCGATATTGACATCCGTCGGTTTCATGTTAATGCTTGAGTGGACAGTTGTATTGTACCCTTTGACCAAATCTTTCAAAATATCAGTGTATTTAAACGTGTTTTTGAAAGTGAAGTATCGCCAGATCTTTGTAAGTAGCGTCCTGTTGAAGGGCTCCACAATGCTTCCTTTCACCTCGTTTTCTGTCGTATAGAAATGAATACCTTTTGTCTTGAGAAAGTTCTGAAACTCTTTGTTCTTAAATTCCGAACCTTTGTCCGTATGCAACATGATTGGCACTCGTCCCTCCTTTAAAATTGTATCAAAACCCCGGACCATATCCTTTCCCGTTTTATTTTTAAGAGGAACCACCCAAGCGTATTTTGATAAAACACCTATACATGTCAACAAATAACTGTAGTTATTGTTGAATTGTGTCAGATTTTGAACATCTACTAAGTCTGCCTCCCAAATTTCATCCAACCCCCTCACTCGTACAACATTTCTTTTGAAAGACTTTCTTGCCGGTGCGTGTAAGGTGTAGGCATCTTGTCGTGCTAACCAATCAGTCACTTTCTTGAAACTGGCATTCGCTACCCCTTTCTCTTTCACCACATTCCACAGCTTTCGTACACCCCCAAAACTGGCTGGATGGGTAGGATCATAATAGATCTCCCTCAATGTTTTCTCTAAAAGACCCATCCTCTCAACCTCACGGACACAACACAAACACCACAAATGCAAACACCATTCAATACACATGGATTATATCATGAAATTAACGTTACAAAATGTCAATGCTTTATCCTCTCAACCTCACGGACAACACAAACACCGTAAATGTAAACACCATTCAACACACATTGATTATAATGAAAGAAACGTTGCAACATTGAAAATGATTTTATATACAAATTTAATCTTAATATTATTTACATCTGTTCTCAATTCATTAACGTAGTAAGAATCATAAGCATTTCTTTGCAATCTGCTCAAATCTCATTCAAATATTTGGACTTTCTTTACAATCCATTCAAATCAATGTTATTCATTACATGGTATGTCATATTCAAATCAATGTTATTCGTTACATGGTATGTCATATTCAAATCAATGTTATTCGTTACATGGTATGTCATATTCAAATCAATGTTATTCATTACATGGTACATGTATGTCATATTCAAATCAATGTTATTCATTACATGGTATGTCATATTCAAATCAATGTTATTCATTACATGGTATGTCATATTTAAATCAATGTTATTCATTACATGGTATGTCATAGGTAATGTCAAGGACATTTTAATTACAAACGATTCAAATCAACATTAGAAATGTAATACATTAGAGAAAGAACCAGTTTCATCGTGATGACACATATACGTGAAAAGCACATTGGTACTGCATTCGACCAGTCAATGGTATAACGTTGGAGTCTTTGAATGAAAATAGTTATCAATTCCTGTCTTCTGCATTCTGCCAGGTCCGAGTGGTGAAGGCTAAACAGCAAATAGCAAATTGCTAAGAGACAGCGTTTGTAGTTTTGCGGGCGGGAGGCATCTGGATGTAAACAGTTCACCAAAATAAAATCTGCCAGTTCATGAAGATTATCGGTGTCTTGCAAGGGAATCGGTTGTAATCTTTTGAACAAAGTCATACCGATAACAGAGTCACAATCTCTCAAAATTTTGCCCATATCTACCTTGCTCGATGGGTTTAGTGTAAGGGCTGTAATGATGTTATTGATCAGTTGTACATCTAAATGCTCTCTGCCTGTTGAAGTTTCCTCTGATTGTTCCTTGCCTCTGCCTCCTCTTCCTCTCCCTCTTCCGAATCCTCCGCATACAGTCTCACCTCCCTCCCAAACGCTCGGTACACTATAGCGACGGTCGCCTCCACTCCGTCGACGATTCCGGCAATCTTCTGTAGTTTCTCTACCATCTGCTTCAGTGTCATGTCCTTTATCTATAACTGCAGGTAGCCTAGAAAACAGATACCGTTGAGCAGTGATGGCCTCATCCACATGATTCTCGCTGTCTGAATGAAAAACAGTTCTATCAACGGGTAGTCCAGCTGGTCCACTGTCTGTTGTATTTTCACCCGTTCCTCCTCTGTCAGCATCCCTTCCTCCACCTCTATAAAGTTCGGTGTGTTGGACATGGACTTGATCACTTCCACCAGTGTAATATACTCAGCCAACAGCATCAACTCCACCGTTTCTACGTCGTTCACCATTTCTTGACAAACTTCGTTGGTAGCGGCCATGGTGAATCATAAAATGAAAATGCTGTGTACGTGTCGAGAGCCGATTTGGAAAATGCGATGATAACTAGGCCTGAGTCGAAACGGTTCCCCGACCGGTCCCCGCCCGTCACGCTGAAACCCGGGTTTGCATTTTCGGATTTCGGGTTTTTCCAAACTAATTTTAGCACTAATATATTGCAATTTAGAACTTTAAACATGCAATTCACAAACTGAATTTCAATTTAATCCAATTATATTTGCTGCAGTAATAAATGGAAATCATTTCAGACGACGATAGGTCTTTTCATGAGTCTAAAAAAATAAGAGCTGTGAGGAAGATTCAAGCTAGGCGGTACTGTGCGCGTTCAGAAATGAAGTCAGAATGGGAGTCACCGGCGCTCAGTGCGCTCGAATACAGCCTTATACCGTAATACACACAGACGAGGGTCGAATATAACTGATGTGATCGTGCCGAAAGTAAGCTTGAAAACAACCAAAATCTTCCTCACAGCTCTTATTTTTTTAGACACATGAAAAGACCTATTGTCGTCTGAAATGATTTCCATTTATTACTGCAGCAAATATAATTGGATTAAATTGAAATTCAGTTTGTGAATTGCATGTTTAAAGTTTTAAATTGCAATATATTAGTGCTAAAATTAGTTTGGAAAAACCCGAAATCCGAAAATGCAAACCCGGGTTTCAGCGTGACGGGCGGGGACCGGTCGGGAAACCGTTTCGACTCAGGCCTAATAGCCATCCTGTGGGATTAAGGCTATTGTATCTGGTTTCAGATAGTTGGTTCTGAACAACAGATTGCAAGCGCTTGGGAGTGTCAGACATTTGAGGAAGGGATCGATGCCCTGTTTATTTGTAGGTGTCGTGGTGATGGTCTTAAAATGTTGCCGAAACACCTTACAGCTTTGATGTAGTATTTCAACATCGCTGACGCAGTATTCCTTCAGCTCTTTTTTCAGATTGAAAACATAGTTTTCCGCGCAAAGTTTGTCAAACCACGACATGAAGGCAATTTGGTCACTTTTCATCATGCTAACGTACCCATACCATCTTTTGTCAGGTAGGGGTCCGATATAGTTTTTGTTTGCTCTCGTGTTAAAAAGATGTGGGAAATAGCCTTTCTTTAACTCTGTCAGGCCAAACGTTTTGAGTAGTTTTCCCAGAGACATCTGAAAAAAGTTCAGAGAATCTTTAACAACAATGTGCGGGTCTGATGTCCTAAGACTTCTGATTTTACCTCCGTTTAGGACAACGTGAGGTGTGATTCCTTGCTCTACCAGATCATTGAGCAGGATATAGGAATCGTAAGCCTTGCTATTGTGCGCTAGAGCAATTGAGTTGTGATTATTTTCACTGAATAGCCACGCAGAAAAGTCTGAAAGAGTGTTCTCCCCCTCAAATGTTATATTTCTCTCATGCGGAGGACCGCAGCGCTTGCAAGCTTGTCCGTCAGAATCCCTATCCATACATGAAGTACACTCCCAGGATGCATGAACGAAATTGGGTTCATGGATACCCGTTTCCTGAACACATTCGAAATAAAAAAAGATGTACTTCATACAATTTTCCGTTTTTTGGGTAGTTCCGACTCGTGTAGGTTTCTTGTTTTGTTTTGATTCCCCTACATTTTGGGGGGCCCCCTCTTAAACGGCTTGGTTACATGGTAGATCCTTGGACTTTTCAACATGCTTAAAGGCTTTCTTGCCAGTGTAGTGAGGATATTCTGGTGTCACTTTCATGAAACATTCATGGTCCCGCCCATCAACGACCGCCTTACAAATTCTACAAAATATGTCTGAACATTTATGTTGTGCCGGATCACAGTCAGCCACATCAACATCAAACACTTTCTCACAACTCTCGCACTTGAATTTTCGTTGGCATGCTGTAAGTTTTTTGTGAAGGGTTACACTATGCAGCTGAAAACAGCGCTCCGTAAGGAATGTCATTCGACACTTTGAGCACACAATGGTAGAGGGCTTACTCTCACGAAACGTACCGCTATCATAATTTGTTGCGTAACAATCTGGACATTTGCAACAACACTTATGAGTGAGGGGATCGATGTAGGTCTCGTGACAGTCCTCACACAATTGCGAAGTGCACAGAAAAGCAGATGGGTTAGCAATGACGTTATAATGGGTTCCAGACAGGTATAGGTAGATGGGTTTACCTACTGGTGGGCCTGCATAGATTAACGCCTCCTTACGTCTACCCCTGTATATCATCAACCTGTAGGATGGTGACAGAACTGTTTGGAAAGCATCGTATTGTCTAGAGTCAACGATGCCCTCTTCTATATTTGCTCAAGCACGAAGTTCGCGTGCAATTTTTAAGAATTGTTTAGTTGGGGCTCTGTCTTGCTTGTTTTTGGTCCACGTTGTATAACGTTTGTCATTTTGGGCATGCAACGTGGTAATCACGAGCGCTTTGGCAAAACAGATTGTCATCGCAGGATGGTATCGTAATGACGGATCGTTTTTTGAGCGCAACCAATTGTTCAGGAAGACCATCGAACTTCCACGCGCGTCCACCCGCGGGGTTCATGACATGATGTAACCGAATAGTAAATCCAAGATTTACTACAATAAATCAATGTATCTACCTATTATGCTAGTCTCCGACTACGCAAGCCATTCGAGTACAAAAAGTCACAAATTGTGCATATCCCCCCACCCAGGACATCGCCTTCCTCCGTGCACGTTGCAAGACGCGCGCGCACACTCGTCCTCTTTCTTACTCGCAGCCTTCGAGTCTGCAGCTAAGTCTTTTGCGCTTAAAAATTATCAGAGTTTTTACTCTTTTTTGGCGCGTTTGGATCGCTTTGTGTTCCTATTCCCGTTCCTTTTGTTTTTAAGTAACATTAGGACGGCTCCTTTAGTCACGTTTTATTTCGTTTTGAGGAAATTTTAGATTAATTTCTTCGAGCATTTTTCCTCTTTACGGAGCTTTGCCCCACATACTCACTTCGGTGTTTTGTTTGGGCGGCTTCGCCCGCGTGCCTTTTGGCATTTTGGGTGTATTGTTTGTTTAGTGCATATCCCTTTGTTGAGTTTGACTGCGGTTTGGAGTTCTCAGTATTGTGTTTTGTTTTCCTTACAGTTTATTATGTCTTCCGAGGATGAGTTGTCAAGGCCCTGGCGGCCCGTGGGCTCCTCTCCTCTCCTTTCTTCCGATTCAACAGCGGTTGTTTCGGCGGACTTCCCTGGTTCGTCCATCCCTTCGGGGGGGTCGTTTTTGTCAGTTTCCGATAAGAAAGGTTCCCCGAGCGCCCGTTCGGGTAAGTTGTCTGCCCTGCCTGGTACGTTTGTGCCGGGCAGATCAGCGCGGACAGCTACAGGTAAGGATAGCGCCCTTCTCAATTCCACTTCTCCTACTGGTTTAGGGATTGCGAGTTGGGCGCTTGCTGGTACGGTCACTCGACCTCCCGTCTGTGCTGCCTCCTCTATGTCTACTGCCATAGGGAGCTCCACTCAGGCGTGTACCGGCACTGTCTGCGGACAGTCTTCTGCTCTCACGACCTCTATGTCTACTGCCATAGCGACGGTGAAGCGGAAACCCGCTGGGTCTGCCCAGCTGACTCTTCCCGTTTCGGCGGGGGGACAGCTGCGCGGTCACACCTCAACGGGGCTGCCTAGCAGCATACCGCCCCAGTCTTCCTCCTCTTGTAGGGCACGGCTGGCGGGGCGGGTGGTCCCAAGTGCTGTCTCCCGACAGCCGCCGGGCCTCGGTCATAACCTGACCTCTTCTGCCTCACCACTCCCTAAGTCCTCTCGGCCACCTGGTGTGACCGGGTCCGGGGCTTGCGGGCATATGGGCGCTGCCGCCCTACGTTTGCCCGCTCCTGTTGGTGATCCGTCTATCTCACCCACCACTCTTGTGCATGGTGTGAGTGTGACCGAGGCAGCACCCCCTTCATGCGGTGTGTCTGCTTCTGTTCAGCCGGGAGGCTCTGATGTTTCGCATCAGCCTGTTTCCTCCCGTGCTAGGAAGCGAGGCTCGACTGCTGGCGATGTTATTCCCAGCAAGAAGCCTAAGGCCAAAAAGAAGAAGTCTAAGAAGGAAAAATCTTCGACGGACTCGTCTTCTCAGGCAGAGCTTTTGAGCCTGATGAGGGCTTTTGCTGAGCAGCAGGGCTGGAGTCTCACTCCCACACCTAGCTTGGCGTCTGAGTCTGGCCCTCTGTCGGTGGATGGTTCGGTTTCCGTTCCTAACCCCGACCCTGGTCACATCATACCGGCTTCGGTTTCTGTTGTGGCTCCTCCTTCCCCTCCGCCGGCGGCACTTGGTGCCCCGCCTGGGGAGGAGTCTCTGTTGGACCCGTGGGCATACCAGTCTTCCTTTCAGACTGAGCCCGATAGTGACTCTGTGTCGCAAGCTTCGGCTGAGACTTCGTCTACTTCCCAGGCCGCGGTGGAGCCGCAGGCCTTGCAGGTGTTAGCCTGTGATGCTAAAGCCCTGCTGGAAAAGTATTTGCCGGAGTCTTTTTGTCAGGCTCCGCCTGACCGAAATCCGGCCTCGTTGCTGTTCAGACAGCAGGGTCCTCCCCCTGGCATCCCCCTTACGGAGGACTTCAAAGGGGAGTTTGATAGAGTTGCATCCCGGGATGTGTCGGCTTTGCCTAAGTTCGGAGTCGGTCAAGCCTTCTCTTTCAAGCCTGAAGATGCCCAGGGCTTCTTCTCGGCTAAGTCCTTTTCCCCGGAGTTTCGTGGTGTGGCCCAGCGTCTTAATGTATCGCTGAAGGCCAAGCCCTACCAGTCTCAGGACAAGCCTTTAGCCTCCCTTTCTAATAAGATTAGGGCTGGCATGCGGCTTTCGGCCTACTTAGGCTCGTTGATTAATCTTCGAGCCAGGTCGGGGGAACTCGGTGTCTCGGAGGGTGATTCTGCAGTCTTAGATGATTTGCTTCTCACCCTAGCGGGCCTTCAGTGGTCTCAGTTATCGGCGGCGGCCGTTGCTGTTACAGACCAGCGCCGTAAGCTGGCGCTCTCGGCCCTAGGCGTTCTTGATCGGGACATTCCGTCTCTCTTGCAAGACGTGCCTTCTACTGGCCCCTTCTTGTTTGGAGGGCATTTTGCCCAAGTCTTCCAAAGGGAAATAGACGGTCGTAAACAGGCTGAAGATATGGCCAAGCATTTTCGGAAGCCTGTCTCTAAGTCCAAGGTCTCGACCCAGATTGGCAAGCCCAATCAGCGTCGTGTGACTGTTACTATTCCCGCCCCTGCTCCCTCCGCCAGGGTTACCTCTAGGGGCAGCCAACGCGGTCGGGGTTCTTTCAGAGGCAGGGGTGTACGCAAGATTGTCTCGGCCAAGCCTTCCTCTTCGGAGAAGGCTGGCTTTTGAGGTCTTGCCCCGAGCGCTAGGTCCTGTGGTGGAGGTCGGCGGACGGATTCAGTTCTTCCTCCCAGCTTGGGAGGCTATCACCGAAGACGCCTTCGTGCTCTCCGTAGTGCGA
The DNA here is from genome assembly GCA_025618425.1 of Heliocidaris tuberculata. Taxonomy (NCBI): domain Eukaryota; kingdom Metazoa; phylum Echinodermata; class Echinoidea; order Camarodonta; family Echinometridae; genus Heliocidaris; species Heliocidaris tuberculata. Next base: position 41,255,635 of record CM046840.1, read on the forward strand.
GACGGCTTCTTCGTAGATCTGCTAGAGCCCATTCCAAATGGCGCTATTCGTGTCCGTCCGCCGCCCATGTCCGCCCCTGCACGGCGTCACGCCGCCGCAGAAATTTCATCTCTGCTGGAGAAAGGGGCGATAGAGAGGGTAAGAGACCACCATCATCTGTGTCTCTCCCCAATTTTCGTTATCCCCAAGCGCTCGGGGAAACTTCGTATGATTCTGAATATGAAAAGAATCAACCAGTTTATTCCTGCTGTTCACTTCAGGATGGAGACACTGGCGTCTATTCTGCCTCTAATCAGGCGAGACGATCTGGCTGTCTCCCTAGATCTCAAAGACGCATACTTTCATATTCCCATTCACCTTGCGTCGAGAGACTTGCTAGGCTTCACCTTTCGGGGCGAAACCTTTCGGTTTCGCGCCCTTCCGTTCGGCTTGCGCCCAGCCCCTCGTGTATTTACACAAGTGGTGGCTGTTTTGGCCGCGTTTCTGAGAAGTCGCGGTCTCCGCCTTTTTGTCTACCTAGACGATTGGTTACTAGTTGCAAACTCGGAGGCGCTGTTAGCCGATCAGGTCCAGCTCTTGGTGCGTTTGACCCAAGATCTAGGGTTCCTGATCAATTGGGAAAAATCGGAGTTGTCTCCCTCTCGTGTCCCGGTTTTCCTGGGTGCCGAGATAGACATCCCGAATCAGTTGGCTCGTCCCAGTCGGGACAGAATCCAAACGATCATCTCGTCGGCCCGGGAGTTACGAGTAGCCCGCAGAGTCAGAGCCAGGCGCTGGCTTCAGTTTTTGGGCTATCTGGCCAGTCTGGTCGATATTCTCCCAGACTGCAGGCTTCTGATGAGACCTTTTCAGAGGCATCTCCTCAGGTATTTTCGTCCGGGCAAGGACTCTCTAGCGGCTTGGATTCTGCTTCCGAGAGACATCAAACTCCTGCTTGTCCCTTGGACGCACGGTTCCTTTCTTGCCCAAGGCAAGCCGTTCCGCACTCCGCTGCCGTCGATTTCTCTATCGACAGACGCCTCCCTGTTGGGTTGGGGCGGTCATTGTGCAGGCAGGATGGTGTCGGGGGACTGGTCTCACTTGAGCACCATCCCCCATATCAATGTCCTCGAAATGATGGCAGTTCTTCTGTCGCTTCATCATTTCAGGTGTCACCTTGTTGGGCACACAGTGCTCGTTCTTACGGACAATGTCACGGTGGCTGCCTATATCAACCGTCAGGGCGGCACCCGATCCTCCACGCTGAATGCCATGGCGGCTCATCTGTGGAGATGGTGTCATTCCATGACCATTGTTCCTGTCGCCTCGTTTATTCCTGGCCAGGACAATCTAGTCGCAGATTTCCTGTCTCGAGGCAGGTGTCTCCCCTCGGAGTGGAGTCTCCATCCGGAGATTTTCCACCTCCTTCTCAGGGTCTGGGGTCCCTTGGAGATCGACCTTTTTGCGTCGACCTTCAATCATCAGCTGCCGAGATATTGCTCTCGGGTCCAGGATCAGGAAGCGTGGGCGCTAGACGCCTTCTCCCTCAACTGGCAGGCTCTGCGGGGGTATGCCTTCCCTCCCTTTCAGCTGATTCCTCGTGTCCTCAGAAAGATCAGAGAGGATCAAGCTTGGGTCTTACTCATAGCTCCTCACTGGCCCAGGAGGTTTTGGTTCCCAGACCTTCTGAATCTCCTGGACGGCCAACCATTTCCTCTTCCGCTGAGATCGGACTTGGTAATGCAGCCCCTCTCGGGGATCCTCCACCATCATCCGGCAACTCTCCATTTGACTGCCTGGCCGTTGTCGGGGAGGATGCAAGAAACTCGGGACTCTCTGAGAGGGCAGCCGAGTTTGTTTTGCAGAGTCGTAGAGGCTCCACGAGGGATCTCTACAACTCTCGGTTAGGGGCCTTCTTTAGTTGGTGTGAAGACCATGGTGTCTCACCACGTCGAGCCCCGGTTGGCCTTATAGCGGATTTTCTGATCTCCCTCTTTGATAAGGGTAGATCGATTTCGACTATCCGTGGTTATCGTTCAGCAATTGCCGCTATTCATGTTGGCTTTGCTGATGGTTCGGGGGTTTCTAACTCCCCTCTCTTGGCTAAGTTGACGCGGTCCTTCTTCTTGAAGCGTCCCTCAACGCCCAAGTTAACTCCGTCTTGGAGTCTACCCAAGGTCTTGGATTGTTTGGCTAAGCCACCCTTCGAACCTTTGGGTAAAGCGTCGTTACATCACTTGACAGTAAAGACGCTTTTTCTGGTCGCCATAGCCTCTGGGCAAAGGAGAAGTGTTCTTCATGCCCTTTGCCTTACCCCGGGACACATCCGTTGGGAGTCTGGAGGCGTGCGACTCATTCCTAAATCCTCGTTTGTTGCGAAGAACCAGTCGGCTTCTTCGGGTCCGGTTGAGATTTTTCTTCGCCCCTTGTCACATCTTTCCTCAGTTCCCGAGGATAAGGTCTGGTGCCCTGTGAGGGCCTTGAAATGGTACGTGGATAGGACCAAGTCTTGCCGCAAGGATGATCAACTCTTCGTCATTACCCGTGAGCCCTTCTCCCCTGCCTCTCGTGAGTCCATCTCGAGATGGCTTGTTGAAGCTATTCAGGCCGCCGGCCCTGAGGCTTTAATTTCGGGAGATAAGCCCCGTGCTCATGATACTAGGGGCATTAGTACTTCCTGGGCTCTTTTTCAGGGTGTGTCACTTGTTGACATTATGAAGGCTGCCTACTGGCGTTCCCCCAATTCCTTCATCTCCTTTTATCTAAGAGATGTTTTGTCTGATGAAGGATCCTTCTCTACTGTGACGTTGAGAGCGGCAACGTCTTCTCTGGGACCTCATTAACCTTCCTCTTTGGGACATGCCACCCGTTTTTGAGTGGGTGTTGGTCTAGCATAATAGGTAGATACATTGATTTATTGTAGTAAATCATTAAAATCAGAACTGATTTTATTATTTGCTAGATAAATCTATGTATCTACCTATGCCCCTCCCTCCTCCCCTCTCCTTGCCTAGCAACATGTCCGAGGTTTGTTTTGGGGCTGCTCGTTAAGAGGACGAGTGTGCGCGCGCGTCTTGCAACGTGCACGGAGGAAGGCGATGTCCTGGGTGGGGGGATATGCACAATTTGTGACTTTTTGTACTCGAATGGCTTGCGTAGTCGGAGACTAGCATAATAGGTAGATACATAGATTTATCTAGCAAATAATAAAATCAGTTCTGATTTTAATGATTTATGAAAAAGTCCTGATTGCTATTCAAGACTTCTTCGATTCTATCCAATATTGCGCTGATATCAAAATGTGCAACAGTGGCCCAGGGGAAGGAGGCGGGTACGTTCAATTGTTCCGAAACTAAAATAAGCCTCACATAGTCACGAGATGAAGTATCGCGCAGCACGATATTTTTGATTTCTTCCAAAGAAGCTCTGAGGTAATCAAGAACTTCGGTTATCGTGCTGGCATTTTGAATTTGACTTTTATGGTCATACCATACTTCTCTACTCCCAAATCTTTTAGATATTCTTTGGCCTATGAATTGGTGACGGCTTTGGGCTTTGGTCCAGTGTTGAGCTGGAACTGGGCAATGTTTGTCCCGCTGGGTTGTGCTGCAGCTGGGCTTCCTCCCCCGATGGATGGGTCTTGCTTGGGAGCTGTAATCGGTCCGCTGCATGTCTCCATCGCCTCCTCCCTGGTCCCGATCGCCTCCTCCCTGGCCCCGATCGCCTCCGTGTCCTTCGTCGCCTTTACTGGCTTAAAAGTTGTGTTTGTCTTTCCCATCTTGATAGTTTTCTCAGCCTGGAGCAGTTCTTGCTCAGAAATTTCCTCGTGTTGTTTGGCTGATACATGATGATTATGACTGAATTAATAAAACAGCACGAACGAGAAATGTAACGTAGAGTCGTGATAATGATGAAAGTCGAAATGGAAGTGATATTGTGAATGCGGTGTTGGTGACTTTTTTATACCCTCCTTCCTGTCAATATTCCTTGTCTTCCCCAAATTGTCTCTTTTCATCAGGGTTGACAACCGTGTTGTCATCCCCCAATTGTCCCTTTCACCTTTAGAGCCTGTCATGTTGCAGCATGTCCTTTGTACCACCCTTTTTGTTCCATGCCTAAACTTCCTTGTCTTTTCAACGTTCATCAACCGCCTTTGTCACGGTCGCCATCTTTAGAACATAAATCCCTCATTTGTTTTCTACCGTCTGTCGAAGCATGCCTTTGTCCTACCCCCCTTTTCGAGTACCGTCCATCATGAAGGCTTAATCTCCCTCTTTGTCCAGTGGCGTTCCATTGTTCCTTGTCCAGTTTGTCAGTCACGATGTTGCAATCTCACTCTTTCATGGTGCAATGTCAAAGAGGTGCGTGCTCAGACCTGTCAATCTTATTTCTCTCTCGTCACCCCGTACATCGTCACTCCCTGTACGCTCCATGGCATCCATATTTATCCTTCATATTTTTGACGTCATCGTTCATGTACGTCCTTTCATCCTTCACGGTCATCCACCCATGCCCATCCCACCATCCATCCCTGCCGTCATATTTCATCCTTCTATTCTCCATGCTGACAAAATTCATAACGCATATTCTATTGTTCCTGGTGACATCATTCATAGTGCATATTTTCATATTTCATTTTCCTCTTTCCTGTTGCCATCGTTTAATCCTTCTCTTGTTCCAAATGTCATATTTCATATTTCATATTTCACATTTCATATTTTCATATTTCCATGTTTCATATCTTTATTGTTCTCGGTGACATTCATATTTCCATAATTAATCCTACTTCTATTGTGTTATGATGTCATAATTCATATTTCCATATTTTCATAATCCATATTTCATATTTCCATGTTTCATATTTCCATTGTTCTCGGTGACGTCATCCATATTTCCATATTTCCATAATTCATATCTGTATTTCCATATTTCATACATTCTTTTTAATCTTAAGAGGATCATAATTCATAATCTATTCAGTACAATAGGATTATTTCATATTTCATATTTTGTTTAGAACAATAGGGATTAGTTATGATGTTATAGGTACACTATTACTACTGTTAAACATTTGCACCCTTTTCAATTAAGCCTATTATCCATACCCTTGGTGCAGTTTCCAGGAAAAAAAAGAGTGGCAGTCAATTTCTGATCAATTTGTTCCTTTTTCTTCAAAATGAAAAAAATTGTATGTTCAAAGTTTATAATTTAGAGGCCATTAACTCATATTTTGTAATTAAATCAAAATCAGATGCATGGACATATGAACCATACATGCCAACAGACACCTTCCATATCTGATGTAGTGTTCAAGTAAGCAATATCCATTGAAAATTTTTTTCACAAACAAATCATTCCATGAACTCTCCCCCCCCCCCCCCCCCCCCAATGTCTGCCCCTTTGGTAGTGTTGCTATCAGTGCCGGTTCCTCCAAAAACCTGTGGAGGCCCCTACCCCTGCCTCTGGGTCGAAAACAAGGTGGGGCACAGAATCGCTCTAGCCCTCGACCTCTTCCTGGCATACCCCACATAACAAATAAGAAAATAACATATAAAATCCATGGAGTAATTTCCATTTGCTGGGTTCTAGTACACAATTCAATATTAATAAATAAAAAACCCAAACAAACCAACAAAAATAAACATAACTAGAAATTTAATTCGTCACTGAAGACGAATTAGGTGGTCTGTCGGTAATTATGATAACGGTGAATGACCCTTTTCCATGTTGATATTGATGTACCTGAATGGGGTAAGCACATTTCGTCAGATTTCACATGTTTAAACCACCACACTGCCATGCATATATGTGCGTGTGTGTAGGTGTGTGTGCGTATGTATGTAGCACACAGACTCAGCTATCACATACTGAAATTTTGGGGAAAATAGAGCAAAAATGACGGAGATTCGGCTCAAAAAAGACTGGCATGCAGAATCATGATTTGAGAAAAGTCATCTCCCATAGAGAATACACGCAAAATGTGAAAAATTGACATGCCTCCTTTCATAGCAAAAATACGCCATGATGCCTTTGTCAAAATGAAAAATGGTGCATACTGATCTTGTAGAGAATTGTCTCCCCTACAACATATCGAAATTTGGAAGAAAATTGACCAAGTATGAGTGAAATATTGTCGAATGAATACAAAATTTATGACTTCATTTTTTCAAAATCGAATTTTTGAGTTTATATGCAAATATGATGACGTCACAACATACATGTGGAGAATTTTATTCATGAATTCTGATTTACAACTTACAGGCTTTCAGAAAATGTAGAAAAAATGGGGGGTCTCCAGGCTTTCTAACGAGTTATGGCGGATTCAAGATAGGCATGTTTTTACCACTTTTTACATTATTTTGCCTATTGACGCACGCACGAATTTTAAAGTTCGTTGCGCCCTTATGGCATTATGAAAGGTCGAGAATTAGTGTAAATAGTTGAAAATGGTCAAGAATGGTGTCAAGAAGACAAACCATGCGAAAAAACGGCAATTCTACGTTGCGTACTGGCGTAACGCACAAAAACGCGCGCGCAAATTTTTGAAATGCTTAAAATGACCTGAAACGTACTCTGGTTTGGTCCCTGGGTGATTTTGAGCAATTTTAAAATTTGACGCGCGCGTACGCGCACGTTATGACCTTTTCATGACCGTTGATGACATGACCTGTTGACCCTTGCCCTGAAGTTAATGTGTTGTAAATATGGTTGATTTTTCATGATGCGTTGCGATGATATGATGAATCATGTAATTTTACAAAATAGCGCCTGGATGACGTCATGATGACCTGATGTCCTTGAAAAGTTTCGTGTGACATCTTCATTATAGGCTTGATAACTGGTATAAAATTCACTTAAATTGATCTGGTCAATTTTGAGATATCGTGCGCACAAAATTTAGGATAAAAATAATAAATAATAATAATAATAATAAAGAAAATTCTGACGAAATTAAGAGGTGATATGTCTACGACATACCACCTAAAAAAGCAAAAAAAAACAAAGGAAGACCCAAGTTTCTATAGGTAAAGGCACTGTCGTAAACATCTGATTCTAAGACATTTGTGGAATTTGACGACACGAACAACAAAAATTTGCAGATCGTAAATCAATTGTGTAACTGTTGTATGATATTTGAGTTGAGTGTCGTGCCCCATTATCTGACGTCATAGGACCATCATAAAAAGAATGCCATGACTAAACATTGATTTTGAACAAGTCCAAAATATAGTCATGGGATGCTTTCGTGTGATGCTGGTTCAAGTAATCCAACATATTGTATGACTGTTGCACAACTCTTTTTTATCCACCAATTTCTATGTATTCCTGTTGTGACTTTCCACAAATATCACACCTGAGAAATTACCATACTTATAAGACTTCATGCTAAATAATAATAATAATAATACAATACATTTATTAGGCGCTTAATACGGATGTTTCTAAGCGCACGGTTTACCGGAAAATTAAGATTAAATCCAAAATAATACAAAAATACAAAAATTATTAGAAACCTTATGTAATTCAAACAATAGATACAGTGTATACGGTAAATGAATACTGAAAATCAAAGTCGGTGTGCACCTCCATCGACCGACCCACAACTGGGTCATTCCAGAGGACTATTTACTAAAAAGGTAAGTTTTCAGCAGGGACTTAAACTGATTAACGGAAGTGGCTAGATGAATATAGGCAGGCAGAGAATTCCAGAGAGAAGGGGCAATTGTAGAAAAAGCACGATCACCATATTTTGTGGAAGTGCGAGGTCCAGGAGTTAACTGCATTGTAGAGGATGAAACGGAGGGATCTTGAGGAAGTAGTAGAACGTAAGGAAATGAGATCTGTGAGATACTTGGGGGCTTGCCCATTCAGAATTTTGTACGTAAGCAGAAGAACTTTAAAAGATATACGGTGATGTATGGGAAGCCAGTGGAGAGAACGGAGGATTGGGGTTATGGGCTCGGATTTCCTGGAGAGGGAGACGAGTCTTGCAGCAGAATTTTGTACCCGTTGAAGTGGAAGTGAATGTGTATGAGGGAGACAAGTCTTGCAGCAGAATTTTGTACCCGTTGAAGTGGAAGTGAATGTGTATGAGGGAGGTTAGAAAATATGGAATTACAATAATCTAGGTGACAGGAAACAAATGCATGAGTTAATTTGGCAGTTGTGGGTCGGTCAAGTAGTTTCCTTATCTTCCCAATTTTGAACAATCCAAAAGATGCTGACTTACAAATGTGTTTAATGTGGTGTTGTAGGGTAAGATTTTTGTCAATGATCAAACCAAGATCACGTACCCATTCACTACTCTTAATATTAACATTATCAGTAACTAAATCCAGAAATGAAGTGGTGTTTCTATGTTTAGAATATATATGGATTAACTCTGATTTTCGTTCATTGAGGCAAAGCTTGTTTGAGGACCAGATTTTAATGTCCTCAAGACAGTTGTGAAGTTTTTGAGCTGCTTCAGCCTTTTCATTTGGTTTCAGTGTAACATATATCTGTGTGTCGTCAGCATACATGACATGCTGAACACCTTGTTGGGATTCAATGACTTTGGACAATGGACTGGTATAAAGAAGAAAAAGGAGCGGCCCGACCACGGAACCTTGCGGAACCCCGCAGGTCAGCGGGAATGGTGAAGAGAGCGTGTCATTGATAATGACTTTCGTGTGATTTTGTGTGGTTTAATTAGCATTTAACAATAATCCTGGTTCCAGATGTAAATATTATTGTTGTTACTTTGCAGCATTCACTGCTGTTGCAATTTCTCTCATTCTTGGTGGCAGTTCGCCCTCATGGTCCAATCCAAGGATTTGACTTTGGAGGTAGAGATAGAAGTTACAGGCTGGGACAGGGTACGCGAGTTTGTAGACGTAATAACTCTTAAAGAGTATGTCAAAATGCATTGAAGATGTTAGCTGTCTGGAGAGGGCATGCAAAGTCTTCTACCTGAAGGAAGATCTGTTGCACACTGCTCTTCGTGCCCTTCATGAGCAAGGAAGGCTGGTTGGTGATTGTTTCCTTCAGGCATTCAGTCAAAGGCTTGTGGACCTGTGCATGATAACAAAAAGAAAAATTGTTGTATTGCTTAGTAACACAAGAAAAGAAGGGGAAAAATGCATTAAACAATTTCTTATGAAATCTTGAGGTCTTCTAGCAATAGCTTAGCTTTTATGTATTTTTAGATGGTTTCATTACATTGAGAAAAACTAATGAATGGAGTTAACTGTGTAACATTTGGTATTGAATGTCCCTTGTATTAAAAGAATGCTTTAGTGATTATTTGGTTATCGATCAATTAGTATGTCATGATAGTTACCTTTCGCTTTTTTGTATTCTGCTTCCTCTGTTTCTTAAGAGGGGATTTCCACTCCTCATCAGTTTCCTAAATAGGTAGGAATAATCACTGTTGCTGACTTTAGTGTAGCCATAGCCATAAGGGCATTAACTCTGTGTTAAAGTATATGAGTTAACACCCTTCTGGCTCCAAAGAGACGATTTGCTCATTACTCACCAGCTACAAGTCAGTTATATCAATTATATGTTGTATAGAACGTTTATTATATACATGTAAGTGTTTGCTGACTAACTTTTCATTTTTTCCAGAACTCAAAACTACTTTTATTAGTTGCAATTTTTCAATGAACAGCCCTATATCTCTTCCTTTCCTGTGGTTTAGCCCCCCTTTTTTTTTCTCGATACTGAGTAGGCCGTTGGTCACCCTTCTGCTTCCAAGTTTTATCTTTAACATCTTTAATTTCATTTTGAAGGTATTCATTGCATCTACCAGTCTCTAAGAAAGTAGAACTTAAAAAGAATTCAGAAAGTACTTCGGTCAGTGATTGTTATTACGTCTAAAACTAAATGACGGACGTTTTCGTAGGAGGTTAATCCAAAGTATGAAATTGATGAATATGAATGAATTCTTCAAATGGTGTATTGTCTTCACTCAGGTATTAGAGAACATATGAAAAACATCAATTTGTGCATTTTCCATATGCGGTCGGAAAGTGAAAAGTTGTTCATATATGTTAAAACAAAGAGTTGCTGATGTTTTATACTGTTATTCTTTGCCAATTTAATTTGCAGTGATGTGAATAATGCTACATATTGGTACTGAAATTTTGTAAATATGTTTGGCAATAATTGTGACTATTTTGTTAGTACTATGTACATTTGAAATACTTTGAATTTGTATTTTTCAGACTGTATTTTGCAGATTGAGCGTGAATGTTTCTTGTAATTACAAGGATGTTTGATTAATAAAGCCTTGTATATTTAGCCAACAAAGTGGAGAAAATAAAAAGAATACAATGCATTATTAAATCATGCCAAATCAATTTATGAATTGAAACAAATGTTGATTTATTTGAAATTTAAAGTATTGGAAATGTAATTTGTAATTTTGATTCTCTCCTGTCTGCATGTGTGCTTGTTTGTGTTTGTGTTTTGTTTGTTTGTGTGTTGTTTGGTTTGTTTAGTTTTGGGGTTGTTGTTGTTTTGTTGTTTGTTTGTTTGTTTGTTTTTTGGGGGGAGGGGATTCTGACAAGGGGAAATGTTTGTTATGAGGAAGTGAGCGAGAGAGATTTAAAAGGTGATGACTCTTTGTATGAGAAAAAGGTGAAATGTAGTGGGAATATGAGGAGATATGGTTTGATATCCACTGTTTTTTTCCTTTGTTTTGTTTTGTTTTTGTCACTTGTCCCACCCCATCCTATCTAACAACTAGATCCAGTATCTAACCCCCCTCCCCCTCTCGCTCTCTCTCGCTCCCTTCCATTTATCTCTCATTTCCGTGCAACCACCCCTTATTTTCTTTCTCTTTTTCTCTTATTTTCTTTCTCTTTCTATTTCTCTCTTTCGCTTTCTATCTTTCTCTCTTTCTTTTCCCTTTCTCTTTCTCTATCTCTCTCCCTTAATTCTCTTTTCCTCCCTCTTTCACTTTCTCTCTCCCTCTCATCAGTCTCTCTCTCTCTCTCTCTCTCTCTCTCTCTCTCTCTCTTTATCTTTCGCGCCACACACTATATTTCATTCACGAATTCCATTCTTTATCAAACATTAGGATTTCCCGCATCATGTTCTGTTCTTAACTCAAATTCCATAAAATACGACCGACCATTATGTTTTAGGAAATAACATTTTCTTTATTTAATCACTATCTTGAATCATAAAGACGTATCACATTGATTTATAAAAGGCCTTTTCACAAGACTTTCAACCGTTAGCGAATATTATTCAACTCCTTTTAATACACACAATATTCGCAGTTGATATTATGATAGAAATATTTCACTACAGGAAAGTGCATTCTCTTCTAAATAGTACACAAATTTTTTGTGATATTTACGATAAGATGATGCATGTAAAAACATTAATCACTTTAAATGCCATAAAATATAAAAAGTCTGTGCACAGTTTCAAATATCTATACAATCTCCCAGGTAAGACATGCAACAACAACAACAAAAAAGAAAGAAAAAAAAAAACGACCACGAAATAAGGAATGAAACAATTCTTACATATCAAAATAGTTAGACCTAACTGTATATTGTGCGACACATGCTGTGAGGACTATTGGTCAGCAGCTTAACAATTCCCAATTTCAATCCTGGACCAAACACTAGACCTAATCCTAACCTTAAACTTAGCTGTAACTTCATACCCAATGGCAACCCAATTTATAATCCCTTATTTGACGAAATAAAGTCAGGAGCAAAATAATATCGCTGGTTGCAAAGTGTATCCCTGATTTTTTTCTTCTTTCATTTCCATTTCCTTGATTGAGGAAGTGTGGTGCTTTCCTTTGTAATATAGGACAGAATCGAATGACAACTAATTAAGAAATATGATATTCAATCTTTGTAAAGATTTGGCCCGAGTGGCAGAATTTTATAAAAATAAACAAGAAAATTAGGCATGTCTTTCTATATTCATATCTAACGTAGATAAATGGATTGCAGTGCCGTATATATACGGCACTGATGGATTGTGCAAAAGGGCGCCATCTTTCTTATCTGGTAAATCTCGGCTTCTCCAAAACCCCCTCCGGCGACCGAAGGCATTAGCCTTCTCCCTCCCCTCCCCAGATACACCAATGTCTTTGACATATTTGATTTCTCTGACTTTATACCTCCGTAATCTACCAAGTGATTACGATGCACCATTCCATAGATAAGACAGAAAACAACATACCTGGTAAGATTTATCTCTTGTTTTCTTTCTTCTTGGAACTGTGCATCATTCTTCTTCTTCCAAGTCAATTTCAATTCAATTCATCTATTTTAAGATTTTAAGTTGTCATGGTTTACAAGTTTTTTTAACCTCTTCTTGACCTAGCATGTGATCAGTCGATAGCAATTGGTTACCCGTATTGTAGTCCAGTTTAAAATGTCGATTTTTTTTTCTTCTCTCTACTGTAAATGACAACCACCATAACATGAACTTAAAGAAGAGTCAGTACCAACCACGGGTTACCAAATTTGCCCAGATAAATAGTTCATTTCCATGTATTTTATCCTTTAAATATTGTTTTTATTGGTACACATGACATGAACTTTATTCTCTGATCGATTGAGTTGTCATTAACAATCAATTATTCCATTCATTCACTTCCCTCTATTGATAATAATAATAATAATCATCATCATCATCATCATAATAATAGTAATAATAGTAATAATAATAATTTAAAAAAAATAATAAAAATAATAATGATAATAATAATAATAATTATTTGGTCTTATTACCCAGCCCCAGGGTAGCCACATCAATATTTTACTGCTCTTGTCCAAGTATGTAAACACTAAGCAAGGATCGAACCAGGAATCTCTCGTATGAGAGTCAAGAGCATTCACCAACAGACCACAGTGCTCCTACCTCTTGGTCAGTCGACATTATATTTTCCCAAAATATTCAATTGTGCTAATCTGTCACATAGAATTTTTAATTTCTAATTTATATAGGGTCTATATCTAAATTATATCAAATATATCTAGCTGAACATAGCTTTTTACAGATGTTGTAAAACGACGAATTCCTTTCCTTTTCTCCAGTTGAAAATGCCTATCCAAATGAAATAAAACAATAGCACGCATAAAACTACGAGAAGATAAAAATTATAATATGCGAGATGAGTCTTTAAAAAAACACATTGTTTTTTATTCATGCAATTTTGTTAAGCTATCTTATTCACTGATCAGTAGATACATTACCATCATGTATTTCATACTTCATAAAATTTTATCTACATAGTCATATCTACTTCATAGAAAAGCGTCAATTATACAGAATCTCATTAAATTTACAATTTTTCCAAAAGAAAATTCTCGAAGTTATAAAAATATTTTTATCAATATTTTTTTTTCCAAAACATGTATGATACAAAATCGCACAGCCATTTAACAACAAGATTTATCAACCAGCGCCTATACAATTCCTCAGAAAGTCCTAGGACCTTTACTAAGAGAATAAAGTATTCTCAATTTTGTGAAGGGATAAAGAAACCACACATCCTTAACTGGTCCCGCGTAGTCTATACAAAGCAATATTACTTGCTTTGCCCAAGAAGGTTCAAACAGATGGAGTCATAACGGACATCTTTTCTTTGAAGCGAGCTTCGATGCCGCCACAACAAACACGACAAATATGCGCTCTCCGAAAACATTCTTCCAAACGAGGAAACAAATCAAATTCTGTTTCATAACCATGGATACGTACAATGGAGGATATTCTGTTATAATGATAATTAGTTTTCGCAGGCCCAAATGTAACTTCGAAAAAGTGCACGTGAATGATATAACAAGGTTCAAGCGAACTTATTTAGTGCCAAAAATATCAGAACTGTGATGACAATTTCTTTACTGGCCGCGTGTGCCCACTGCTTTGGTTGGCTATATTTCCTAGAGCCATCTTTTACGATAGTAATATATGAAATTTAATAATCGGAATTAAGCGGAAAGGTGTTAAAATTGCCCTTAAAGAGGCATACATTTGTGACACTTTTAAGGCTATATCTCAAAAATTGTTGATCCTGAGGCAGGGGAATTTCAGAATGAAATCGAAATTATTTACATTAAAACTGCACATTCACTTTCTGTGTTGTCGATTTATGAATTTAACTTCGCGTCGTAAATATTCAAATGTCAAAACATCTCTAAATCTTTCCCGTTTACTTTGGAGGCATCAGACATCGACGTCAAAGAATCAAGGCAGCTGTACATCCTTTATAATCTGAAGGTGTTTGCATTAATTATCGTTAGTTGAGACTCCATCTGTTCGAACCTCCTTGCTTTGCCCCAATCCCTGTCTAGCTATGGTCTCAATGTTCATTAAAAAAAAAAAAAAAAAAACCTCCGTTGTAACTTCGTTAATCAGGCCTATCGGAACCTACATTTTTCTGAACAACCTGTTCTACCTCCATTTAGCATGATGACCGAGACTGGAATCAAAGTTTGGCTAGGCAACTAAGGTAAGTAGGACCAAGGAGTTCCTGGGTAGGACCTGGATTTCCTCCAAACCTCCCAGAGAACCATCATCGCCGTCTGAATATGAACGGCTCGCCGAGGTAAACTTGTTCCTGGTGCGGCGAGTACATGATCACGTGTTTATGGTAGAAATCCAAGATGGCCTCCACAGAATCGAAGTCGTGATGGGCAATCTGAAACTTCTTATCTTCAGTGGTCTGGATGACGTAATGGTGGACCTTGGATCCGTACAGCACAGACAGCATCAGATCTCCCGCCTAAAATGAGTGACATAAATTTAAAAAGAAAGGAAAAAAAAACGGTTATTGGGAGTGTATTGAAAATATTAATTCTCTGCGTGACGAAAACATTTAAAATTCAGAAAGCTATAGTTACTCATCAGCCTCAAAAGTAAGTGGCTTCTTTTTTCTCTTTTTTCCCCTCCTTTTTTTCAGTGAAAAGGCAATCACATACAAATGATACAAACATTTTTCACAAGTAAACCACTTGTGATTTCCATTCACTTCATTTTTGATAGCTTGAAGAGTGGGCCTAGTTTTGACATCGTGCCATGTGTTGGGTTGGGGTTCCCATGGTTACTGAAGTTTGCCAACTTTCCTGTATTGGAGTACTTGTGTTCCCGGGGGTCAATGGGTGACTGCCCTAGCGAATAGCGATTTGATAGTTTCTTTTGATTTTCGATGTACTTAGTACTTTGTACTTCGTGAAAATCTTTCCTTAATCAATCTCCATCCCAGTTAATTCTTCTCTTCCTATCCTACCTAAAATTCTAAAAACATTATCTTTGTTCATCTTTTTTTTTTAATTTATACCTTTCGCTTCAAGAATTAATACCTTCCAGGCAGACCTGTAACATGCAAGTTAACTATCCGGGGTCTTTTTTTTTCTAAAGTAAGAATACCTCTGACTATTCTTGAGGATATCGCTGGGCAACGGCGTAGCGTCGGTCCAGGCATTGATGAGGCACTGGCATTACTGGGGAGGGGGGCACCGATCATGCTGGTGCATGAAGATGCGAATTTACAAGGGCAACGAATAGAGGATATGGGAGGGGTCGTATCTAATCGTCTTTATTTTACGTTCCTTTCTCCCTGCTTCCTTATTTTGTTCTCCCTCTTTTTCTCCCCTCTTATGTTGCCATGTGATGGGAGCGGGACACGTGCCCCTTCCCCCCCCCCCCCCCACCCCCGTATCTACGCCACTGCCATGGACACCTTCGAGGTTGTGGTAATGAGAGAGGATACAACTCACCCTATGAGAGCTATCACGGACCAAGTACTGCCTTGACTTGCCTTGTGAGAGCATCAGGTACTCACACTCCTGTCGTAGCATCCGACCATAATACCATGGCTGCGTCACTATTAAATAAAATGAGATGGAGAACAAAACAATTATAAAATGATACATTTTTGTTCCTTTTGCATGATCCGCTAGAAATAGATTTCACTTTATTGCGATGATTTTTTTTTTTTGGATTTTTTTTGCCACTGAGTTTGCCACTGAACCTCACCTATATATCAAGATGTATTTTAATTTTTTTGTGGATAATTTTATCCTTAAGTTATCGAATTTGTTATCGAAAATAAATCAATGAATAAAGCATCCATGACAGAGATTTATTATAGTACAGGTAGAAATGATCATGATTATTGCCTATCGTGCTATATTTTGATATGAAGTTTGAATAGGAACTTGAGTGAAGGGGTCTATAATAGTTTTAACCATAGAGCTTGATAATGATTCATTTGAAGCTTCATTGTTTTTGTTATTAAGCTTGCAATTGAGAATTTTAAAAAAAACTCAGTTAACATACATTTTTTTTTCTTTCACATGGATAACAAATTAAACAAAAACATTTTGTTCACACGCTTTTCAACCATTAGTGAATATCATTCATCTCCTTTCAGTACACACAATATTCGCACTTTTAAACAGAATAGATGCCTGTTTTCAAGAAAATTAGGTCATTGGCAATAAAAACATTGTCTTGCAAAATGCAGTGTGATGACTGGTAGGTTCTGAGACAATGAAGAACAAAGAGGTTTAAACCAACATCAAGGAACAAAAAAACCGCAGTCCTGAGAGGAAATTTATCCTAGAAGGCAAACTCGAATCATCACGATGAATCGTCAATATAATATTATATTTTGCTTATGATGGTGGTGAGACATGGTTGGAAAAAGGGACGTAGGGTGGTAAGACTTCTACTTTGTTTATTTTTTAGAAATAAGACGTCATCATTGCGTATGAGGGAGACAAGATTTGTGAAAATTTGCGCATTAAAAGGAGAGAAGAAAAGGAATGCGATATAGGGGAAAGGGAAAAGCAGGCAGAGATAGAGAGGATGAAAAAGTGAAAAACGATAGAAAGGAAGAAAAAGAGGATGACTGAAAGAAAGACATAAAGAGAAAGACAGGGGGACAGGAAGAAAGGTAAATACGCCTGGGACAAATTTCTTCGGAGTGTAATGGCGCGTAAAATATCGGAAAGATTAAGACATCGTCAGGTGACCGTCTCGTCGCTCCCCTGGCCGTCTGACCAGAGGTCCATACAGGTATGACCAGGGGCGGTGTTAAGTGGGCAGGGGGTCAACTGCCCCCTCTATGATTTGCCAAACATTAAACTGACAGGTTTTTTGTTTTTGTTATTGTTGTTTCTTTTGTGTGTGTGTGTGTATGTGTGTGTGTTGTTGTTGTTGTTGTCTTTGCTTGTCTGACATTATTTTATGAGGACTGCGCCCCCTTGAAAATACTCCGGCTTAGACAGGACATACCTGACCATTAAATGTCTGGCCTGAGGTCCACAGGTAAACTTATCGTCCAGACACCTGACCACGAAAATTTTTATCTTAAAGAATAGGCCTCTTGATTTTCATTCAAGTTTACCGTCCAGAAACGATGATGAACTTGACTAATGATATTCGCTTTTCTTAAATGTATTCTTGTCTGGATAAATCCCGTCTTACCGTTCCATATTTGAAGAAATTTGTCTTCTTTATTTTTTGTAAACACAAATATCAAAATTATGAAGCAATAACAATAGTTAGGTTAATGTATTTTGAATACGCTTCGCTGCATCATACATGACAGAGTAATGACAATGAAACTAATTTCAGTTTAAGTTGACCACGTTAAAAGTCTGTTCTAATCTGAACTTCCCTTCTTCCTGCATTTTCACATGGCTCGTAAGAGATTTTGTATATGGCACCTGCATATTTCACCTGTTTTGCAGGATTACCTAATACAGTCTCGGCTAAGAATAAATGCAGCGTACCCAAATCTGAAATGTCTGTTTATTAATCATATAGCTGCAAACAAAATCATCATCAAAATTCCCTTTCAGATTGCGTTTGACATCTGTGCTCTGTAATTCATGTATTATTAGAAGTACGTGTTATACCTTGAACGTTTCGACAAAAATAAACGTAATATCTGTCGCAAAATTGATATCACTTTGTATAAAGGAGATAAACGTTATATCTTGAGTTTTTGATACTTGTTACATCATAGTAGAAGATACAATTTGGGTAAAACCTACTGTTCAGTTACCATATATCTGTCTCATAATTGATATCACTTTGTATAAAGGAGATAAACGTTATGTCTTGAAAACCAAACAACACAAACTAAAACAAACACCCCCAAAAACTCGATCATAAATATAGAAAGATATTTTTTGAGAAAACTGATTCAGAAATAGAGATCAGTATTCGTTTCTTTACTAGATCATTATTTCAATGCTTTCATTATTATTTATTTTAACATTGATTTCATACAAGTTACTTCAGACAATATCATTTTAAATGAGAATGATAGATATCTAATGAAGCCAAGCAAACAAAACACAATTTTTTGTAAAAATGCAATATTTGTTTTGCTTAAGTAAGCTATCATAATTTGAATGAAATATTGCATTGATGTGTTACAAAATAATTTCTTACTTACAATCGGACAATCAAACTATTCAAGAGACATTCACAATATGATTATTTCTTACAGATCCACTGAACGTGAAAGTCTATTCATATCTTTCTTTAAAACATACTCGTAAACATTGCCTTTCCAAACACGATAATTAATCATGATAATGGACAATCTTCGGTGACTGGAGCAATCGATTCTTTCTTTAGAACCTTGGCGTCGAAACACGTAAAAAGTACACGAAGAATGCAAAACACGTTACAGCTGTAAACGTGAACACGATCGCAGAAGATAGGTCTACACATTATGAAAGGGTGAAATATTCACCTTTTTCAGAAATGAAAGATAACGAATGCACAGGAGATCCATTAAAAAAAAAAGTTTCGTATCACTGTATTAGGATGACAACTGAATTGTAGGTTAAAGATATAGTTCTTGTGCTTTATAAGACAGTTGATTGATATGCACGAGTGGGACAAAACAATACAAGCGAAGCTCAGGCGAACTTTGGATGAACCTAAGAAAGTTTGAGACTGAGTCAGAGTATGTCTAATTTCCTGACCATTTTTCCTCTTCTCTCCGTCCCCCAAACATTGCTGCTTCATCTCGTCCCCTATAAATTCGATATTGTCCCCTATAAACTCAGTCGCGAGCGATGTCTTTCAAAAAGGTCTTCTTGGAAATTGCATGACCTGAGCCCATCACGAAAATATCTGTATTATATTTGCTATAATAATATAAACCCGCAGAAGCAATATAAATCGATAACGTACAGTAGAACCTCATTATAACAAGGAACACTGTTATATCTAACTCTCGTTATAACAAGGTAATTTGGCGGTCCCCATTCTTTGTGTTCCATTGTTTTGTTTTAGCCCCGATACAACAAGGTTTCGATATAAAGAGGTTATTTCTTTGGTCCCTAGAAGTTTGTTATAACGAGGTTCATCAGTTCTGTACCCCTTTTGCTCTCTCTTTCTTTCTCTCTCTCTCTCTCTCTCTCTCTCTCTCTCTCTCTCTCTCTCTCTCTCTCTCCTTCTGTCTCTGTTCATGCTCTTGTTTCCTGAAGTTCAATCTTCTCTCCACCTCAGAGAGCAAAAATTACCCCATCTCGTACCGTCCGGCCTAATTTCTAAATTAGATGCTGGATCCGCTTGGCCTCCCCAAAAGTGTTATCATTGTTATTATTGAAGGAACAGCAAAAGTTCAGAAGAAAAGTAGTAATCCCTTCTTGATCTTTTCCCCTCTGATCTTGCACCCAACCACTTCTTATCTTGTAACAAGGAGCTCCTTGCTTGTAGCCTCTAAACTTGCGAAACAGCGCAAATTCCTGAAGTGTTTGATTCATAGGTTTATTACATTTGCAGGGCAATTACTAATCTAAAAGATTTTTTTTTTTTTTTGGGGGGGGGGGGAGGTCCAGTATCCGGGGAAATTTGGAGTAAGGGCCGGCTTCGTTAACTCTCAACTCCGCCCCGAATGAAAGAAAATTTCTCGGTGTTCGCATTCATTTTTCTTGAAAGGGGGTGGGAAAGGATTAGTTGGCAGGCCAAGAATCAACTTGAGTCACAATCCCCACGAGTGTTTTACTCCATGACATGTGCCGAAACGACAGATGCCCTAAGAGTGCGATGTGTAACGGTGCAAACAAAATATGGTGCATAAATTCCACGTGATTTTGGCTTTCTTCTTTTCTTCCCTACCAAACTTTCATTGTGGTGTCTTCACCACTTGCTTGAAGCATAAATATTGCTGTATCAACCCCCCCCCCCCTCTCTCTCTCTTCACCACTTGCTTGAAGCATAAATATTGCTGTATCAATCTCTCTCTTCACCTCTCTGTATATATTTTACTCCTCTTCTCCCTGTATATCTTTATTGATTCCCCTTTCGATCTCTTTCTATTCCCCGCTTACCTCTCTTCCCCTTTCTTTCTAATAACCCCCTCTCTCGCCACTACCCTTCTCAATCTCTTTCTCCTGATCCCCACTCTCTCTCCCTATTACTCCCTCTTTCCTCTTCCCTCCCCCTCTCTCTCTCTCGCAACCCTTTTACGCCTTCTTTCTTCTCCCCTCCCTCTCCTTCCTCATCCTTCCTTTCTCTCTCTCTCTCTCCCTTTCACTCCTCTTTCTTCTCCCCCTCACTCTTCTTCCCCATCTTTCCTTTCTCTCTCTTTCTCTCTCTCCCTCTCTATCCCTTTTACTCCCTCTTTCTTCCCCAACTCTCCTTCCTCATCCTTCCTTTCTTTCTTTCTTTCTTTCTCTCTCTCTCTCCTCCTCCTCCTCCTCTCCCTCTCTTGTCCATCCATTCGAATGAGAAGGGAGTCACGGTCATGCCCCTTCAAACCTGTCAACCCCTATTCCATACGGGAACGTACGAGGATTGGACGCGCAATATGAAATTTCACGGGGTGCCTGGTTCGAATTAAGATGCACCTGGTTCGAACCCTCAAGGGTTATATTAAACAACCGTACGATGCAAAACATGAAAGATAGAGTCTCCTTAGAGATCATGTGACAGAATTATGGAATACAATAATGCGAAATAACAGATGATTGCTTTTGAGAACGTTCACAGTGCCCTCATTTCATGAAAAGATCAAATGATTTGTAAGAGGCTCCTTACTACTTGTAAAATACCTTTCATGATTGCATTAAAAGCTCGAGACGCTGCTGACGTTGACATATACTTGTCAATATCATAAGGAAAACAACGATTAAGACATTATGAATTAATAAGTCAGAAAGCACATG
Source organism: Heliocidaris tuberculata (assembly GCA_025618425.1). NCBI lineage: Eukaryota > Metazoa > Echinodermata > Echinoidea > Camarodonta > Echinometridae > Heliocidaris > Heliocidaris tuberculata. The sequence goes on from CM046840.1 coordinate 41,276,772, forward strand.
TGTCGTTCAGAGAGCTTCGGCAATATTAGGTGGGAAAATGCGGGATAAGGACAGTGGGGGAGGGGGGCGTCTCCTTTTCACATTGCCCTTTCCCTCTCCCACCCCGTTTCCTCTTTCTCCCTTTTTTTCTTTTCTTTACATTTGTATGCTATTCGATATGGGGGCACGTGCCCGTCGTTCCCTCCGTACCTACGCAACTCAGACAGGACAGGAATAGAGCGGCAAATTTATTCTTTATGAAGGAAAACATAAAGACAATCGCATTCCATATTTTAAAAGAAAAACCCCTCTTACAGAACAGAGTCGATGCAAACCCAGACAATTTTACAAGAATACTATGCCAAGTAGCAAATTAATATTTAAGCTTTACATGGATTTGGAATAGGGGCCACAACTAGAGTCTATTGTAGAATATTATTCATCATGACTTTGAACAACGCAGTGTAATCGATCCAAGTGCAAACATGCCTAATATTCAAATCGTTTTCATTTTTGTTAAAGGGAAGGTTGAGTTCTGGGAAAGGTAAAAAATAATTTGTGAGCTTTCTCATTCTTTTTATGTTAGTTTGAGAAATTATGATAGTAGAAATGTACCCTGGAAAGTATTGCTCTTGAAATGCCCCCACATTCAAAATATGACAAGAAACAACTGAAATGTTCGGGCCGAACATTTATGTGTAGTCCCATATACACATTTCTGTGTGCAGTGCATGTGACTCTCAGCAGGACTGAGTCAATTTCTTATCATTTTTGATGATTCCAAAGCCTTACAGCATTCACCAATTCTTATGTGCTATATAATCAACATTTTCCAATTGCTTTGAGACAGTTTCTTTCACAATTCAATCTCATGAACAGAACTCAACTTTATCTTTAAGTACAAATCAACAACAAAGCATGGTTGCCACATATTCAAGAAGCATTAAATTGAATTATTTTTTTCGATTCATCTGCCCATTTGCAAGGACACGATGGTGCATTATTCATTTTCAATAAATGACATGATATTATATATGTAAAAGAATATATAAACAAAGAAGAATGATATCCTACATCTATTTAAAAAAAATCTTTTCAATGAAATATTTAAATACATTTTGCCCTGCCCTAGATCACCTACCAAACAAAGCATTAACACTACAGCCCTGGCATACCTGTTTGCCTCTGAGCATTTTCCTCTCAATATTCGATTAGCTTCTTCTACTGCTAATACCATACATGTATATTTCGCTTTACAGTCATGACAATTATTGATTTAAATTTGTTTTGAATATCATTATGTAAGTCATATTATGAGAAAATGACATGAAAAGACCAAAACATATTGCATTTTCCCTTCCAAAGCTTGTGACTTATATGTGACCCCAGCCATCACTCGGCTACATACACTGGCTGCGACCAATCAACTTCCCTTCTAGACTTCAGGTATCCCTCTTCTCCTGCCACTGACATTAAGGTCTGTTTCCGGAATCATCATTTCTTCCCTCCTTTTCGGTACCTCCCCCTTCTTCTACCTCGCAATAAAATCATAATGATCATATTATGATCGGCCCTTGGCGTAGCAACGAGGTATTCAAGGGCAAAAGTTCTACGAATCAAGCTTTGATGAACCCTTTCCACTCTGGCCATATGAATATCAAAATATTTTCTGGCCATTTGAAACTTTAATGCCTTTCTTTCACAGGGGCGTCACGAGGGGGAAAATATTGTCATCGGGCCATTTGTGAGTTTGGAACCTTTCAATCCCTAATGAAAAATAGGAATATAATAAGTATATTGTTTGTCCGTTTGCCTTTTGGAAATTTTCTGCAGACATTTTGTCTGAAAACTTTAACTGATTCCATGCCAATCCTTTTGTTCTTTCTGCACTGAGTGCAGAAACGTGAACCCCAAATTTAAGAATAGTCACAAAAACCCATCTATTATACCATCAAGAACACAAAAATAATATATGTGGAAATAAAATAATACGTATTTTATTATTTTTATGGTTTTGCTTTCAACATGTCATTTTGTAACGGTGCATTGGATGTCGGATTAAGGTAGCAAACCTTGCAAGCTGAGTTCGGCAATGTCTAGAGGCCGCCCTGCCCTTGCTAATCCCTGACTATATGATACTGCTTATCGTGCCCCTTTCCTGTCCTCAGACAATTACACGTGACTCTGCGAAGAACTTCACCGTCCCCCCAAAGCCTCGCTGTTTAGGCGATCTAACAAATTATTCCTCGACGTTCGGGGACACTCCAAGTTCTTTCCAGAGTCACAAGTTCACACGTGATTCTGCGAAGACCTTTGCGGTTCCTGAAAGCCTCACGGTGTTGTCAAATTAACAAGTCACTCTAGTCGTTCTGGGACCTCCCTTAATCCAGGAATGCTTCTGCGAATTCATGTCGCATGAGTTCGCTTTGTAATGGTTGCTACTATGCTACTGAACTATATTTTGGCGGACACTTATGAGATTGCATATGCAACGAGGTATACAACGAGGTTTTGTCAGAAAATCTTACCCCACGAGAATTGAATTATCAAAAAAATTAGGTAAAATTCTGGGTGCTTCTGTGAATTCTTTGCGTATTGACATCATCAAGGTAAATCATGATCCTTGTGCCACGGCCAATGTACTCTAACACACTTCTCGTCTTTCTTTAATAACCCCCCCCCCCCCCCCCCAAACGCAGATCGAACAAACCCTATTCCCAACCCTAACTCATTACACTTCGCGTAAAAAAAAAAAAAAAAAAAAAAATGAATACAGTGTAATAGTATTCTGCCCTTTTCCAAAGTCCCTATCTGAGATACGTTCTCAAGAACTTATGGAAATATTTTATTATATATCTTACTTTCCACAAAATGTGATGATTATATTCCAAAGATGAAGATTGCCAACGGCCAAGTCTACCAAAGGTGTGGTGTGAGAAATGCTCCCCGAAATCTCAAAAAGATATGTCTAAATACAGGCTTGTGTCTTACTCCACATTCATAGTGGCTGTTGTTTTGGGCAAAATACAAAACATAGAAGCTTACCATGTGTAGGTAGAGGCTGATCCTTGCTGGGAGAGCTCCTGATACCACGACTGTTACCATGGATATTGATCGTCTTGGAATGACCACCACCACCACCACCACCAGTTGTCACGCCTACTCCTCCAGCTCCTCCTTGCGCCCCACCCATATTGCAGCCTTCCATCCCGATACTGTTAGTCTGCGCCAACGGGCTATGATGACTGCTCCTGGATTCCTTAACCTGTTGTGAAGTGCCACTACTCCTGTCCACCGATGGCCAACCCTCCTTCGATGACTGCGAGATGGAGGAGTTCCTCATCTCCTTGGAGGCGTGTCCATTGCTCATGGCGCGGACATCCTTCCGTGAATCTGGTTTCGTTGGCGAGGAGGTGCTGTCTCGGTTGTAGTGACCCGGATGCGAGGATGTATTTCGACTGAGCACGGCATGGGATCCACTGCTGCTTCGGTCTTGTGAACATCCTCCAACGTTGGTCCGTGGAGGTTTCTCTACTGCAGCCCCCTGGCTGCAATGCGACGTAGAGGCTGCCGCTGATGATGCGTTGCCATGAGAACCGTGTTTTGGAGATAGTTGTTGTCCCCTGTGATGATGGTTGGGACTACCTCTCCCTGTAGGCGACTGGGATGCGCTTGATAGTGATGACGGGCTACATGTCGCTTGAGAGTTCTGCTTGGTGCAGGGAGATGCCAACTGATTGTTGCTGTCGAGTGATGAGAGTGAATGACTGGAGGAGGAAGGAGAACTGTAGAAACGTGGAGCAGGGACCGGTCTCAGCTCTGTGCTGATTCGGGGTGAGTCACTACTGCTTAGGGGACGTTCCTGCATGAAAGTAAACAACAAACATGAGGGAACATTCAAACATAACATATTGTTACACTGTATTTGTTCTCCTACTTTTCCCTCATATCATTTAAAAGTCTTCTTCATTCTCAATCATTCGAATATTATTAACATAGGTCAATGTGAAACAAATGCATATTAAAGACGCTCTCGAGTACACCAAAAGCAACCCATAACATGCATAACCTATGATGGTGATGCAATTTTTCTGTTTAGGATGACGTCGACGTATACCTTAGGTAATGACGCTGATGTACAGTATTGAGTGCTAATGATCGGTCATAAGATATGTATGATTAGATTAAAAGATAAGCATTCACTGTGTGAATCTAAATAAGTGATGATACCCCTTCTTGGTTTTCTATGTTGTTAAAACGATCTACGTGCTTACTTTGATCGACCATTCATCGCATCGGCAACAAGGTGCCCGAACTGAGAGTAGTTATAAATCTTGCAAGCTTTGCCGGGGTAGTGTTATGCCCAACTGGATGTTTTGCCCAACAGTAACGCCCAGTTTTGGTCCGCCCAACATTGAGGGCGCTGTGTGTGGTAAGTGTAATAGTACCTCTGCTTCAGAGTCGCTGATTCTACCGTACCATGATTAAGTTTGTTTAGTAGTACCTATCAGCCTACTTAGTCTGGAAATTTCCACGAAAAGATGACGCTAAACATGCTCGCACAGAGCCGTTGGCTCCGAGCCTGATATCTCAAAATGACCATGCTCTATGATAAAGAAAGCTTAACAACGCGTAGCATTGGTTTGTCCTGAACGCTTGCCAACCTTTGAGTCAGGGAATAAGTGGGCCGTGTAGGAGAGGTGATTTCCTCATGAAAATCCATCATGGCAAGTTATGACAACATACGCCTGTACTTTTTGGACATCGAGAGTAACACGATGCTTCGTTCCTTTCTTTTTGAACTCCTTTTATTTCACATTAGGACTGAAACAAGAAAAACAAAATCGTTCAATAGAAACATCAAGGTGGTTTTTAACACTCACAGAAGGAGATTAAAAATTAAGTAAACTTTTAGAAATTTCAGCTCTCTATATATAATTTCCCATTCCAATGTCTCCTATATATGAATGTGGCTTTTTCATCGTCTTCTCCCAGGGAAATTGATTTATGGCTTTACATTTATAACCTACATATCGTTCTTTACTAATCATAAACTCGACCTCGAATGCTGCACGGATGTTTAAGGAGTTTAAGGGAGCCAAAGAAAACATAATGTATGACTAAATCGCTGGCATATACCGTCGGGTTTTGTTCGTCAAACCTGCGAACAGGCGATCAGATATGACAAGGTGTTTTTGGAATGGCGCCAATTGTTGCCAATCGCTACCTGAGATTACGAAGTGGATTGAGTGCAACGAGGAACGAGCAGTTGTGTCAAGTATGGATTCCCAAGACATTATCATAAACCTTCAGATTGGCCAGCATGGGCAACTGGTGTGTGGATTGTGTTTACAAACAGTCGCTAAATGGAAAGGACAAGGTCTGTTGCTGGGTAGACGCTGGCGAGTTCAGAAAGAACTTTGACCTGGACAATCTCCAATGGATCATAGAATGAGAGAATACAATTACAATTGCATATACAACTGCATAATAAGGGCATTGAATGTATTAGATAATCTACAGACTGATCTGCTGATGTTGATAACCGAAAAGGAAGAAGTGAGTGCCCGTTGCTTGAAACAGAAACAATCCCAGGTACATGGGCATTGCCTTCATACAGAGCCGGGGTTTAAAAATGATACGAAAGATTGAAAGGGAAAACTCTGAGGTACTGGTGAGGCCAAGATCCACTCCAAAGGAGTTTCGTCAGCTTGCACCTTCAATGACGTTTGCACTGTAATGTTCATCTCTAAATCATTTAAAGAATTACTTTATCGTCTTCCTTTTGAGCCTGCTGAGATGCATGCATAGACATAAGGTGGGATGGTATAGCGCGGTGCTGTCCTAAAACCAAAAATAGCCTCAGAATCCAGTAAATGTCGATTACGGATATTAGCTCATCAAATCCCACAAGAGATTACAGAATGAACGACTCATGCAGGCTGGCAATTTTAAAAGTACCCACGGATTATGACGATTTCAAACGCCGTCTGCATAGTACATTAGGTTACATGGAATCAGGAAAAGGTGATTTTTTTTTTCTTTAACAGGTACATTTTTAGGTCTTATTCGTCAAAAAATAAAACTGGAATGGATAAAACAATGGACAACCACCTTGCCAGGGCATGATATGCTTATCTACGTGTGTGTGTGTGTGTGTGTGTGTTCTCTGAAAGATTTCCAGTGCTTCCTTTCTTACATGGTATATATATGTCAGTTATTTTTGTCAGGGGTTTATGAAGTTGGTATTAGATATACGAGGTATTGGTCTCAGTGTTGGTACTTTAACTCTACACCAAATCACAGTTATAGGTCTAGGTCTTAGTGACTTAGGCCTCGTTCTTAATAGCAACTTCTGTCTTAGACTTGAAAACATATCACAGATCATCATTGCAATATGGGTATTTTTTTTTCTCGGAAAATTGTGGTTTTAATCATACATGTCTTATATCTCATTTATAATGAGCTTGATTGTGGGTTCTTTACATTACAGAAAATTAAATCCCAGTTCAATCTTACAGAATCGTACAGATGTGAATCTGTAACATGTTTCTAAGTCAACTATGATTTTGACGTGTACTCCTGTTAAACAGCACGAATATCAAATACTAAACTTCTACCTTTACATAGTGATATCAAACTGAAGCTAAAGTTAAATACAGGACATTCTAACGACCATGCCATTATTATTCATCGTAAGAAACCAGCCCCTACCGAATGAAATCCTGACAACCTGTCATCGAGAACTACGTTTTCATAGCGATGGTTGTCTCCTTTGGGTTTGAATGCGACGTTCATGTACGTTTCGTCACCTGACGAATCTCTCGCTCCTGCAGGAAAGTCGAAGGAGAGGTTAAAGTGGTGCGGTGGCGACGGCACCGGTCGCAGAGGACAGCTGTCGAATGCAGATGCTTCTGAAGCGGACTCCCTGCATCGCTGGTTCCGCGGAAGAGGCACAGGTTTCCTGGTGGAAATAGATCCCCTGTACTCATTGTCCATGTAAGAAGGAGAGTCCGGTGACCCGCAGTAGTCACGACTGCGGGTCATGGGAACAGCAGGAACGGGTCTATAACCCGAAGCGTATTGGTCGTCAAAACACGTTGGCGAGTTGCTTCCTGAGGAATGATAATCGAAGTCGTACGAATCGTTGTGGAATCGCCCCGTTAGTTTTCTCCGCGCGAATGCCTGCTCTAGCTCGGTTCTATGCAGTCGTCTACTAACCGGTGAGGAAGATTGTTTCGTGGGTGAGGAGGACTCACAGTGTGGTGATTCTGTACCCGATCCAGAGCCGCTGTCACCACCACCAAATACAAAATGTTGCTTTGTCGTCGGTGAGCATTCGGGTTCAAAGACATTGTCATAGGCCTCTCCCGTGGAAGACTTCCTCCTGACTTTCAACCGCATTGCCTGCATGGCCTGACCGAGCTCCGTGGCCGGTGTTGACCTTGTCAAACCTTGCAGGTCCTCGGACGACGACTCATCGTGGTGCGCTTCGTTCGACACCCAGTAGCCATCCGACATCGCGTCCTCGTAGTCCCAGAACCCTTCCTCCGCCTCGAAATCGTCTTCCATCCACAGCTTGTCTCTGGCTGGCAGAGTCCGGGTCTTGGACGGTGGTGATTCTCGCCTCTCCTGGTGTGCCTTGATGGCGTCCGCAAGCTCGGCCTCCGATGGGAACTTTCGCGAGCGTGTCGGTGTGGACAGGGCTCGTCTCCGGGGTGGCGATGCAGGTGGGGTCTTCGTGTTCTGTTGTTGGTGTGTTTGCTGAGGACGAAGCAAGAAAAAGGAAAATGGAGTTTGGATTGGTCTGCAACTCACCCTGCTCTATACGATCTTGATGATGTTGTTTATAACAGTAACGAAAATCATCCTTCTCATAAAAGAAACATTATTTATTTCTCAAATTTATGTTTTCCGCATAAAATTACAATTTTGATGTAAATTAACGAAAAATATTAATTTTTGAAAGTTATAAAACTTTTGAGTCAATCAGTGTAAGCTCGGCAAGAAAGGCAACGCTTCATCATCGAGTTATTGTAAAATGTCCTTCTTGATATTTTCTTTAATTAATAATAACATACAAAACTCAAGGACGGACGAAAACATTCAGTTGATTTTTTTTTTAGTAATTGCAAAACAAAACTCCATTTTGCTTTGCCTTGACTCATCTTTATAAAATATACTGCAACATGCCTATTTCAGAATATTTCTTGCATTGAAGCAAAACCCTACACATGTAACTATCAAAATCATTCATTGAAATTATTTAAATATAAGATAAATGAAGAAGCAAAGAACATTCGTACTTAATAAGGAGAACTCAATATCTATAGTTCACGTATTATTGAAGAACTGTCATATTATATATTTTATTTGTAATGGAGTAAATCGGAAAAAAGTGCATGTGAAAACTTCACACTATCCTATCAACTAAATCAAACAAAATTTGTCATGCGTTGAGCATTTCATAGTCGGAAAATAAAGAATGTTTATATGAAGTTTCAGAGCATATTATCCTCTCCACAGTTTTGCAGTAGATGAAGTATAGATAGGAGACATAACTATTCATGCACGAACAAATAAGAGAAGAGAAATAGTGCATTTTCATTTTGTATTAATGCCTTATAAAAACGAATGGTTTGTCTTGTTGATTAACATAGGTACAGGTGTAATATATTGCCATCACTTCTGAGCTCTATAGTGCATAAATCCATGGATCCTGAGCTGTGCTTTGGCCGTTTTTCTTTACTCTGGGGTAAATAACCTAGCCTTCTGAGACTTGATCGTTGGTCCACATTGACCTCAAGAGTTACTGACCAGACAAATGTATTCTATGTTTATTCTATTCAAAGGGGGAGTCCTTCCGTGATTACTGTTCGATTATCACGAACTAATGAGATGATCTTAACACCTCTTGCCACGTTCTGCAAGTCATTTTGTGAACGACTAATGTCAGCTAATAGCTTGGTAAGATTCGGGTTAAAGGTGCCTCTCCAATTATTTCTGGGGCCCCTAAAGTACTTCATTAATGATTCAATAAATCAATTTTTGATTGCAGTTGTTACCCTTAACGTCTCTGTAGCTTCCTAGATAACGCATGCCAAAAAATTATTTGACTGCCCGGGTACAGACACCATTAGTAAAATGGATTTCCCTTTGCCTACGTGGTCCCTGTATTAAGCCAATGGAAACGAGAGAATTCAGTAGTCAACGGGTTACTGGTGTTTCGTTTTCATACCTTCGAAATGGCGGTGTACCCAGCTTAGGGTTGAGTCAATGTACGTTCTATCAGAAAATGTGAATATTTGACCAACCGCCCCTCCCCTTCTTGAACCCCCCCCCTCCCCCTGGCTACACTAATGAGCGAAAATGTTAATTTTGTTCAGAAAATTGAAGATATGATTTGCTTGGGGACGGGAATGTCTATGTGAGTTACAATTTTTTGTATTCCTCCACCTAAGATTCACTCTTCATAATCTTTTTTCATGTGATAATGAATGGTGAGGGTCCCTTTTTAATATTTCAAAACCTATTTTGTATATATGTCGATTCACTACATAGATAGGCCGAAGAGTACCGGAGGGAATTACCTATTTTTTTTGGCTGAAGACTGGTGATAATCAAATTAAACAGATTCATTGATACAAATTAAGATGACACATAAATAAAGGAAAATAAAAGTTATCTATGAAAATCATAAGTAACCTAGGATTACGTACAATAACAAAACAAAACAAAATAATAACACATTATAGAACACACACTGTAAAACACATTGATAACATTAATTCGTACTCCATATAACAACATTTCTCAATTACAAATACATGTTATCTGGAAAAAGATGGTATAATGTTTTCTAAACAATAAAAACATGCAGTACAAAAAAAAATAAAAATAATGAAATGTGTATAATGATGCACAAATCAATATGTAGGCCTACTTCCAAACTCATAAACATAAACAGTCAACATTTCATTCTGATATTGAAGTACGGAAACAAATACACAAGAATAAAACAATTTAATTCGTTCCGAAACAAAACAAAATAAAAACAAATGTTCATTGTGCCGCTTTACTTAAAGTTAAGTATGAAACTTGAAACAAAGAAGAGGTTACTAAAAATACAATGACGCCATCCTTGAGAACTAATTATAACAGACTGATTGCGTGATGGGTGTGTCTTCGTCGTCGGGGTAAGGTTCATATTTTTTAAAAATAGAATTTATAACGTCAAAATATGGCATTGACCTATATCCCTTTAAGGAATTGGCCAAAGTCAGTCATACATGCCCTACCAGTATTGTGTGCAGTGGCGGCGGCAGAAGATGTTTTAGGGGTGTGGGTATCAATTATCTCTGACAAGTAAAAAAAAAAGAAAGAAAAGTGGTTCTGACATTACTTATGTTATGGGTCAAAGATCTGTGACAATTATGATTTATAATGGAACTTTTCATATCTTTATACTTTGGACAAAAAGTTTGCATATTTGTCAAATCATAGGGGCCATATCCCCCTTCCAATAATGCCGCCCTGTGGTATTTATGTGATGATGTTTGCGGGGTTTTTTTGTTTTGTTTTGTTTGTTTGTTTGTTTTTGTTGCTGTTTTGTTGTTGTTGTTGTTTTGTTTTGTTTTTGTTTTGTTTGTTTGTTTGTTTTTTGTTTTTTTTGTTTTTGTTTTGTTTTGTTTGTTGTTGTTGTTGTTGTTTTTTTTTTTTTTGGGGGGGGGGGGGGTTATCGAAAGGTGGTGACAACATGGCCTACTGCAGTGGATGGACGTGGGTGCACGTACAGCATGGAGTTCATAGCCAGTCGCATGCATTCACCTAATCAAGCCAGTCATCGCGGCCTGGATCATCATCAGCTTCCGTTCGTATCTACCGACCTTGACTACCCTCAATCCTTTCGTTATCCCCCTCCTCGGCTTCCGTTTTAACTGCGAAGTACGCGGGAATTTGAGCAAGAAGGGAGCAGCGAAGATTTCCCCGTCAAATTAACCCTAAAAATAGCATCCCAGCATGCATGTTCACGTGTACTTAAAAAAACTCTATCGAAAAAAGCTAAATTCTTTCCAGCTTTTGCAACTACCAGGAGGAAGCCATGACACAATTTTTTCCACTATTTCGTTGCATTTACACAGGCGAGGGAAGAGAGAGAGACTGAGGGGGGGGGGGGGGGGCAGCAGCATACGAACATAACTTTTTTGCATTTTATTTTTCTTTGTATGCCAGTTTGGATTTCGCTGGAGGGTCTGCGAATGAGTTCGAACGAAAATGGGAATAACAGATAATACTGTGGTGTAAATGGCTACGTAAACATAGTAAAAGATATTCATGAAACAAATCAAACAGAAATAAAGACATGAAACAAAGAATAAAGAGGAGACAAACTAATGATTCACTCATAATATGCACCATTGGAAAATATAATCATAATAATTTTCATGGAAAATTAAAAATCATGATTATCATTATTTATATTCCATGTACATGAATATGCTATTTTTTTCCTGACATTATGGATCCGTCTTGCATTTAGTATGTTGTTGATATTTTTAAGACAATTTTAAAGCATATAATGGCTCTATACGTTTAAAGGTAAAATGGAGGTCTTTTCTTTTTCTAAATATTTTGCAGATGGTCATGTATCTCATGAAAGTCACAAACTGTCTACATCTTGAAGGCTTAGAACATTTAAGTTCTGACTAATCACTGTTATCCCGACCTACGTCAAGAAAGTAATCTTCCAAAATCTCCGCGAAGCTCGAACCAAATCTCTGGCTTTACCGCGCCAGGGGTGCCCGGTTCCTCGAAAAAAAAAAGAGTCTGTCATTACTTTGAAGGTATTTGAAAGAAAGGCCTAAGAGGTATTTCAAAATGTTGTCAAAATTTATGGTTTTGATTTAAAAAAAAAAAAATGAGCACCTTCATCTTATTCCCAGAAACTCTGTGACGAAGTAATTTACATTAATTTTTCTATTCCAAGTTCAAGAAATGTATGTAGGGCAAAACTGCGTGCCTTCATTGTTGGGAAAACTATAAAAGTTTTCGTTTCCTTCAATAAGGAAATATTTCAGGATTTTCAGTAAGGGGTAGTCATAATATGGACAAACATTTTCCAGCTAGTGCGCCATTCTTTTTAAAGTGAACAAAACGGTCACACAGGTGACCATCTGATTTTGCCTCATTGCTGGAAAATCGGATTACATGTTATTAATTTTTTATATCACCAGTTTCTTACATGAAAAAGATTTCCCTTTCTTTGACAAGAAAAAAATCATTTCCCAACCAAAATGTTTTACGGAGACAATTATAAACACCCTTTTTGAGTGGTCACACACGTGACCGACCCAATTTTCACCTCTAAAACTGTTCAGAGCAATCCCATCCTACAGAAATTAAAAGTGGAAACTTGCACTCCAATGGAATACGAGAAATGTAGGTTTTAATACCAACAAGTAAGACACTTCGTGCTAGGTCACAGACATGACCGACCTAATTTTGACCTCTGAAAGAAAATGATGCACTCTTATTTAAACTAATTATCCTTTGTCTGTTGGGGGTGAGATTGTTATTTAAAAATCTAAGATAAGAGACTACTTCTACAAGACAAATACTAAAAAATTAGGTTTAATTGACTCTTTTCAGGATTTTGGTCAAACACGTGACTGAGAATGGCCCTACTAATGCAAAGTTTTAAGGAGTTTTAGAATTTGGAAGTTTATAATTTACGACTTGAATCATCTTTAGTTCAAGGGGTAATTTTTTGTTCGAATGAACTTTAAGCAAAAAGAACTAAATGGATTTTGCCTCACCTGTTTGACATTTTTATAGCTTTCTTTCCTCTCCAGCTTGCTGTGTGATCGTCCACCGCTTCCCGTGATGGACCCGCTACTCTTGATACCGACGACGACATCCTTCGCTTCGCTCTCCTCCCCGACGGGCTGAGGTCGAACCTTCCCAGCATCCGATAAATCCGGCAGCGGGGGCGGTCTGTTTGGCGGTGCCGAGAGTGCCGATATCGCCGCAACCGCCGCGGCTGTCGCCATCGATGTCGTATGCGAAGACGATGACGATGACGATTTATCATGAGATGATGACGATGAATGTGAAGATGAAAGGTTTAGCTTACTGGTTAGACCAGAGAGCGTCTTCGTAATGGCAGCCGTCTTCTGTGCGAGGGTGGATCCCTTGATGAGCCCGCGCCCGGAGTTACTTGATCTCCTATCCGATGAAGATGTGGAAGAACCGCCCGATGACGAGGATGATGAGTCATCTTTCGATTTCTTGTCTGAACTAAATAGAGTAATATAAAAGAAATTGTTATTGCAACCAAGATAGACCAATATAACTTACTAACATCAAACATTTCTTGATATATTTGAAGATTCATAACCACCCTTCGCTGTCCAAAAAAAAAACACAACAACAACAACAAACAAACAAAGTCATGGAATTTTTAATACGTAACATGTATTTCCCGTTATATAAACTGAAAAACATCAATTAACCTTTTATGGAATATCTTTTTTAGTTTGGTACTTAAGAAAAGAAGAAAAGGTTTGTTATCATGTTTCACCTATCATGTTAATCTGTAGTTATCGCGCGAAGGCAACGCCTTTCACACTTTTTCACAACAATGAAAACTCTACTAACAACAACAAAACAACGGACCACCTACACTACCCCGTTAGGCTTTATGTGCAGATGCTGCAAGTACCTGCATCCGGTAAGCTGGCACTCACCCAAAGGTAACACACCTGTGATGAAATGTTAATGATACTAAAGTAAAGTATTTGCACAACTCCCCTTATTTCCCCCCACTCCCCCTCCACACCCCCTCACTTTAACCATGCTTTAATCAAATCCGTACATTTATCCATATCAATCTTTCATTTACAAGGATGTACTATTACACTGTGACGTAGTATTCTTGGAATAACAGTTTGATGTTGGTTACGAGACTGAAGGTTTGAGAGAAGCCATTGTTTTCTTTGTTGTGTTTGATCATGCAAGGTGAGGTAGACGAACTTTTGAGAATTACTCATCGTCACTCGATGAGCTTCAAGAACTCTGGTTCTGTCATCCTGAGATGAGTGTGTATAGGTATGGGAAGGACCTTGGGATACGATGAGACGGGAGTCGGTGAGACAGAGGTAGAGAGTGAGATAGGGTAACAGGGATTTAGAGATGAAGATTCAGTAAGAGACAGAGAGACATAGGGAGACAGAGAGACATAGGGAGACAGAGAGAGAGAGAGAGAGAGAAGGTCGCGTGCCAGGGAAATAGAGACACGAAGAAAGAGGGTAACATTGTGTGGGTTTGTGTGTGTGTGTGCGCGCGCGTGTGTGGATGTATGTGTGAGAGAGAATTACGTCTGCAACCCTTCGGATAATGATAAAAAAACTGAATATAATATATAGAAAAGAACCCCCCCCCCCAAAAAAAAAAAAACAACAACAACAACAAACAACAACAACAAACAAACAAACAAACAAACAAACAAACAAAAACAAAAACAAACAAAAACCAAAAAACAAACAAACAAAAACAAAACAAAAACAAAAACAAAACAAAACAAACAAAAACAAACAAAACAAAACAAGCAAAAACAAACACAAACACAAAACAAACAGAAATAACAACAACATAACAAACAAACAAACAAATTATAGTAGAGTGATTAGAACATGAAACTACGTTTCACCTAATTGGAATGACGTAAAAAGGGCTGGGGGAGAGAGGAAGAGACAAGCAAGAAACAGATCATTATATTCATCTGATTTCATATGTACCGTGGAAGTAGAAGCACAATATTTCCACCCCGTTACATAAGACAGGAAGACGCTGTCAGGTCCACCCGGCCTTCCTCTACTTTCCACGCAACTTAAAACGCACCATGACTGTCTTAAGGCTTTAAGAATGGATGGAGTTGGTTACGTGATTATTTTAATCGAAACTGAATTCAAGACTTCAAAATAATGAGATTTTTATCAACGGTTTTGGTTCTTTTTGGCCCTTTGGGGGACATTTTTGTATTCATTAATTACTGTTGAACTCATAGGAGGAGCCCTTACTTTATATATGATTTCCGAGTAAATGTCATCCTATAATAACTAACTTCCTACTATCTCACTATCACTCTTGTATGATATTGTTTAGAGGTTTTAATTTTCTAGTTATGTAGTGTCATATCCATATTATCAGTCAGTAATCAGTAACAGCAAGAGCATCTTAGGAACAATTAAGATAAGTTTCTTTGTTATGTGTTATGGTGTACTTGATTCTAGAAACGAAAGAGTTTCTTGTACAACTTTCCAACCTCTTTGAAATAATACCGATTACCAAATGTCGCATTTTCGCTGTACTTTTATAATCATAACAAAGAAAAATATCTAGCATATAAGAATTTTGTCAGACCTTACATGATCAATGAAGCTGAATATGTTGTATAAAGCATTACCGTAAGCCATTTTTAATGGTGTCTCAACATCTCCATTCCCCCAACGGAATCCCTTCAAACCCCCGCTGTCCCCTCATAATCTCCTCTACGTATTTCTTTCCAGAATTTCTTAAGAAATTCATAGGTGAATCTATAATCATTCCAGAGAATCTGTAGGCTGAGAAGGGGAGGAGTTCCGTCCAGATAATTTTGATCTTGGAACACCTTTTAAGGAAGAAATAACCTTTATCTTTCATCTCGGACTTGTTCTCGGATGACAATGATTTCCTGCTGCCAATTGATTTGGGTGATTTTGTGGGTGATTTTCCCAATCACCCACATGCCTCTGTACTACCCATTCATTATTTAGCAACATGTCCAAATGTATATACAGAGAAACTGACAAATGTTATATTTCATATGAACTTGAATAGAAAATACAAAGTGATAAGATTTTAGATAATGTTTTCAAACTATTAGGATTTTTAAAAGATGTCCTAGATAAAATGATAAAAAGCTTGACAATGTTTGTAGCTCATGCATTATATACACACCAAGATTTTAGATACAATATTATCTTTAACATCATATTTCCTTATCATCGCTACTATGACTATATCCAGATTCAAAATCAACTTAGCACGTGGCACATATTAAAAATCACATAGGAACAACCACGAATATTGACAATAGAAGAAGGAATTATGGGCTAAGAGTATGTTGTCAAAAATATGTGTGATCGTTTCACTTCAATTCATATTTTGATTTGAAATTCATTTATTTCCATATACATCATCATAATGTTCAATCTTTCAACATGTATGGTCACATAAAAAGGGGGTCGTCATAAGCAAAGCTTGGGTTGACGTCCTCATCACATTAAGGACGAAGATTCTACTATAATTATGCATGTGCATTCACCATCTTTAATTTCTTATATTTTGTGTTGTAGAAAATATCTATATCTAAATCATTTATTTATGTTCATACAAACTGCACGTTCAAAATGATGAAATAGAAACCAGTGAATCTAGTGAAATGAAAGGAAATCAATGAAATCAATAATTTTATAGGTAGTTATAATATACTCAAGACCGTCTTTAACTTACCCCTTTTCTTTCTCCTTTTCTTTGTCTGGAAACACGATGGTACTGTATTTGACCTTGCTCCCTCCTGGTGCGACCTTCATTAAAGGTAAGGGTTCACCATTCTCACTGTTATACATATGCAACGAAGAAAACAAGAAATTTTATAATTAATGCATAAAAACAAAACAAAAAGTGAAAAAGAACTTTGCCATTTATTGAATATTTCATTCAAGCCAAATATATACATAAAGTGTACATTACTGCAGTGAAGATAACATGTCTATAAACACTGCAATCCAGCTGTTAAGAAGATCTTTACCTCAAAATACAACGACAGGATAATCTTTATATCTTTGAACGCATGAACATTGTATTTTGATTTGTATCAAAGCAGTCCATGTTACACTCCGTATAAAAATCTGCACCATTAATCATGTTAATAACATGAAAAAGTTTGCAATAATATTGTCTAAAATCTTTTCTTAATCTGACGTATGTATGATTACTTCTGTATAAGGATTTTTAAGTGATCCTGAATGATGCTATAAAACTATTAAGTATTTGACGTGGAAACATTCATCGTAATTTTTCAAGATTTCTTACAATTAAGACTTAAATATAATGACTGATTGACAAATGTTGAAGAAGGATTGTGAAATACTTACAGATATCGAGCTTTTGGTGGTCCTATTTCCACTTCTATGTAGTTTAACTTGTAGTTATCTGCAGAAAACACGGGGGAATGAGAAGATAACAGAATATTAATGTTCCTAAAAATATATCGCAGTAGTTTTATAAAGATGTGAAAATAACTTATTCGATATCCGATTTTAGGAAGATACCTGCACAAACCGAAGTTATGATCAGAAATATTAGGCAGTTTATTTATTTATTTTTTAATTTTTTTGCCGCACAGATGATATTATTAAGATATCTTACCCCCATGAATACTTTATTTAGGTATAGCATGTAAACTTACACCATAAAAATAATTGATTTATTGATTTTAATTGAATAATTGAGATACTATTTATATTTGTGTCATTTAAAAATGCAGAAATTGCTGTTCTATAAGGAAATATACTATTTTGAAGATAGGATCATCGCCCTTAGATATCACTGGGGGAATCTTTTTGAACTGGGGGAACCTGTCAGGGTGGGTGCTAAATATAGAAAACCCTGGCCCAAAATTGTCTGACTCTCAACCAAAAAGGCTTCTAGAAGGGCAATATGCGTGGAGCTTGGCATCTTTGTTTATTTCAGTCGTCATGGCAACAAGGAAAATGTATTGCTTGACATGCAGGCGTCGAGAAAGAACCGAGAATAGGTTCTAGACCAATTACGATTTGATTGACAGTGAGTCACGGGCTCGATGGAGAGTTAGAAGGGGTGAGGAGGGGTGAGAAGTGGAAGCAGGGGCGGCGCCAGGGTATTTTGATAGGAGGGGCAAGACGACCTAAAGATGACGTCATATTTTTCTCCATTAAATAACAGGGGTAATATAGAGTTATATGTTTAAGACCTCTCTTCTTAATACTCCTCTTTCTTCTTTCTTCCCTTTTCTTCCCTTTTCTTCCTCCTTTTCTTCTTTTTTCTTCTTTTTTCTTCTTTTTTCACTACTTGAAAAATCATAGGGGGGCGGTCGCCCCCTCTGCCCCCCCTGTAGCGCCGCCCCTGAGTGGAAGGGATAAGGAAGAGACAGAGAGGGGGAAAGACAGAGATAGAGACCAATGAATAGACAGAGACAGAGAGAGGTAGAGAGAGAGAGAGAGAGAGAGAGAGAGAGAGAGAGAGAGAGAGAGAGAGAAGGAGAAAGACGTTTGAAATGGTTATCCGCAAACTGACATCAAGCTTACTTGAATAGATACAGAAAACAATTAAGAATAAGTACAGAATAAGGAAAGCACCAAGAAGGTCACCAAGAAGAAGCCGGCAACACACCCACCTGCAGCCGAAATGATAACAAGATGTTCTACACATGATCCATACACAAATAGGCAACATTTTGATATCCTTTGCGAGTTAATCTTGTATCATGCAGATTTTTGTTATAGAAATATCCTTATCCTTGAGTTTTGAAAAGGAATATCATTTATTTCAATGATCAAGGCTAAGAAGAACCCATATATTTTACAGAATATAGGGTAAAAGGAAATATCACGAAATGTAAATGCAGTAAAACAATCATTCATTGAAAAAGAGACAAATTCAAAATATATAATTATTTACGTACGTATTAATCTGTAAAAAAACATATTTGTGCTTTACCTCAAAAATATACATAGGCCTTTTTGAGTGGAAAAGATCTTATATCTCTATACCCCTTCACGGTAAACGTTACATCATACTCTACTACGCACATAACTTGGAAAATAAGTATACCACAAAATTATGCGGAGGGGTCTACGAGAGGTTTGCAAATCAGTTCGGAAATACACTGACGTTCAAATTACGTCTATAAAACTTCAGAAATTACCCTTCATGCTCCTCTAATTATGTCACTTAAACCGCGATGACATAGACTCTCTATAGTTGGTCAGATAGTAATTACGATTTCAGTAGTTATCTGTGATTTAAGGTTCTAACATCAAAATTAATTTGTTCCATCTTAACCTCAAGTTGTCAGGATCTTAGCATCCGCAAATCTACCGCAAAAGGGGTTCACATAGATCTCTTTATGTAGCTAGTAACTTTTAAGGCCAAACTGAATTAATGTGAACCTTTAATATGCAAAAAGTGTATATGACTTTTTTTTAATTGCTGAGTTGAAGCTGGAAAGAAAGAGAGTAGTTAAACTTTGGATAAAAATTGCAAAAAGAACTTAAAATTTTATGTAAGTTTAAGAGTCAATACTGATATAGAAAATGTAGGAATTTCCCATTCGTTTATATTGTGTCATTTCATATAACCATAACTCTGTACCAAAATAAGAAAATATATAAAAAGAGAAATAATTTCCAACCGGAAAATAATAAAACCAGCAATGACAAGATGTTCTAAACATGTTAGGTAAACTCTTTACACTCTCCCATTTATGTTTTATCCTTATTGCTCTTCCCTAAAATCTCTAAGAGTTTGTCGACCTTTAGATGACCCTTTTTCTCATCAGTCGCCATACATTCAACTTCCAAAACCGGAAAATGGATTTTTTAAAAATGTCCACATCTAAAGTGGTTTCCTCGGAAATCTGTCCAAGGGGATAATAATTACTGGAAAGAGAGGATTTCCCCATTTACTGCTTATGCCATTATCTCATTTAACTCATCTAAATGAATATTCTGGTCATATCTTGATCCTTGTGATGTTAAGTTTAAACTAACTTTTTTTAATTAGATGTCGGGGCTGCTGCCTTGGTGGTTTGGAGGGCAATCGAGTCAAGCAGCTGTTATCAAAGGGAATTTCTCATGACTTGTATAAGAAAAACTGATAATTTTTTTTTTCTCCGGAAATACCTCTCTCTCACCATGACCGGAGGTTCGTATTAAATGAAAATTTAATGAAATAACTGTCCATCATTCAAGGTTAAACTATCATTTTAATTTTAACAAACAGATAAACCAACATGTTAGTAAGTAGTAACGATTCTAGGACAACTGCCCTTCTGGAAAACTACCCCCTGACAAGTACCTCCCCCCCCCCCCCAAGACAGTCACCCCCAGGACAACTAACCCCAGGACAACTACCCCCAGAACAACTACCCCTAGGCCAATTACCCCCAGGATAACTACCTTCCAGGACAACTACTCCCAGGATAATTACTCCCAGGACAATTACCCCCATAAAACGACGATTACCCCGATACCCCCCCCGAAAATTTATTTAGCCCCCCCCCCCACCCCCAGGGCAACTACCCCCTGGAAAATTACCCCCCCCCCCCCCCCGACAACTACCCCATAATCAGGGGGTTGTTGTTCGGGGGGGGGGGTAATTTTCCAGGGGGTAGTTGTCTGGGGGGGGGGGATAGTTGTTCTGGGGGTAGTTGTCCGGATACGAGTAGTAACAATAACAAAATGGAAATAAACACCACCTCCCCCCCCCCCCCCTCCCCAAACAAAAACAAAAAACCTAAAGATTCTTCTTTTGAACTTAATACAATATATTCAAGGCTTAACGATGTAATCACGCATGCCTTTATACAAGGGCGGATCCTGGATAGTCAACAACAACAAAACAAAAAGAAGAGGAGGGGGGGGGGGTACTCGTTTTACCGAATGTTCATAATTCTGAAACACAAATTTCCCATAGTAGGGGATTCATAATTCCGAAAATGAAATAGGGTTCTATGAGGATTTACCCAAACTACATGTTGACTGGTCAGTGTTTTTATAGACCTGAAACTGCTAAAGGCCAAAAAAGAACCGATAGCTCTATTACCATGATTACCTTGAGCTGGTACAGGGTTTCACGGTATATTCTTAGATCATTCTTTCTCTGAAATTAAAAAAGGGGACTTATTTTATCCATGTAAATTGGGCGTAATTTGGGCAGGAAGTACGGAGCGGAGACCACGGGGCCGTTCTTAATCAACGGATCACTGTGACAATGAGCCTTGTAATTGACTCTCATTTCATATCATCAGAAAGCCGGATTAACTCTGACGGCCAACGGGTAATTCAATGTTCGGTCTCCATGCCACACTCCAATTAAATTCCGCAAGTATACGAAAATTAAATCAACATCTTTTATTCCCTTTGCGGGTTATTGTTCTATTTCTTTTGTCCCAGCGTAACCCGTGGAATCGAGTTGAAAACGGACATGAGATGTATGCTGTGATTTATGTGGTGATGTCAGTAATGGTGGGGGGGGGGGGGGGGGACATTTTGCAATTAGGTACTTTAATTGGGCGGGTAATTGTTCGTGACGTTGACGTGACTTCAAGTTATTCGAAGAAAAGGCATCAGATTAGGAGGGGTGTGACAAAACCTCTGTTGGATTAATTTCAGGAGCAATGACGGCATACAAATTATTCAGACTTTCGAAGTAATTAGTAATTTAGCACTTTTTTGAAAGGGGGGGGGGCGACGGAGATCATGGGATAAGTGAATACATTTCGAGATGTAGAAAGGACACTGCTACAAATATCACTCATTTTGATCCTTATTTTTGTAGTTTGAATCAAACTTGTCGATAATAAGGCTCTCTGCAACAAAGCCCCCCCCCCCCCACGCCAACATCATCTTCCCGCTTACAAGCCAGCAAATGTCACAACGACTGCTATAGTTTTGTGCTAAAAATGTGATGATAATGCTGATAATGACGTCTTCTAAAAATACATGTTAAAAAGGTAAGCTGAAGAGTAATTGTTCTATCAGCACCCCTCAACTTAGGTCTTAAAATTTCAGCAAAATTTATCAGGGTATACGATAGATTAAATTCAATTTATGATGTATTTACTGTGACTTTCTGATGACTTTTCACAGAGACCGATATAGTTCGAAATTTAAAAGATTAAGGTTTGTCTAGAGTGTATCGCAGATAATTGCTTCGTCAGCCCGTTTCCATTTACAAAATTTCATCAAAGTTACTTAAGGCTGTAACAAGGTACTTTATTGGGAAAATATTATTTATAATGTATTTATGCTGACTGTTCAATGACTTCTCACTGCGACCGATATAGTTTTGAACTTAAAAAGAAAAAAAAAACATAAATATGGTAAGAAGGGGATAATTGCTTCGTCAGTCGACCCTAAGCATCTCGACCTGAAGGCCCGGGGTCTATATGCAACTCGGAAATGGGGCATGCTAAAAAAAACTTTCTCCCCGCGCTAAAATTAGCCTTGTCAAAATGGGGGGTACGGCAACCAAGCAGAGAGCTGGGGTGTGCTTTTAAAGAATAAAGAAGGGAACTACTCATCGCTTGGGCAATAATTAGATCCAGGTCTCATAATTGAGTTATCTTCATAGAACAGAGAGGGGGAAATTTATGATATATTCACGCGTGGAACGGATACTTAATCCAGGGACGGATCCAGAATTTGGGAAGGGGAGGGGGGGGGGGGGGGTAGCACAATATTCTGAAAATTTCTGACAAACGTAACAAAACAACTAAAAGGAAAAGGGGGAAAAAATTGTCATGATAATTTTGTATCCGAAATTCTCTGACAAGAAGAAGAAGAAGAAAAAAGGTTATCACTTAGAGAAAAAAGGGGAGGGTGGCACATTCCTGCTGTTGTGTACCTAGGTATATAAGTATAAATCCTTTCAGTCCCTAGCCCCACGTCTCTGGAACAATCTCCCATCATTTCTAAGAAACAGTGCTTCATTAGACATCTTCAAAAAACACCTGAAAACTTACTCTGTCAAATAGACTGATTGACAAGCGCCGTGTATCCTATGGAAAAGGCGCTATATAAATCCAAGTATTATTATTATTATTATTATTATTATTATTATTAAATATGCATTTATTGTCCAATACTGGAAATTCTTCTCCACCGGTGATACAAACATTTGCAATAATGATAGGATACAATATAAACAATGATGATAGGCTACAATATAAACATACACAGGTAGAAATAATGTACGTAGACAAAGGTAAAAGAAGAAGAAAATAAATGGAATTATTGCAATACACAAAAAAAATTCAAGGGATTAATTTACATAATATAATATTACTGGGTCATATCATCAATTTTACAGTCTATTTCATCCAAATCGGTTATCAACACATTATCAACACATAAGCAGATTCAAAGATTTCTTCTGACTAAGGTATGCTACATGGGTTTAGAAAGGGGGAGCCGGTTGTGCACCCCCCCCCCCCATCAAATAATGCTTAATCTATGATTTGGAAGGTAGCACTTGCACTGCCAGAAGAAGTCGAGCACCAATGCCTATACTGCGCAAAGAATTAAGCCTCCATTCCTCTTTTGAACAATTATAACAATTATAATTTGAGACCTGTATATTTTCCGTAGCCGATTAAGGAAGGACGGGTATACATACAAGGTATAAACTGGAAGATAGGCTCTTATACTTTAAAACTAGTTCAAGGGGTTATGACTGAATGGCCTTTGCGGGTTTGGTGACCTTTCTATCATGTCTGTATAGAGCTGTATGATTAGTGTGTGTAAAATCCTGCAAAAGATATGAGGACAGGGTCGAAAATGGATTCATAGTTTTTCAGGTTTTAATCGATTTGGATGAAACATAATGATTATCTATTACATCTAATAGCTTGCCAAGCGCGACATATTCAAATGTCGAATGAAGGAGATTGCTGATATTGTTCACGGGCATAGTTCTTAAGCTAAAGGAGGAATTAGATACAGTAATCATTGGTAATTCACCTTAGAGACGTGTAATTTTCTGGTCAAATGCCGGTATCAATATATGAGGGAGAAAACATGAACCCCCCCCCCCCCCCATTAAATTCTCAATAAAATTCGGTAATTCGAATTAGACTTCTACAGGGCTTTTTCGTGAATTACTTTCTCAGTGGCAGATCCAAAGAAAAAAAATTGTACACAAAAAGTATGTTTGTGTGTCCAAGGGACATCTAAAACTCTCCTGAAAATGTAAGATTATTTTATGGGTAGGGGACTAAAAGGCACCTGATAAATATGAGGATTTTTTTTGTTCTTTTGGGGGAACTTTGCCCCCCTCCCCCTCCGGTAGAGAATCATGGCTTCGCCACTATACCTTGTTTAAACTTTTTTTTCAAAACATTGAAATGATATGAGGGCTTGCACAGAAGATCATGCCTGTCGGACTACAGCTATATCGGAAGGAGGCGTGTACTAGTCTAGATTATGTTGGTATACCTATTCTATATTGGAGACAGAGAAGGCATCGAGCTTCTCTAAGGAGAGGGGGGGGGGGGGGTCAGGACTTCGAGGGAAATATGGGGAAAGGATATGGTGAGATCGAGTCATTTTCCTGGAGTGCATGCCACGTTAATTTGAGTCAGGGGGTGTACAGTGTTGTGACTCAAACCCTTAAGCACGGTATATAGTCACATGAATTCTATTATTCATATTTACGGGGGAACATGGAGTGCATGGATCGCAGAGGGGGGAGGCAAGGAAGGATATTTACATGTATATTCATGTGATATGGAAAGAGGACGGATTTGGGCAGGGACATTGAGAGGAAGAGAGAGAGAGAGAGAGAGAGAGAGAGTGAGAGAGGGAGAAAGTGAAAGGGAACTAAGAAAGAGCTAACCTGCATGGAAGAGATTCAAGGTACAGGTGGAGAGTGAGAGAGAGAGAGAGAGAGAGAGAGAGAGAGAGAGAGAGAGAGAGAGAGAGAGGGTGAGAAGGAAAGTACACAGCTAGAGTAAAACATAAAATGAAAGTAGGATATTGGAAATGGAAGGGAGGAAAAATTCAATCAGAGCATGAAAGAGGCAAAACTTCTATACCCCAACAATATTTTAAGAAATAATAAGAAGTGGGGCACGATTATAAGTGACAATTTAATGACAATGCAATAATAGCCGGGGTTTACCAGGCTGATTTTGTTCAATATTTTGTCTTACGGACTTCTATAGAGAGAAGGCTATAGCAATATTTATTAAGCATTTATTACGTCATTAACTGCTTTTACTATCTTTTGGTATATAGCTCCATAGTTATAATCTCAAGATTAAATTTCAGAGAGAGAAAGAGAGAAAGAGATAAAGAGAGAGAGGGGGAGAGAGGAGGGGGCTGACACAGAAAGAAAGGGTAATTAATATGATTATGATACAAATTACGTATGCTTTGGAGTACAGTTAACAATTTAATCAGATATGAATAAACTCGAATGCAGGATTATTTAAACAGGACCTACATTTTCAAATGCCATCCAGGATAAAGTACTGACGGGTCTTAAAATCTATATTAGAAACTCTCTGGAAGGCATACACCTCTAAACTATACAGCGTAGATTTCCTGGGGATGTATTTTTATCTGCAGCTTTTAGACCACTTCAAGACGCTCCCCTCGCCGAAATCAAAAGCGGAATTATTCAATATTTGTACGGATTGCCCCTTGTGGAAAAAAAAGAGAAAATATGCCAACCGTTTCTGGAAAGAAAGACATTAGTCCGGATGGCATATGTCTTGCGGTACATTCTCTAGAAAGTTTTATTTTTGGATCGTCTGTCTGGCGTTTAATTTCCCGTTTCCACTCTAACTGTAGACACCCTGATGTAACTTATCCTCCAACAACAGAAAGAAATATTGTATCGCTTTCTCACATTGTTATGTTCCATTGTAGCCTTGAGGCATGAGAGCAAAAAGTCTTCATATAAAAATTATGTTTGTTGTTTGGGGGTTTTCTTTGCACATCTTTTACAAATAATGAATGCTGTTTAGTGATTTGTATTTAAACTATGCCTTACATCAGATTTTCGATTTCGAAAGGATTTCCAAAGAGATAATGGTTGACAATATTGAAAATGTATTGACAAAACAGCCCACTAGATTACAGGACCAATTTAAAACAAAAAACAAAAGTACTTCAAGGTTTTTGCAAATGAGCTAACTGCTGACGAAATATCGCTGTTTCCCCCATTTTGGCCTGTCATTTGAGAGATAGAGAGATATAAATGAATCATTATGTAATTAGGGGGATTCATCTTTCTTCGTATATATTTTAATACTTATTCATAATTCATAATGTTGAAACAACAATCAAAGAGCAATGTCATTTCCTTTTACACTCGTTTCACGCGGCATAAATGTATTACTATACAACAATGTCATTATTATTTGTTGTTATTTCGTTTGTATTTTGTAATGAATACTTTTTTTGCCTGGAAAATAACTTTGAAGCAAAATTTTATTATTACACCAGCAGACACTTAAATGAAGCGACAAAAGGACGAAACATAAATGAGAGCCCCCCCCCCCCATCCCCCTTCCCCCTCCTCCGAGTCGGCTCGGATTTCTCAGAAAACTTCCTTTAACATTGCGTGAATACCATGACCTTTCGAAGACAGTCAAGAACGGGAGGGGGGGGGGGGGGGGGGGTTCTCCCGGTCTCTTGGGGGTTCGAGACAGGGTTTGAATCATTAGACCAAATTTAAACCATCGGAATTATCTGATGTGACTTATATTGCAATCTCCAGAGCCAGAGCGCATTTATTGATACTCAGAATGAGCTGTCTGCATTGGGCATGGTAATATTGAAAAAAAAAAATTATTTGGATAACGAAGAAGTATGGTGAACAAATCATAATTATATATCACCATAGCTATCCATTAAGAGGTTCTCTGCCCTCGTTATACCTTGATCTAAAACATGTACTTTGGATACGCCCTCTGTCTCCCTCATCCCAAGGTCTGCCCCCTCCTTCTTGGCAGGGGGCGACCCCCAGACTTATGTTATCGCCTTAACACAATGCTCCGTCTTGACAGGTGTCTACGTCATGCTGACGTCATACAATCATAATTTTCACACCAGATAAGGAATGCCGAAGGTCCCCCATCTTTCTTCAAAAGATCGTAAAGAAGTCTGCAGGTGGGAAAGAGGATACAGATACACGTGCGTGTACATTGCTTAACCCTTTCAGGGCAAGAATTATTTACGGGCTAAATTGATCACATTTTGCTCTTCAAATTGGCAACAATAATATTTTTCTTTTAGTGCTGCAAGATTGTAATAAGTGGCAATGTCTTTGAAAACAATATACATGGTTAAAAGAATTGTCGAAAAGTTGAAAAAGTTGCCAATTTCGATAAAAAAACATGATTTTGAACCTCTCAATGTGTTGCCAATTTAAGGATTTTAAAGCTTATTCTCCTTTTTAAAATTCCTGGGATCAATTGCAGTATGGTCATTTAACGAAAATGGACATAGTGTGTGCAGAAATTTTTGCTCTTTCTACTCATGTATCTGGTATATTGTTCAGGGCTCTGAATCAAAAGTTATTGAGCCAAACCACAAAATGTGGTCAGTTGTCTCGAAAGGGTTAAAAGCCGCAAACTGGAATTCGCCTATATGAGGTCTTTGTCAGTCTATGTCTTGTTGGAATTGTTGATGATATGATATACTATCAATTCTTTCAAGGCATTTCTTCTTTGTAAATACGTACACTGTAAAAAAAAAATGTCTGTAATTTTACTGCAAATCTGGCGTCAGCAGATTCGCCATAACTTCTCATGTGTCAGATTAGTTGTTACTTTTTCCTATGGCATTGATGTACAAATAACATCAGATTAGCTGTTATGGGTAAATACAGAACTAATCTGTTTTTTTTTTCATGTGAAAATACAGATATTTTTTACAGTGTAGTTTAAAATGAATATCCTTCTCGGTAACCTCATCATATACTCTACAAGAAAGGCCATGGGGTTGCTCCCCGCCCCCTCCAACATACACTTTACCAGGCCGTTATCATTTTGATTAGGTTAAGTAGTAAATGGCAATAGAACTTTGAGAAGAATATATATAACAAATTACGGTATCTTAACCTGACTCATGCTGGATTGACGCAAGCAACCTATAAAGTGCTTTGCTTGAGGACATAAGTGCCATGTCGGGGATCGAACCCATGACCTTTGCATCTTCAGTCAGGTGTTTGAACCATTCTAAAGTACGTCACAATTATAAGTGTATATAAGTAGAAAGGAACCTACGGCTTTCACTCCTTCCCAAGGGGCTAAATGATGACCAATACCTGACCGTATACACTGACTTGATCCCGAACCCAGGATACCAAATTTAAAGACCGTCGCTCTAACCGCTGAGCTACATCACTTCCTGTATCAGTCGTAGCTAGAGGGATGGGTTGGAAATCTGACAACCAGTTTTTTTTTTTCTTTGAGGTAAATTGTATAATATGATTTTTTTTTTTTGGCGGGGGGGGGGGGGGGTTGAGGGGGTGTTGAGGGGTGTTGAAAATTTCTGCTACCTTGTCGGCAAATTTGGTCCGACACTCATCTCCCCCTCCCCTTCAAAATGGTCTCGCGACGCTCCCGGCAGAGGCATGCTTGTGCAGTCAACCCCTGCAGACGTCATTTCGAGGTCTGCCATGAAGTATGATTACATCAGTTATCGCACCGACCTTACCTATAAATCAGACAATTTCTTTCCATATACAGACAATGCCTCATGCCAGTGAGTCATAACAAACGTGTACTTGACTTCTATTTTCAGTCTAAATCAATTTATTTTTATAAAAGTAAGAGAAAATCCATTCCAGGGTTGGTGTTAGACCCTGTACATTTGATTTTTTTTGTTTGTTGTCCAATAAGATTAGTCATGACCTTGTATAGTCAGCAGAGGTCAAAATGAGTCTTGAAGCAAAAGTTTGTGACGAATGGAAACTTTTTGAAAGGACAATCCAGTTCAAGAGAAGATTTATAGAAGGTACTACTATTACCATCTTTGATTTATAGAAGATTTCTCGGGAGATCAATTAATATGAAAACAAATAATCAGGCCCTACTTAAAATTTTCAGTTTAAAACTAGCACATAACATGGGTAGAAATGGAGAGCATTTATATTTGAATTTCTCCGTTCTTCTCTCTTTTATCTTGAGCTAAAATTAACTGATCTCATATTCATAATCATAAACAACAACACCAACATCAAAAGCCAAAGGCAACACTTGCATGTTAGAGGCTCTAATTATGTACATGTATGTCGGGTCATTAATAACATCTGTTCGTTTGTAGATCACTATCAATTTGGCAATCACAGCAGTTTTCTGTATCCCAACAGATCCCCATGTGTCTCCTGGGTGGAGAGTGGCAAGTAAAGATTAATGTCTTGCCAAAGAACGTTATTACCCTTTCTGATTGCGTCGACATAATTTTTTTTCACATAATATCTTACCCATTCCAGTTGCGCCGGACATCGTAAAAGAATTATCACACATGCATAAACGATATCTATATACACTCGAAATTGATTGAATATATATATGTAATATAGATTTAGAATGATTAAAAACAATGATTCATCACAACAGCTTTGCTGCGTCACTGATGACGTAACAGATGAATCACAGTTCCGTTGTAGATCGTTCCTCGCTCGAATATACCCATGCATGAAAATATTGTTGTACCAACTTACACAAGTGAAGTTTTGTTTTCGATCAAGCAAAAGCATTAAGTTTACGCACAGTTGACCGGATAATGTGAAAACAGTACATTATAATGTTTCAAGTTTTACTAAATTAGACTGTTGTTACAATCATGAAGTATCTATAACAAGAACGAAACTGTCATTGCACACGAACATTGGTAAAAACGTTGGCTACTAGCATGACTAGTATTTGATTTTTATAATCTGTTTGATTATTGATATAGGGTTTTTGCTGCTAGTGAATTTTTCCGACATTAAATTCTACATTAAGGCGTAACGTATATGTTTTAGATTTGATTTTAACTCTCGAAAGTTACATTGTAAGTGATTTAATAGATGATACTGGCAATTGTTTATGAGCAGTTCTCGCTACTCGGAAGACGACAACAGAAATAAGAGTAGGCCTTTCATAATTGCATTCATGACTTCCAGTGATTTAGTTCACGTCTCCACAGTTTTTAATTCCTATATAAAATATTGTGCATAGCTTTATATCCACTTTATCTACAATTGACAATGATTGGCTAATCATGGGTCTTGGGAAGAAGTCAAGGTCAATATTCATCAAGTTCAAAGGAATCAGGCGGAGGAACAGTTATGGTGAAGATCATTAATTAGATAAATACAACTCTTCGATGTTTCATAATTTGCCGTGGATGTATACTTTAATTGAAACCATGAATACATTTTCGTTTCAACATTCATATTAATGTAATTAACCAATTAAGCTTGAGTACTTGTGTGCTGTATGTATAGTGAAAGTAGGCCTATATAACCTGACACACAACATTGATTGACGAATGATTGAAATGAACCATCACTTTCTTAACCTTGGCATGTGGCCAATTGAAGGAGCAGCTGTTGCCAGTAGGGATCATTCGGACCTGCAATAGCGTTCTTGTGTTGGCCATGTCACATGCCACGTAATGTTCCATGATCACGAAATTGACAATTACGAGCAGATACAATGATATTTATCTGAATATCGATTGGCAATGGCGATCTAAATCACTACATTCAACGAGAATATCAGCGGCGTATCCAGAACATTTTTAAGGGGCGCAGAGGCCTCCATAGACGAGGGAGTAGGGGTTGTGATGTGTATCTGGGCAGCTGCGGGTGATGGAGACTTATTGCAAGTTGTATTTTTTGAGGGGTGGCTTAGAATGGGGCGAGGGAGGGGGCGGAGGCCCACGCCAGGTTCACCCTGGACTGCATACGCCTCTGTCACAATACTATAATCAGCCTACATATCACCATGGAACCTATTATATTGATTGTTAATAATATGTGGCCACTTTTCTGTCTGTAATTATTATTCCCCCTCCATCCCCATTTCGCATCTTGAATGTTGAATCCCCACACTTCCTCTAATACCGGAAATACGGAGAAATACGAATCACATTACTTGCAGTTTAATTGATGATTACTATACTACAATAGATATTAGATAAATCTGCACAAGGATGGTAATTTGCCTATAAAATATTTAATGACGAATGATTAATAGTGAGATTGTGCTTGTCAAGACCTTGTTTAAGGGGCGATGAAAATGATAAGACAAAATGATCCTTGAGACACTGTATTTCATTCAGGAATACCGAAATTAATCACGTAGGCCACTTGATTCAGGGGAAACTCTCTGTATGAGAAATCTGACAAATATTACGATCCTTATACTGCTCCATGATTTCTTCTAAAACATGATATCGCAAAAGAAAGAGAAGTTAAGCGATGCTATGACAAGGGTAGACTTT
The DNA here is from genome assembly GCA_025618425.1 of Heliocidaris tuberculata. Classification (NCBI taxonomy): domain Eukaryota; kingdom Metazoa; phylum Echinodermata; class Echinoidea; order Camarodonta; family Echinometridae; genus Heliocidaris; species Heliocidaris tuberculata. The sequence goes on from CM046840.1 coordinate 41,308,058, forward strand.
CTTGCAAGGAGTGTATCCCTTTTGCAAAGTTTTTCAAACATTATGAAATTTGGCATGAATCATGCAGCATCATACCGTAACAATAAAAAGATGATTAGTGATCCTGGTCATAGGCAAAAATTCTCTGAGCCAACCATCCCTTGCCACCCCCCCTCCCCATCTCTGTCTCTGTCTCTGTCTGTCTCTCTGTCTGTCTCTTCTTTTCATTCCCCTCCCTCATTCCTCAGAGTGCTTGCATATCATTAGAAGCAAGGCCAAAAATCCTGCCTCAGATTTCCTCATATGGACGGAATAGAAACGGTTGCCAAACCAGGGCCAAAGTCACTGCTGATTATTAAGTTGGCAAAGGTGTGCACAATCGTGATAAAGTCCAAGTTATACAATAAAACTCCAATGAATGGGGTGCAGGATTTACCCCTACCCCCCCCCCCCTCCTTGTAATACACGGCAAACTCACACTCTATTGAGTTTAATGTAATACACAGGTGTCTCAGGAAATGACAGTGTTAAAACAGTCACTTTAGTCATTTTACCAATCGTGAATGATGAATGTCTGAACACAGCATTGCCAAGCTGTGTTTAGTTAATATAGAATAATGAATTAGAAACGTGTATATAGTTACACGAGCACAAACAACACTAACATTCGTGTAAAGTAAGGTAAAAATAACTTAAAACCAACAAGGAAATAAAACAATTTATACCATTTTGTATAATCAACTCAACACAATACAATAACTATGCATGCCTGCAGGTCCGGTTTCTTTTTTATTTTCATGTTGAAACATTAGCTATTTTTAGGATAAACAGAAGACACTCTTTTTAAGAAATAAGTGGGTGCTTTTATTTATTAAAGAGGTGAATATAGTCAACAAGGAAACATGGCTTTGAATGACAAAAATTACAAAATTTAAAGGATTTTGTATAATCAATATTAATAACACAAGTCAATATACAATACCTATGCATGTCCGGTTACTTATATATTTTTGCTTTCATTTTGAAACTTTAGCCAAAGTTTTATGGGTAAGCCAAAGATATGCCTTCTCTTTTCAAAGCAAGAAATAAGTGGGTGTGGTTCTTTTTTCTAATGAAACGAATATAGATTATATTCAACAAGGAAACATGGGTTTGACTTTCATTTCTGTCGTAAAACTTTCTTAATTATAACATACAGAACGAGTTTTATTATTATGTGTAACAGTATACACATTAACTGCAGGATTTAACGAAAATAACACGATTCGGGTATTTTCGTATTGTGCATCTCATATTTACCACCCTTCGTTTATCAGACTCACGTTTGTATCTAACGTAGAAATTTATGATCACTGCAAAATTCACCCAAGTTTTTTTGGGGGTAAAGTTTTTTTTAGTGTAATTTGATAGGGTAAATTTCATGAATACATAATGATCATGACCGTATCTCATATAATTATGCATGCCATGTATAACAATATTGCTGGGACTCGGTCGGAATAGGCCTATCGATATACACGTCCATGCAGTGCACGTTGTGATGTTAGCTGAAGGGCTGTCGAAGGGAACTTCAAAGAAATCAGAACATCGAAAAAGAAAATTATGTTCGTTGAATTCTTTACTTTGATTTTCAAAACTCACCCTGTCTGGTTGTCATAGCGGCAGTAATCATCTTTCTGAAGTATCATCCAAAATTTTACTCAGGAAAAGGGAATATTTTAGTCCTCCAAAAAGAGCTGCAAAAGCATTAACCTGTGACAACCTCAAAACAAACTTTGTAGAGATTGAATTTAATGGCCGTCCCACTTTGTTCAAAACATGTGGGATGTGTACAGCAAGTCCATATATTCAAGAGAAGCCGAGCTTCTGCTTTTGAAGATTAATCATTACAAAATCCTTTAGAAAATATATTCGATGTAGAAATGTGCAATTGTGCAAATGTTCTGTTCAAAAACTGGTCTATCGCTTAAGTTCGTCAGATTCTAAAATGTGTTGTAAATTATTTTGCTGCTTTGCTGGAATTTCGTTGAATCGACAAATCGGTAACACTGACCAGTTTTCTCTTTTATTCTTTGTCAATTGAAATTATGTTCGTCCTAAGGATAAAGCTCCAACAAAACTCGGAGAAACCATCGGTTGGTCGTCTAACAGTAGTACATTTTGTGTGACACACGTTGAGAAAATGCTATATTGTGCCCAGGTTGTCTCAAAACAGTTGTCGAAAGCTTGGCAACTCACATCGCAATGATCGTGAATACGCGCGGGCGTTGCGATGCCGAGCTCAGCCGATGCTTGAACGAAAAATAAAATCTAGGAGTGCTGGAGTATATGCATGCAGAGGCAGTATATTAAAAAGAACTGTCCATGTGCTCTATACTTTTCGCCAGGCCAGGGCTCTGATCTGCTACGTCAGTGTATTACGAACCCGCACAAGAAAATTAGATACTTTTTAACGAGCTAACGATCCGTTTCCCGCCGAAGCAGGCCCCGGACAAGAATCTTCGACCCGGTGGGATTCTCTCTCAGATGATGACTCACACGCCATATACGATTTACTCACTCTGCAGCGCAGCCGATCAAATCCTGCCCGCTGATTGGTCAAGAGTATACAGGCAAGACCAGGGGTGTGAAAAAGAGAGGGAGAGAGAGGGGAGGGTGAGGGGGAACTCCGGTCTAACCACCTGGATTTGTAGCTGATGGTTTTAATAATCCCACTGAGGATCAGTTTGTGACATAAAAAGGAACAAAGTAACGAAAATGAGGAAAACTCAAAGTGATGGGTTATAGGATCTCAGTTTCCCTATTTCCATCTTTTAATATATTATATAGATTATCTTAATGTAGATACTGGCATATTCCATTAGCAATTGTAAACAATGATATTTTATTTACCTGTCCAGTAAAATCTATAAATTAAATAAAACCTTCGAGATCCCACCAACCCCTCCCCCTTTTCTTCCCTTTCCCCTTTTTATTCTTCTTTCTTTTCCCTTTTTTTTTCATAAATATATGCAGGATTGCCAAGCTTAATTTTTAATGTATTACATGAATTATGATTTACCTTTTGCCAGAGAGCAGCGCTTCTGCAAACTCTGCTCCTTTGCTATGGTCTCTGCTTTCATTCTCATTTTCATATAATTACTTTATTGTAGTATTCACTGTTGTTATTATTTTTCTTACAACTCTTGTTCGAAAATGTTTCTGCACTTAGTTTGGTTTTATTTTTACATTTTTAATTGGACAATAATTATTGTTATATACGTCGAAAAATGAAAATGAAATGAAATGAAATCTGAATAAAAATCTAAAAAAATCTTCACTTCTGTTTCTCGCAATTAATCCTTTTTGTTTAGAACGTTGACCATTGGGTTTTCGGAGGTGTCGTAGTAGTGTGACTCCAACACTAGACTGGGGGTGCGAAGGTCGTGGGTTCGAGCCCCAGCACGGCACGTATGTCTTTTAGCAAGACATTAATCTACATTTGCTACTTTCCACCCAGGTGTAGTAAATGGGTACCTGGTGGGATTGCACCTAGGTGAAATGCACCTAAATGTCCTGAAATGGAGCTAAAGATGGAGTAATAATTTCCAATCGCCTTGGAAGCGCACAAAGACGACATAAGTATCATGAATTGATATATACTTTATGAACGGATTATCATTACTGATAGGTTCATTCCAAGATTTAGATCAATCTGGTATAATTTTTACGTCTTACATCGTCATCTTACATTTCCATTCGTCAGATAAGATGAAGTCAGGGGGAAACTAAGACGTCCTGACTGTATTTTACGGGATCGTCCTGCATTTTCATCTAACTCCTGGGGACTTTGAGAGTATGATACTGAATCATTGAATGAATGGTTGCCAAGTTTGTAAAGTATGCATTTGAATGTAAAGCCCAGGAACACTTCCATCTATGGTATCAATTACCATACTTTAATAAACAACAGGGGCGCGTTGTACAAAACTTGCGTTTGAACGCAACTCAGGAAAAATCAAACGCAACTTTATTTTCAGCCAATCAAAAGTGCGCATTTAGGACTTGCGTTTGATTTTTAGGAGTTGCGATCAAACGCAAGTTGTGTGCAACGGGCCCTAGCTGGGGCCCATTGCATAAAACTTACTATAATAGTAACTTTGCTATTATAGTAACTCTTCATGGAATACTGGATTTTGATTGGCTGTTGAGCAATATGCCATGCTCAACAGCCAATCAAAATTCCGTATTCCATGAAGAGTTACTATAATAGCAAAGTTACTATTATAGTAAGTTTTATGCAATGGGCCCCAGGGCCCCGTTGCACAAAACTTACCGTTAACGGTAACTTTGCCATCAATGGTAACTCCCATGAAAACCTTGATTTTGATTGGCTGTTGAGTGATGTTTCCATGGTAGTTACCATTGATAGCAGAGTTACCGTTAACGGTAAGTTTTATGCAACGGGGCCCTGGTCTTATAGGTATTAATATTGAGAATGTGAGAAATGGTTGGAGGGGGGGGGGGGGGAGATGAGAGTCATAAAAGAGAGAAAGAGAAAACGGGGAATAATTATGTTTTCAAAAAAATTAAATAAAAGAGAGGGTGAGAGTGATCATGACAGATAGAGAGAGAGAGAGAGAGAGAGAGAGAGAGAGAGAGAGAGAGAGAGAGAGAGAGAGAGAGAATGGGGAAGCGGGGAAAGGTTGCAGAAAAGGAAAGCGACGAATTGACCAGGGTCACTATAAGACAAAATTAGCAGTTCATAAACGAAGTCATGATGATCCAATTCGAACTCCTGTCGTCTGGATTAGGCTTGTAAACCCCTTGATAAAAAGACGACTGTCGACGAGAATGACATATTCACCCCATCTGTTATGGTTATCTAAATTTTTATGGAATGAAGTATATTTTTCCCCGTTGGACAAAATAATTGTTGATTTGAATTGCATTGGCTGTCCATGCGGTGTGGGATGTATGGTGAGCTATAAGGAACACGACGTGAGATGTCACTCTGTATATGGACCATGGGACGTTTGATTCTATAGATCCAAATCAAGATGAATTAAGCTAACATAAAACCATCAGCATCATCATGCAGTGGCGAATCTCGCATCTCCATAATGGATGTGGGTGATGGCATGCAGCCATTGCAATTTGTATCCCTTTTTCATTTTTCTGGGCCTTCAAAGTGAGGGGAAGGCTTACACTCTGGCTAGCTATGAAAGTCCCAAAATGATAACGGAGTCTTACCCATGTCAGACAAAACCTCGGGCAAGCTCCCTTACAAGGACAATATTGTCGAGTGTTTCATAAGAGTGGCACTACTGCACCAACATACGTTGATAAGTTCATGATATTCGATTTCAAATATTTACAAATAATGATTATTTTTTTGTTTTTTGTTTTTTGTTTTTCGAAGAGGAAGAGGAGAGGTCATTAGCAACATGCAAACAGCGCACTCAGTCCAACACAAATCTAATTATTGAATTTGCTGTTTTGTCACAAAAAAAAAGTGATTTCTTAAAACTATGAATATAGAGGGAGGGACAATACCGCAAAAAGGACCCTTTTTCTTTCTATAAAAGTTCAGATAATGTCGCTAGCGTACCCAAGGGGGGTCCGGGCAGGGGGCAGAGTGCCTCCTGACAACTTTTGACAGAAAATATTTTCCCTCACTTTTTGAACTTTGTTGTTGTTGTTGTTTTTTGTTGCTTGTCAGAGAATTCTGGACCCCATAAAATCTGATGCCCCTCCCCCAAGGATCGACTTTTGGAGCGCTAACCCCCCCCCCCCCCCTCCCCCACTGAGCGACTTTTGGAGGACTGGCGAGACAAAAAAATATGGACCTACCTTTTTGAACTTATACTTTTTTTTTTTGCTTGTTAGAGAATTATAAAGCAAAACATCTGATACCCCCCCCCCCCACTGAGCGACCCTTTTCAGGGCTGGCAAGAAGAAAAAAAATAGGGGTCTCCCTTCAAGCAGAATTTGACAGTTGACAAAACTTGCTCCCCTTGTAAAAATCCTGGGTACGCCACTGGATAATGTACTCGGATGGAATGAAGAAGAGGTTTGAAAATTCTTCAAAACTTCATATTTTATTGTACCAAATGGCATGTGCCATTGAATGATGGCGAAAGACTGTAAGATCGCCAGCATGAAATCCATAATTTTCATATAAGAAGTTACAAATCTTTCCACCTCTTTACAAATAACAAATCCACTTTGTTTAATATCAGTAATATATAACTTCTTTTGACATGTAGGCCAATAAAGACAAGATTAAATCAACATTCCCGTGACACAGCCCCACTCTCCGAGCTATTTATGTGAAGTTCGACAGCTCGTGATTATTATAATATCACTGATATTGATGATAACGACAGGGATATTTCTACGTTGGATTCATGTGATACGACCACCGGTGTGCCCCCGTGTTACAAATCGAAAGAGGGGGCTCAAGTTCTATTTTTGTAAGTCAAGGATAAAAGGTATAAGAATATATGCACTGATCCAATTCCACGTGATTTTACACGAGTAAAGTACATAAATCAAAACGGAGAAGGGGTAAAAATTACTTGCCCGGCATCCAGATTACTCACATAATAGTCGACTTTGCTATAAACACGTCTGAAATGAAATTACATTAGTAAATTTTAAATCGAGAAGGCAAACTCGGTAATGAAAGACTTAAACCGAATGTAATATGAAAATTCAAATACAAAGACGTAACGTTTAGTGTAAAGGAGAATAGCAAAAACGTGTAATTCTTCAAATTACCGTAAAGTTAAGTCTTGCAAGACAACAACGCATATGTTCCTCTAAAATTCATTTTCATCTTAGCTTGTCGTATAGGCACCCTCTTGACTTGTGTGCATATTGTGTGTATATTTATTTTTAATGATTAGTCATGTGTAGTGGTTTTTTCCGAATCAAAATAGATTGAATGACGAAAGGTGCCAAGGTTCAAATCAACACAAATTTTCTCCTTTGTTGTTATTGACGATGATAATTACGAAGAAGAATTTCTTGTTGTTGTTGTTCTTTTCTTGTTCTTGTTCTTGTTCTTGTTCTTGCTGTTGTTCTTCTTGTTCTTGTTCTTCTTTCACTCTTCTTCTTTTTTCCTTCTTCTTTCCCTTTTCTTCTTGTTCTTTTTGTCCTGCTCCTTCTTCTTCATCATTTTCTTCTTTGATTTGATATTATTTATATAATGATCGAATGGAACGAAAATTTTACTTTTCAAGACTCCTTCTTTGTGAGAGTAATCTGTTTGCCAACAGATCAATCTATCAATCAATTCACTTTTCTAGATTTATATACTAAACACGATAAAAACTACTTCGAAAAATAAACTCAAGGGCAATTTCAAAGGCCTATTTTACTGCCCATAGAAATCAGGTTCGGATTACGTATACGCCATCGTAATGTTCGCACATTTCTAAAGGTGATATAGACAGGGCTATTGAAATTGACTTGAGTTGATTTTTCGAAAATAGTTTTTATCTTGTTACTATAATCATGCTTTATAGCAGGGGCGGCGCTACAGGGGGGCAGGGGCGGCCGCCCCTATCATTTTTCAAGCGAGCAAAAAAAAAAAAAAAAAAAAAAAATGAGGAAGAAGGGGGGGGAAGGAGAAAGAGGAGGGGAAATGGAGAAGAGAAGGTTAGGCCATGCAATTATGACATAACTGTTATAGTCCTATTTGTTCTTTCAAGACCCTCGACGTGCGATGTTGCTATACGCGTCATTTTGCCCCCCCCCTATTTAAATACCCTGGCGCCGCCCCAGCTTTATAGGATGTACATGTATACCTGTAAAGTTTAAAGAGTACTTTATGATAGATTATAAACAAATGATTTAAGCTAGAGGGCTGAGACATAAGTTAATAAATACATTTATAAGAAATTCAGAAACAATATCAGCATACAAATCAGGTAAACGATTTGAGATAGTAAATAAAAGTCTGGCCTTGTAAACGAATATCAATCTGTATCGTCAATACTCATCTGGGTCAATTTGTAATTTATGTCCACGTGATGCACGTACACGTGCGGGGATGATAGAGAGGTATATGTGTATCCAGGGTCGCCCCCCTTCTCGCTTACTCATCGCCTATCGTCTCCAGCGGACTAGACCGGACTGAGGGAATCACCTAGGCCCTCCCGGGAGCGACACAATCTTGCTGGACATTGCCGGGAGATATTATTACCACGAGTGTCATGGCATCATAGTTGTTATTTTGTTTGTGGGTGGTGGGGTCAAAATTTTATTCTCAGCACTGAAATGAAGCACAACTCATACTAAACAAATACTGGAATGTGGCAACTCCAAAAAGAGTTTAGTGGGGTATAACATCAGTTTACTGCATTTTGTATGGCTGAAGAAAAAAAAAATACTGTAAAAATCATTTGGAAAAATTAACCTGAAAAAATTACCGAAAATGAAATACGTATCAAGGAAATGATTTCCTTGATATAAATTTTACATCGCTGATTTGACAAATCTCTGAATTATTTCATTAGTGATAACAATAACAACAACAATAATCACAATAATAATGATGGTGATGATGATGATGATGATGATGATGATAATAATATTAATAATGATGGTGATAATATTAATAATAATAATAATAATGATGATAATAATAATAGTTATATCAATCATAACAATAATAAAAATAATAATAATAACAATAATAATGATAATAATAATGATAATGATAATAATAATAATAATAATGATAATAATAGTGACAATATTAATAATGATGATAATAATAATATTTCGTTTTTAAAAGGCGTATATCACACTATGATATAACGTCTCTATGCTCTTCCAAAGGACTTTGGATGTTGTTACCCCCTTCTCTCTGGACCCTATGCCTCTCTGAACCCATATGGAAATCAGTATAGAGTGTTCTACTCCGGGGTTTTACTCCATATGAGATGGACAAAAATGAGAAGCAAAAACGGAGAAGATTTAGAACTGAAGGATAACATTTTTCGTCTACGCATTTTTACAGTATAAGTTCACGTATGGGCTATTCAATCCAGATAATCATGCTAATCATGCCATCTGACCCGCCCCCCTCCCAACCACCACAAATCGACCTGCCTTTATATGCCTAAATACCTGCCGACAGTCACAGTTAGTAAGAACTCCAAAACAAAGTTCCGGCATACATGCAGGTAGCTCTTGTGCTTAAGTATTAGCACAGTTCTCAACCAGCTCTGTTTTCCTTTTTTTTTTGTTGTCTCTCGTGCATATCATTTTGATCATTAATAGTTTCAAAGTGTCAATGTTTTGATTGACTTTCCACATAATCTTTTACAATATATTTTAAACAGTACATATCAAAACTGTTAAGAGAAAGAACGTGATGATTAGAGACATCGATTTAACAAAATATAATTCAATATACTTGTATGATTTACATTGATAAAGTGATATAATGTAAACACTGCATACAGGAAATATGAGTGTAGGGTCTATTAAGAAAGCATGCTTGTATTTCAGGGACCCCTGTATGAAGAAAAAAAAAATAGTCACAGTCTATGAATTAAATGAAACGTGCTAACTCTAGCAATATTAACAAGTAAAGAAATAGAAAGAAGAAAGAAAATCCTATGCTGGATTAGCATGACAACGTGTTAGACATGACTGCATGTCAGGCAAAACCTTGGGCAAGGTTCATTAAGAGAATGACTTTGTCATGATTTCCAGTTGCTAGGAGTGGGCAATTGCAGTTATTAAATATACTGCTACGTTCATTTCTTACCGGACACCCTATCATTAAAATAAAAGTTGGCAATTTACATGTTCTAAAATCTCTACATCGAGTTATAAAAGTATTGATAACGGCAAAGAGGAATGAATGGGATTGGTAAAGAAGAATCTAGATTTTCATGTTGCAATCAAGATGCAGTTAAGTTTACCAGGGACGTTAAAAATAATAATGATAGAGCTGGCGCCCTTGCTTGCTCTATTCAACTCGTATTGGGGTCGTCAGTTTTGCACTCCATATTCATCATTCTGTCATGATGATGAATGAGACCGCTTGAAAGGTTGATCTTTCATCAGCAAACTCTATTATGGAGTCCTTGTGATTCAGATTCTACCCACTTTTATAGTATTTCAGTTTATTTTATTTCAGAAACGTCCACGTTTTTGCTTTCATACGTTGCATTCTGTATTGCGTATAATAATAATATATCTGATGGGAAAGGAATGAAGGTATAAGAAAAATACGAATAAAAATGTCATGTATCCATTCGTTGATTTGGTACAAGTTGGCGATAAAAAAATATCAGTATAGTGCTGGATTTATACCTAAAGGCTTCAGAAAAAAAGAAAAGAAAAGCCGAAACGGAGGATTATGGGGGAAAGAACGAAAAGTATTAAAGATGCAAACGAAGAACGGTAAATAATTATTGGTAATGAAAACTAACTCAAAGTGAGAATAAAAAATCTAAAAGCATAAAATGAGAATAAAAAATCAAAGAAACATGGCTTAAATGAACGGATCAAAAAGCATTATGAACTAACTTGTATTTTGTTGAATAAAAATGATATTAGGTCCATAACGAAAAAGATATTTGAAAAACAAACAGACATCGGGAATAAGAAATGAACTTAGATTTCAAGCTCAATTTGCCAAACGCAAAGTGACTGCATGAAGAACATCATGGCATAAAAGTTAAAAGCCGTGATAAAACGCTACAACGACATGGTTATTGCCTCTCCGAAAAGTTTAATTCATTTTAGAGAGAAGTAAAATCATGACAATTTAAATGGATAAATTTTATTGCTAACAATTCGGGATCCTGTCATAAAAAAGAAATGAGTTGGCTTATTCATCCTAATACAAGTAATATCGCATTGTATTCAGTCTTGAATTTTCAAATTTCAATTTTCAATTTTCATAACTTGACACTTGACAGGCCCGTTTCGAAATAAAGTATAAGAGTCATGCCTGTTATCGTGATTATGTCATTGTCATGTGCGCATTATTAGGTGCACAATCCTCATACAAATAAAAAGAAAATAAGGGGAAAAAGTGCACAATCCTTCTTCTGCGCGTTATGCGAAACTAAACGGTTTCGGATATCGGTCTCTCATAATAAAGTGAAGACTAATATCATAATATTGTGTGACTCGCGTGCATGTATACCGTACTTTGCATGTATAAGACTGTATTGGTTTCCAATCATTGCGTCTCAAGCATATACATGTATAGATGTAGGTCTCAAGTTACAAACATAATTGAACTGCAAATATACCACAATTTAGGAAGAAGGCCTATATTTTCATTTATATGGATGTTACTTGATACTTGATCTAGATGGGCAATGGTTAAAATAGGGCACAGACTATATATTTTCACTATGTTCCATCATTATTACCGTCCAATATATGTTTCTCTCACAAGATATCGCAAGAAATATATTACCGTCAACAGCGCGCGGATGAATGTGAATTCCAGCCCAGGGGCGTTGCGGGTGTAAAATAGTTTCTCGGGAATAGAGGATTTTAGAAAGTACAGCATATAACAGCGATACAGAGAAATTTGGCTTAAAAATATGCCTAACCATCAAACTTTAACATGTAACAATCTAGTCATGATGCAAAGTTTTAAACGGACTATATTTTAGTTCGCACGGTTATCGTATGCTTCCAGAAGCGTACGCAATACACGGAAGGTGTATATAATAAATATACCACCAATAGCACCACTTTTTCATTAAGTTTGAAATTATATGAATATTACTTTTAGGCCAATTAAAGCTGAAATTAGGAAAGATGAAGAAATACGCTCTAGTGGAATGGACAAATGAGGCTGATGCAGGCTCATACAGCGTCGTAAACAGTGAGTGGATCTTGGGCTATACACCGGAAATGTATCTGATTGAGTGGCGAGAGGGACAGGGGAGGAAAAAGCCTCCGTCCGGTGGATGGCCTATGGGTGAAGCTAAAATTCTCCAGACCAGCGGTGAGATATACCTCTTGAAATTGTCATTTCTTTCTTGTATTTCTGAAGTGATGCATTTGAAGAAGAGTGGAGCATGCTATGTATATATAATAGAATGTACATATGTGATTTTGTAGCTCAGGAGTGTGATTTGATCATGTAATGGCTGTTTTTCTTTTGGAATTCGTACAAGAAACATATGCCGCTGTTTCCATGCATATATTTTACTCGTGCATACAGCGGTACCAGTACCGTACACGTGTTTATGATTGTGCCCGCCACGCCACAAACACCACAACTCTGTTTACAAACAATAGATCTAGATCGATGAATCTACTTTCCCTTATACTTTGTTTTGGCTCTCCCAGATCCCAGATCTGTGTGTAATCAGCACCCATCATACAAAAAATTAGAGGGGACTTATTCCACGATTGGGCCAAAAGCTATATCATAAGATTAAGCAAAAGAGTAAAGAATGGGGAAAATCAAAAGAAAATAATGATCGAGATGCAATTAACCTGTTTGAGCTGAGTGAGTGAGAGTGGAACAGAATAAAGTCAGAGATTACTGTTATGTATTTTATTATGAATTACAAAGTTCACATAGATGAGATACTGTATAGTCTTACTTATATGAGAGGTCTATAGTATTTGGGCCTACTAGCTGCACAGCCTAACTTGTAACACTTAGATCTAGTTATATACATAGTCTGTTATAACTTATAGTCTTATAGATCTAGATCTCAACTAGAGTCTATGACTATGCATGTAGATCCATGTAGAGAGGTATAACATTAGAAAGTAGATTTTATTTTAGTGTGATTTAAGCCCATTCAGTCAAGTAATGTACTATCACAGATGTAGATTACAAGGTCATATAGTTCATGTAAATATACATGTAGTTAATAATTTTTGTTTGAATGTCTAGCAGAAGATCCACCCGCATAAACATTAAGAAAAGTGAATACAGTTTTCTCTGGAATACAATGTATGCAAATGTGGATCTGACCTTGTAATCTACATGTTACCTTTGAAGTAGATCTATCTTCATTCTTGAAAATGAATCTGATGTAAAATTGTCTCCATCACAAGTATTGCAAAAACATGCCTGGCTTTAGAGACTACCAATGAATTAGATCTGCACTTTATCCATGGAGAATCATTTTGAAATATGGTTGATATTTTGTGGTAGATCTACATTTTTGTATATTAATTTCCAGATGAATTGCCTCAGGTATTAAAATCAATGTTGGAGTGCATAGGCATTCTACACGCCAATCCTCTTTCTTTCATTTACCACTTCTTCGTACTCATCTTGCCCAGAAAACATTAATTTACAATGGGCCCTTTTATTGGAATCATCTTGATTCAAATCTAAATCAAGCTTCCTCTCTTAAATCTTTTAGAAGAAATCTTAAACATGATCTAATTAGCTATTACAGTATAAATTGAACAATTGTATTTGCTTTTTTGCCTGTGTCTAACCATACAAAAACAAACCACTTCCTTCAAGACATCTTTTTGATCATATTCACATGTGGACATACTCACTATGAGGTGTAATCTGGATTTTCTACTAGACTATAAACCCAATAGGCTGAAATTAACTGCTCATTATAAGCTTATTTTTATTTTGATGTTTTATTGATGTTTATGTGTGTTTATTTCTTTTTTTAAAATGCATATTGTCTCGTCTCTTTACTGCCATATCTATATGTTTACATAATTGCTGCTTTGCATATGTTGTAATTCTCTTTGATTGGGGAACCAAGTTTTAAAGTTGAATATTAAAGTTGCACTGAGTAATCATACAATAATACACTTCTCCATCACCAGGGGCTAAAGGGTCTTGCCAAAATATCAATTGATACCATATTCTCGTTTCTAAATTTTCTGAGACAGCAAATATGTGGACATTCCTTTACAGTGAAACTTATGTTTTGTCAGAAAAATAATATATGAAACTTTAAGAAGAGAAGACTGTTGCCCGAATATGAGGTAATCGTGGTCGCTCAAATACTGTTATGTGTAATTTCAAATTCTCAGTAGGGCTACGTCGGCCCTCATAGCCCCTGCATCCTATGCCTATGCCTACATGCAGATCGAGCTAATAAAAAAAGTTATTTATGACTGACATGACTCCACACAGGTGATCAAATATAGAAACCTGACAACATGAATTCCGGATCACAACTGCATATTTATTCCGGGAACACAATGACTGCTTCATACATGTACAATGTAGCCCTGTAGTCCACTGCCTGGACTGTTTTCAGTGAGCGCTCTGTGATATGCACTATACCTACCCTAGACGTTGATGGCGTGTGAGACTCGCACACATTTTTGAGCCCTGAATACAGTCCAAATCTGCCATTTCCCCCGAAATCTTCGGGGAACTTCACTCCGCCTACAATTGCTAGCCTCTGCTGATTGGCTTGTAGCGTTATGTCAGTCAATCAATATGCATATCGGGGCCTATAAAGTTGCAGTCTAAATTCAAGGAGATGCAAGGTATAATAAGTTAACTCTTAATAGTTTGTTTTCGGGTAAAGTGGGGTTATATGGCGGTCTGTGCATAGCGCGTGTGTCTACTACATGATTGTAGTAGCTGGCTTGCTTGCGATAGGTTTTGTATGGGTCTGACATTAAAAAAAAAAAGAAAAAGAAACGGCCAGAATCTGGACTAGTATAGCCCTGATCCATCCATCTTGTAGAGCGAGTGCTTAACAACGCACAGGATGCACTGCGCGCATCCAAACATGAAGTCTGGGTTTACCACAATGCCTTGCAATTGAAAAGGAGATTACACAGTCTGAACATTGGTGTGAAAAATGAAATGTACATGTATAAATTATGAGTTACAAGAACTGTTGAAATGTACTTACTACTTCACAGTCCATACATGTAGTTTAGATTTTTTATTTTAAAATGATCTTGGCATGTAACTGGAATTCAGTAAAATATTCTATCAAATGAATTGCACAGGTCTTTTTTGCTCTCGTAAGCCATTTAGCCCTAGCCTGGAGTGAGTGATGATCAGTGAACGATATCAAGACCTTGATAAAATATTTTTAAAAAAGAAGATAATTTACAGTTTAAAAATTGTCTTGGGGCGTAACTTTGATTGGAGAAAGAGATATTTGAATTTTTTTTCAAAATAAATGCTCATTTGGAGAAAAAAAAAATGCAGAAGCAGACATTGATGTTTAATCTACAGATTATTCAGATTAATGGCAAAAATTCAGCAAAATACAGGCATCCTTTTATAATTTGTACAATTTTCTGCAGGTACTGTATACACCATCTACCTACTTTTTGTAGAGGATGGGCTGCACATGTAAATTTGATAAAATATCTTTGTTTACTTGCATGTTGTGCAGGGTGCAGATACTAATTTAGGTTTTAAAAAAAGTGATGTAACAAACTGGTATATGTGTACATACCGGTATGTACATGTACATGTACATGTACATGTAAGGTCACATGACTTTGTAACGGTATGACCAATTTTTATAAACTTGACCAGTGTCAAAAGATGCACAAGACCTGAAATAAAAAACATGAAATGCATCGGTTTGCAATGCACAGCGAAATATTTTGTTCAGTATGTTAGGGGTTCTATGTCGATATTCAAAATATGAGTTTCAAATGTTGATTCTGTAAAGAGATATTGCAAGTTGAAATACATGTACACTCCCAATAAACCATACAGCGACTTCTGAGGAGACTAGTGGAAGCACCCCTAAGTGCTCACATAGAATCGAGGCCCACGTGGATGGTGGAACCGAACTTGGAGTTTGGTTCCGTGCAAGGTTTTTTTAATGTTTTCCTTCATTTTTTTTCACACTTCTTACATGTAATTAGCCCATAGAAGGCCAGGCTGAGTGTTTTGAGGTTGATTTTATACATTCTAGCTACATGTAGCTGTACACAAATTATTGTTTTAGATAGGTGATTGGTACACTTCAAGAATGTAATACGCTACTTGTGCTTGTATGTACATGTAATTGTATTTATTATATGAGTTAGCATTGTACATGAGGTTATAAATACCACAGCAATAGGCCTATTACCACAAGTCACAAGTGTTATTATTTTCTTCAATGATAAAGCATGTATACATGCATTTTTAGAGCAAAATGACTACCTGATGTGAGGTACATGATGAGATTGCCAATTTGATGAAATTTACATGAGCAGTCAGAACAAAATTTTCATCTCCAAAAAAAGAAAAAAGAAAAAAAGAAAGATGTTTAAAGGGAAATCCAACCTTAAAGAGCAATCCAACCTTGGTAATAAGATGATTTGTGTGAAGGCAGAAAAATAAGAAAAACAGGATGGTGAAAGTTTGAATTTTCCTCTTTCTTTCAAAGCAACTTGCTATTAAGGTTGGATTTCCCTTTAATAGCAAGTTGCTCTGAAAGAAAGAGGAAAAATCAGAGAAGCAGATTGGTGAAAGTTGGAATGAAATTGGACAAGCAATAAGAAAGTTAAGAATTTTTGAAAGTTGTAATCACTATACATATATGGGGATTTCAAATTGGCTGAATAGGTAATGCCTCTGTGATGAAGTTGTGGACAACTCCCCCATTTGCTCCAACACACAAAATGACTAAAATGTCATTTTTTTCAAAATGTGTTACTCAGTAAGATCTTTTTCTTTCATGAAGACCCATAACAATATGCTCTCTGCAATATATTTTGAGTACTACCCCGAGGGTAAAGGCGCTTCGGAGAAAACCGCAAATTACTGATATTTTTGTGTATAACAAACGGGAGAGTTGTCCACAAGACTGTCACAATCGACTCACCAAATTGCACATTTGAGATTCACATAGATGCAGTGATCTCATCATTTTTCAAACATCCATAACTTTCTTAATATTCCTTGTGCGATTTCTTTCAAACTTTCACCATCCTGTTTTTCTTATTTTTCTGTTTTCATACAATCAACTTATTACTACATGTAAGGTTGGATTGCCCTTTAAGATGATAGCCTCCTTTATTCATGTAAATGTGAGGAAGGGAAAAAGGAAGGGGGATTTAATCGTCGGATAAACTTTCAAATTGTTATGATGTAATTCATATTTTGATAACATATATATTCCATTTAAGAACATGTTGAATAGCTAATTAATATTCATATTAACTTATTATGAAAACTGTGAGCAAGTTATGTTCTCATTACATGTATACATATACCAGTATCTATCACAATAGTCCATAAAGTAACTAATCTGACTAGTGCAAATTATATACATGTACTTGTAACGAAGGCCTACTTCCAATGTAACAAGATGCATTACATTTTGATATTCATACCATGTACATGTATATGTTCATATGCTTATTTGCACCAAATAATGTTCTAAGGAAAATTGACTCATGATCCCACCCCTTCCCATGACCTATGTAGTACATGTATGTTATTATGTATGCACACAGATGCTATAATAGTGTGTGTGTTGTTTATACGCATTATGTATCCTCTGTTGTGTACATGTAGACATGTGTTCATTTCAAGTCAGTGTTGGAAAGTGCTAACATGTCTGAAATGTACACACCTGGGAACTCACCATCACCTGGGACCAAATTTGCATAATAAAAGGAAAACTGTCACTTACAAACTACTTTCCCTGTTTCGTGGGGCAGTCTGCAGTCTTGGAATATCTTACAAGAAAAGAGGGCCGGTGTATTATTATCTCTTCTAGTTGATTATTCAGGAAGGGTAAGAGTTATAGTGTGGTGAGTGTATGAGTGTGTGTTGGAATATATATTCTCTTCCTCAAACAGGAAAGTATGTATTCTATCATGTAAGGAGTGTGCACACACGTACACACACATTTCTTGTTTGTGTATCTTGAGAAGGAATATTTTCTTTTAGCAGCTAGAGACAGTGCAGCATCTATTTTTTTGGAGTACCATGCATCATAATTTACTCTGCATATTATGATATGATAGCTTTGCACATGTGCACGCAGTGTTTGTTGGCTCCACATATTCACTGTTCTGTTGAGGAATATATAATCCATAATGGAGGCGATCGACTTGACGGTAATAAAGAGAGGTAATGCGTTATATATTCTTATGATATATTCCTTTCACACCGGTGACTTGCACGTGACATATAAATCTATTCTGTGAACAATAGAAATTATATGTGTACATACAATGTATGCCTAATTGTTGCAGCATTAATCCTTTCAAGACAATTGACCACATTTTGTGGTTTGGCTCAGTAACTTTTGATTCAGATCTCTAAAAAATATACCAGATACACGAGTAGAAAGAGCAACAATTTCTGCACACACTATGTCCATTTTTGTTAAATGACCATACTGCAATTGATCCCAGGAATTTTAAAAGGGAGAATAAGCTTTAAAATCCTTAAATTGGCAACACATTGAGAGGTTCAAAATCATGGTTTTTTATCGAAATTGGCAACTTGTTCAACTTTTCGACAATTCTTTTAACCATGTATATTGTTTTCAAAGACATTACCACTTATTACAATCTTGTAGCACTAAAAGAAAAATATTATTGTTGCCAATTTGAAGAACAAAATGTGATCAATTTAGCCCTTAAATAATTCTTGTCCTGAAAGGGTTAATGATGCTAGGAATGATGCAAAGCGAAATATATTTTGTAGTTTCATAGATACACATGGCATGGTCAAAGCACATTACAAAAGTATGTCTTCATATGTCCTTAGACATACAGTGTCTCTCTGTAGCTGTACATGGGCTTGTACAAGCAGATTATGCACAGATTATTGAGAGGAAATATCATATTCTATGTGAATGCCAGCATGCCACTGATTGACTTTGTGCAGTGTATGCCTACAATGTACATGGACAATATGGGCTTTGTTCATCTTGTTCATTTCACAATCTTATTTTTTTTTTCATTAATACATTATTATCTCCTTTATTATAATTCGAGCTGATTTATTTGATAATCAGTTTTCAGGCAGTGCACTTAGAGTTACATGTACATACTGTAGTATAGAACTTATTGTGTGATTGCAGTGTATGCATGCAACTACATGTGCATGCATGTTTTTTTTTTTTTTTTTTTTTTTTGAGGGGGGATCTATCATATGATTTCTCTCTATTACTCTCCAACACCCTCTGTCATTCTCTCTCTCCCCTTCTCTCTCTCTTTCTCTCAATCACTTTCTCCCTTACTCTAAGCCGGTTGACTCACTCTCCTATCTCTTATTATTATTTTAGATTAAAAGTTATTATTAGTATTATTATATTATGATTATTGTTGTTATTATTATTATTATTATTGTTGTTGTTGTTATTATTTTTATCATAATTAATCATTATCATTTTTATCATTATCATCGTTATGGCCCTGATGTTGTAAAGAACACCCTAGCAGATATACATGGCGTTACAATGACCAGCCTTTTTTTTTTAAAATCTGGGTCTACATACAGACAAAGAATCAGAGTTGAAGAAAGCACTTCACGACATGACGTCCCTCAAGGATCAGAATGACCTGGTGGTCTCTGGAAAGCGCAGGAGGATCCCCAAGAAGCGCTTGTACGAGAGCGACGATGAAACAGACACTGACATCGGAAGGTCCAGTGGAGACGAGAAGGTAAGCTTGTCATATTCATTCAGGAAGCCATCATCTGAAGATGAAAACGGTCTATATGAGAGGACAACCTGTGCATTTATATAATATGGCAAGTCGAAGATGAATACTTTACCTTTGGCTATGTCAAGTCTGAGATGTTCAGTCAGTTGGTGGCCTATATGTTACCAAGTATTGTGGTATTATGATTTATGAAGATAAATTAATATCAAAGTATTGTGTTACTTAATATATCATCTGATCTAAGCTCTAGATCAGATAAATTAAGGCCATACTAAAATGTTACATAATGGTCGTAAAGTACGAGACAAATTAGCTTGGATTTGCGTGATAGCATATTGGTATAATCAACAAAAATGTTAAAACAGAAGTAATATTTTCCTTGATATTGAGGCATTTCACTTTAAAGCATTTATGAGATATATACTATCATTTTCGCTTTTATTATGTTATATTTAAAACGTGCCATATATTTGGATACTTCTATTTTCATAGAAACGTTCGAGAGGAAGCAAGAAATCCGAGGAGTCTGATGTCTCATCACCTGCTAGCCAAAAAAAGGGTGGACAGAAGAGGGCCTCAAGTGAGGACCAGGCCCAGTCTAGTAAGGGCCAGGAACCAGAGATGGGCCAAGATGAGCAGGACCTGGAGGCATTCCAGGATACCTCAGATGACAGGGAAGGAGAATGTAAGATATCAACAAGACATCAAATAAAGTATTGAATTTGGCATTCATTTTGTGTTATGTGTCCAAAAAAAAAAGAAAGAAAGATGAGCAGTTGAAAAAAAAATTATTCTGTAGACCTGGTGGGAAGCATCTGGAAGATGAAAAACAGTCCAGACCAAAAGCTCAAGAACATGTCAAGATATTTTTTCTTGAAATGCAGAAAAATATCAATAAGACTTACAATGTAGTTCTTGAAAGAAAGAAAGAAAGAAAAAACAAACAAACAAAAAACAAAACAGACAGAATCCTATGTGAGTAAAAATGTATATATATATAAATACTCATCATCTCTGGTGTCAGTTTAGCTCTTGAAAGCTCAAAAAAGGGTCTATGTATAAAAAGAGCTCTGGTTAAAAACAATATCAATGCAAAGAAACTTTTTGAATGGCAAATCTGAAGAGAATTCCCATGAACAAACACTGGTGAACAAACGTGTGTATTTTTTTCCTCCTTACGCATTTTATGTATTTGTTGAATGATATGTCTGTTCATGTGAACATACATATATCCATTAATTTCTCTAGATTCTACGGATGGGATGGGGACAGATGGCTGTCACCGTGGGGACGAGATGGAGAATGGCGAGGAGGAGGAAGAGGAGGAAGGGAGCGAAGGTGGGGAGTACCCACCGGAATATGAGCTCTCTGAGCTAGAGAAGCTAAGTTTAGAGGTCAGGGGGTTGAGAGATGAAATCATGCTGCTCAGACATCAAGTCTGCAAAGGTAAGAATTGTTTTCTCTCTTTCCCTCTTCTGAGGTTCTGTATTTATTTCATTTTTAATGTACAATTCATATTCAGTGGAATATTTACAATACTATTGAAACATATATAGAATTTTATAGAAATGTAGGAATATAGCCTTGGTGTGTGTAGAGAAAGCTTCATTCTCGATAGATGTACTCATTTCAGGCCAGAATTACTGTACGGTTTTGATACACATGAAGAAAACTACACATTGCATTCAGGAGGTCTTTCGCTGGTCGTGAATTTCATTGTTTGAGATCATTGATATAACACTCTTGAAATAAGTGGGTTCTGAAATATGACGTTTCCAAAATCAGCCTTTCTTAATTCTCATGATGCAATCTAATTGTTTGTATTCTCAACATATCATTTTATGTCTTCCATTTCTGGTTGAATAACCTTTTAGCACAGATAAATCGTGGAGCAGTGCGCACTAACTTTATCGTCAGATAACTTATTGTCCTTGAGACTTCTTTGTTAACAGTTGATATTAGTTTATTCCAATCTTCTGCCAATTGCTCAGAACTTCCAAAGGTACATGCCATAGCACTGAAAGCTCTGGGCACACACAACAATGTCAGGTATGCCACAGGAGAAGATGATGATGAGGATGTGAAGACGGAGAAGAGGAAGACATCTCGACCCGGTGCCAAGAGTGCCATCGGGAAAGGACGAAGACGGCCGGTTGACATGAAATCGACGTGGGTGCTGAAGAAAGAGACCGAAATGGTCAGTGCTATCACAGCATTTTGAGGTTGCTTTAATTCTTTGCCCTGTGCATTATGAAACCCATGGCTGCTGGATTATTTCAAAGGGTGATTCTTTTGTACGTGATTTCTGTCGACGATCGTCGACAGAAGCGAGAACCCGGAAGTGACAGTGGTCGACAATAGCGGGCTATGAGTTAAAGAGGCTTTGTACTGCTGTCATAACCCAATTACCCCCAGATGGCAATACTATGTTAGGCTCACATGTTCCGATATGTCGGCCTTATATTGCACATATGATGTACTAGTAATACAGTTATATTAGGCTGTTATTACCTATACAGGGCATTTTAGCTGCAAAATAAAAAGCCGTATTTTGCACGCTACTCCGAATCTGTAACCGGAGTGGGCAATATTTATATAATATTGAATGGCCTTGAGTGGGATACAAGGATATATCGCACGAGCTATGAGCATATTTCACGAGTCGGCACGACGAGTGAAATATTTTCAAAGCGAGTACGATATATCCTTGTGTCCCACGAAAGAAAAGCCATTCGATATTATTATTATTAATTGTATGATACCTAGTTCATCAATTTTCACCATTACATGTCTTTATGTTTTTGTATTGACTTCGACATAAAACACAGGTATAAACTTTTTTTTTGTCCTTACCCAAGTATCTTGCAAGAGCTGCGCGCATACATCCATTGTCTTAACCTTTGCGTATTTAAGCGCGTATTCACTTTTTTACGCGTCACGCGCACCCCAAACCATGAGATATGAAGATATATTGCACGGTCATCCGGGTACTTTTACACAAACCATGAGATATTGTTTTAAAATTGCACGGTCATCCTGGAACTTTTGCGCAAACCATGAGATACGCTAATTTTTCTGGTCGCCTGAAAACCCTTCATACAATTGCTAATATTGCCCTCTTCCGGTTTTCCCCATAGACAAATGTACTAAATAAGAGGGCAATATTTTACCATATTGCACCCTTTCTTGTCAGTTCGCTTTTATCAGAGAGCTTACGCGCAGTATTGTGTACGTGTTAAAGTGTAGAAAGGCTTAAAACAATGGATATGTGCAGTAACAACCTACATCACAATTTGCTTGGCCCAGATTACATACCTGTATGAATAACCTGAAATCAGAGGGACTGACAGGCAAACAGATGTGTTTGTAATTGCTACAGTACATGATATAGGTAATAATAATAATATTGGATGGCTCTACTTTCGGTGAATATCAAAAATATAGCCCTTAAAAGAACCATATTGCCCTCGTCTTCGACTCGGGGCAATATGATTCTGTTGCGCGCAATATATTCTGATATCCCCCTCAAGGCCAGTCAATATTACGTAAATGTAATTTTTTCCAATGGCCAACATTGGCTTAAAAGTGAAAAACTGATGTTGTACCAAGGTTGATGGTTGGTACTTATTTGGCCATCTTTGGCTTGTTGACTAGGACCTTGCTGACCCTATTTCATTTTTCGCCAACATTGGTTCAACAGTGAAAAATTGATGTTGTACCAAGGTTGGTACATGTAACTTGTTTAGTCATCTTCAGCTTGTTGACCGGGATGTTGCTGACCCTAATGCTGATGTTGGCCCAACATTGTATAGCCAACTGATATCCACAGTTTAGCAGTAGAGACAACTATCAATAAGTTACGTGTATATTTCTCCCCAAATTGGTAAGAGTCAAGGAGATATAGTGAATAATAATTTTGATGTTTTATTCACAAACCGTTCAGACAAAAGGTGAATATTGAAGGTATTGTGAAAGTCAAACATACCAGTATATTTAATTATCTAGCTTCATTGTAAATTGGCAAAATTCAAAAGAAAATCAAGTAACCTGGTACTTTCAATTACTTACACACTTCAGACAAAATGTGAACTTTGTGAATGATGACTGAAGTCATGAAAATTGATATATATATATATATGTATATCATTCTAACTTCAGTGATATCTCAGTATAGGCAACACCTTGGGAGCTTAAACCAAGTATACATCTTGTTAAATTCATATTTATATTTCGGACAGAAGATGAGTTTTGATGATGTTATAAGCAAGAACCATGAATCTGTCTAGATTCATTGATGTTTCTCTAAACTGGCAATTTGAGAAGCTAAAGTGAAATAATAATAATAAAGTCATTTTTATATAGCGCATAATAATAGATTATGCGTCTCGATGGTTTAAATCTTTTGCAATAACCAGTTCGTAATTATAACATGGTACAAATGACCTTAAAATGACCCCAATTTGTACGTGAACGTGCATCTGTTTTGGTGGACGCGCTACATGTAAAACAACTAAAATCATACCGGTGTGCTCATCATGGTGCGTACAAAATGACAGCGTATAAAGGTCAATTTTACTCGGTACAAATGACCTATAGATCTGCACATGCGCAGACTGTAATTACGAACTGGCTTATTCAGACAGATGTCGTTGTTACTATTATTATTGAGTCATGTGGATATCTATCTTTTGAGCTTCATTGACATCTCAGTAAATTGGCAACCCTCGGTACGGTAGTGAAATAAATGTGTTGGTTTTTTGTTCGTAAACAGTTCAGACAGAAGGTGAATCTTGAGAAGACCTCAGGCAAGCCCAGAGTCGTCCTGTCACCGACAAAAGCCGTCAAGAACGAGAGGATAGCCCCCTCTCCTTCCATCACCAAGAAACAAACAACTCAAAACTCCAACCAGGTATTTGACGAGAATCATATTATTACTAAAAGATCCAACCAAGTGGTATATTCTCCTTGTTTTTGTGACATAATCAGTGATATTTGCCAATCTGAGGTAATCTCGGGTTTTGGTGGTGCCCGGAAAAAATACATTTTCTCACAAGTAATCAGAACTTGCAATAAACATTGGTCTAAAAAGATAACTCTCAAGAGAAATAGTCAAAAACTTAATTGAAGATAAACAAAGCGAACCAAAAACAAATATGAAGGCAAGTCCAAGCTATTTGTCCCCTATGTTACTGTCCACATTAAAGATTTTAGTATATCTAATAACAAGCTAGGAGCCCTCCAAGAGCTTGGATCAGACAAACCACCAAGTAAAAGGATATTTTTAATGTCAATTTTTGTTCACAATTCCTTAATGATACAACTCCATATACTTAGTAATACTGTAAATGTGGAATATTTTGCGGTTTGTAAATTTTCACGCATTTCACGTGGCATGCAATTTGCGCCAAAATAAAAACATGCAAATATTTTTATGCCTCCGCCCACTTCAAACTTAGTGCTAGTATGTACCACCATAGGAAGATGACCTGATTAGATTTTAGGGTATGTAGGTCAAAGGTCAAGGTCACAGAGGCCAATTTCTGAAATTTCAGGTGTTAGCCTCGTACTGGCGATAACTCAAGAACCATTTGAGGTATGAACTTCAAACTTGGTGCTAGTGTGTATCACCATAGGAAGAGGATTTGATTAGATTTTGGGGTATGTAGGTCAAAGGTCAAAGGTCACAGGTCAATTTCTGACATTTCAGGTGTTAGCCTCGTTTAATAACGCGATATCTCAAGAACCATTTGAGGTATGAACTTCAAACTTGGTACTAGTATGTATTACCATAGAAAGACGATCTGGTTAGATTTTGGGATATGTAAGTCAAAGGTCAGAGGTCATAGAGGTCAATTCTGAAATTACAGGTTTTATCCTTAACGTGATATCTCAAGAACCATTTGATCCATTAACTTCAAAATTGGAACTAATATGCATCACATAATGAGACGAACTAATTAGATTTTTGTTCACGTAGGTCAAAGGTGACAAGTCATAGAGGTCATTATACAGGTGTATGTGAAAATAATGTTTTTTAACCTTTGCTATCACCATATTTCAACTATTTTGTATTCATGACTAGGAGGAGATAAAGTATTCAGACTTTTGGGTATAAGGTGTAAGGTCAAATGTTAAAAAGAGGTCAATTAATATGTAATTAGAGGCTTTTTATTCTGGTTATCACAAGATTTCAAGAACAGTTTGAGCCATCAACTGAATTTAGGCGGAGGCATATAGGAGACGCAGTCGCATTCATCTTGTTGTTTATGTATTTTTTTACCCATGAGCCTTACACGTCAGCGTAAATAAAAACACTTGAAAATCACTTTACTCGGCCGAGCGCGAAAAATTAATCGTGTGAAAATTTCCACATGTACATTATAAGGGGCATGAGTGTAATTTGGTTTTTACAGGTATGTATCAATCAGATATGGTTATTTACGTCTTAGTTTCAAACCTGGGTGCGATCAGAATCAGTTTGTAGGTGAAGAGAGAGTGCTGACCGTGGACATTACCGCTAGACCAACTCACATCTCCCTTGCACCTTAGACTTGCCCATTACATAGTTTGTATACAAATAGTGCACAAAGTGGCGACATTTTCAAGACTTACTTTTTGAAGTTCATATCAAATATTATATAAAGTCGATTTTTATCTTTTACTCATGCTTTTTTTTTCAGTGAGCTTTAAAAAGGGTACCAATCACCAAAAAATATTTTGCTCTGTATGTTTGAGGTTCTATGTCGCTGTACTATATTATTAAATACGAGCTTCAAATATAACTTCTATATAGAGATGTTTCAAGTTTAAGTACACTCTTAATAAATGTAAAAATGACTTGTAAGTAGACTAGTTGATGCAGCCATACGCGCTCGCTGAGAATAGGGCCCATGTGGAACTGAAGTCAGAGTCAGATTCCTCTCACGCATTTTCATGTCATTCGTCTATTTCCTTCATACTCCTTAACTTTTGACCTATAGAATGCCAAGTAAAATTCTGTGCGGTGGATTTTATATTTTCTAGCTGTACACAAATTATTTTTCAGGTGATTGGTACATGTTAATTCTTTGGTGCCATCACCATTCATTGCTGTGTTCTTTGCCATTCACCTACACATCAGGTTGAGATCCACCCCGGTAGCGGTGTTTTTATTGATCGTGAGTCTTGGGAAAGCCTGAGCGAGCTCGACCAACCCACTGCCTATGCCCGGCGTCTCCTCCCGTTCGTCTTCTCCATGGAAACGTTGCTCAACAGCAACCTGCGAGGGGGGAAGAGTACCAGGGACTCCTCAGCAGAACCCAAGCGGGCCCTGGACCCAAAGAAAGTGGATGCTATCTACAGTGAGTTTTTGACTTTTGATGTTGTGTTTCGTACAATTTCAGGCAAGGAAGCTCTACAGATTTTAAATATCTGCCAGCCCTAAGTGCAATCAAGTTTTGCTATTGGGCAAGTTAATTGAAATTGTCTTCAGTACTAAAATTTCCTGTAGTAACTTGGGCATACTTGCTTTCAATAGCATCACATGTCTTGGTCAAACAAAACACCATACTTTCCTGGATTTATCTTAATTATCATGTTTTTGTGTCACATCCTGAATAAAAAGAAAGATCATGAGAGTCTTGTTTGTTAATCTGTGATGCTATCGCAAGGAAGTGACCTCACACGAGCAAGCTATAGCATTATGATCGATAGTTTTACATTTTGTTTTAAATTCTGGTTAGTTGCTTATAATGTGAGTATACCCCCCTCTTTTCTCTCTGATTGGATGCATGCCAGTCATCCAGCAATGACCTAGGATCTTTGCCTTTGACAGTGGATTTTCACTTGCTCATAAATTAATTTTTAATATAAGTTTCAAAAGTTGACAAAGCTGCAAACATAGATATGTATTTGTGATGGGAATAGTCAGACTTTCAATAACAGAGGAATTAGAACTTTCACAACTACCAAACTGAAAAATCAACACTGACAAAGTTCTAAATTGGATAGAAATTACTATGTTCTGGATATTCAGAGTAATACTTTTATATCTGGAATAGATATTTAGAATAAGTACTTAATGTATCTTCTTGTCTTTAGTTATTAAAAAAAAAAAATAGTTTGTGACCTTTTAGCAGAGTATGTGTGCTGTTTCGTAACAACCAAATAATAATATTTCTTCTTCCCAAATCTCTCCTCTCTTACCCACTTTTCCGTTTTCATTCAATTATATGAGCACATTTCTTTCTCCCTCCTTCATCTTTATCTTCCTTTCTTATCTTATCTTTTTATGATTAAATTTTCTTTCCTATCTGTCCCATCTCTTTCCTGTGTACCTGCCCTTGTTTTGGTTGCATTTTTGCTTGCTCTCCCCCCCCCCCCCCTCCCTTTCAATTCTCTCTTTATTTTCTTTTCTCTATGTTTTTCCCCCACTACCACTGTTTCACTCTTGCATGTTTTCTTTCTTATCGTTTTCTAATTGTTTTCTACCTATTTCCACCCCTCTCTCTCTCTTACTGTCTCCCTCGTCTATTACT
This sequence comes from Heliocidaris tuberculata, assembly GCA_025618425.1. Lineage (NCBI taxonomy): Eukaryota > Metazoa > Echinodermata > Echinoidea > Camarodonta > Echinometridae > Heliocidaris > Heliocidaris tuberculata. Next base: position 41,336,119 of record CM046840.1, read on the forward strand.
CTCTCTCCTATCCTTATTCTCTCAATGCCTGGGAATTATCTCACACTTGACTACGTCCTGTCTTTGCTGCCTGCTAATGCGTGCCTTCTACGCATGGTGAACTGCTTGATACCCTAACTTATCAATTCCAAACACGCTGGAAACTGTCTCTCTCTTTTAATCTCTTCCAATATTTCCACCCTTACTATCATTTAAATTGGTCCACATCTGGCTGTCTCTTGTTTGCTCATAATACCATTTTCTTGCTGTTATTGTTATTTTCTTCTTTACAACTCTGTACATTTGTTCATCTGTTTCCTCTTGAATCTTATTTCCTTGCACTTTCCTCCAATATGTAAATACCTGCTGCTTCTAATCCCTCTGTTTCTGCTGTAAAATATCTTGTGTTTTCAACCCAATTCATCATCCTATGCCCTAATGCACATCGCATCTGCCTGTTCAAATCACTGCTGCCCCCTTCTCTTCCATGCTGCTCTTCTTTCACACACACTGCTGATCCTACCACTCCGATCTTTCCATCCTATTTCCCTCCTTCTCCCTTTGTTGTTCTATCCACAGAAGCAGTCATCTCCAGATTCCCTAACATCTCGTACTGTGACATTGGGCAGGCCATCAACGGGCGTCTTTCCAGCATCCGATACCGCGAGCAAAAACGAGAAAACCGACTGAAGAGACTGAAGCAGGCTCGCTGAGGAAAACGAATTAATAATCCGTGTGAACGTGACCACTAATTCAGCATTAGAGCACAGTGTAAGGAGAGGTGTTGTGTTCCTACTTTTTGATTAATCAGTTCTGCAAGTTGACAATGTTTTTGAGATCATCAAATGCAAAAGCACCATTACCATGTTGCATTTCCCTTTTCCTCCCTCCCTCCCTCCCTCCCTCCTCTGTCGTATCTCTCTTCTTCCTTCTCTCTCTTTCTCTCTCAGATGCGGTTTACTGCAAGTTTCCACACGTTAGACACTGCGATATTGGGCAAGCTATTAATGGCCGGCTGTCCAACATGCGGTATCAGGCGATGAAAAAGACCTGGCCCCCTACCTTTCCCAGCCAATTACCTACGAGTTTAATCCTCAGGCAAAGTACGCCGTGCATCCCTGATGAGAGCACATGAGAATTCCAAAGGCATTGGGTGAAAAGTCACCATATATGACTAGAACTGTACAAAGCTTTAATGATGTTTTCAACAGTTGACTATTTACGTGTTTTCTTTTTCCTACAGTATGTGTAAGAAATACCAGCACACATTTTACTAAATGCGGATGTGTGGTTGCCGGTTTCTCATAGCTTTCAGCCTCAGACCCACCGCACACTATACAACTGCGATCTGATTTCGAAAGATATTGTGTTAGTATGAGATTTAAAAAAAGTAGCAGTGTAACATCTTTCTGATTGAATTAGCTTATGGAGGTATGAATTAACAAATGAGAGTGGGGGAATCTTGTAAGCCCCTAAATGGGAGGAAAGACCAAACTGGCTTAACATCAGGATGCTGTCAAGTGCAGCCACGAGAGTGCCTCAAATCTGAAGCAGATTAGGCCTTTTCTCCAACTTGACGGCTCACATTGTCTTGCAATTTTTACATCAGAATTCATATGGTTATGCAGACAGGTTGTATAGCGTGTGGTGAGCTTAAAGAGTTGCACGATGATCTTCAAGTTTGTCGCGTTTGCTGCATTGTGAAAGTCTGCAACAAGATGTTGTCAGTGAAATTCGTGTAAAGGCAGTGTTCATTTGTTTTGCCTGTAAGTGTGTGTCTAATACAATCTATGTGCAGAGAGTTGGTGCTGTAGCTCACAACCCAAAGTCTGGTTCGGCTCGTTCATTTCTTACCAGGTTCCAGACCGGTCCGATAACTTGTTGAGGAATATAGTTCAATCTGTCATGAAAATTTTGCCAACAAAAAGTGTCTGTTCTTTACCTTTAGGCTTTAACTTGAATATGTCAATGCGCTCTTGGCAGACATGCCTATCTTCACACAAATTTCTTAGAAAAATACAATTTTTGAGTGATAGAAGATGACAAAAAGTGATCTTTTTTCACAACTCTTTTCTACCGGAACTCGGTTACTGAGTTGACCCCCTTTGACTTTTAGTCTGGTTGTGTTTGGTTCAGCTCAAAATCTTCAGTCTGGTGAGTTTGAGACCGGTTCTGGTTCCGAGCTACAACTCTACAGAGAGTGTACTGTGACTTCAATGCACTGTATTTGTTTTTATTGTTCACATTTTATTTGATTGAGGTATAGGAACATTTCTTTTTATGGTCCTATGCTTTTATTTCCTTCTGATAATTAGTAGTATGATTATACAGCCCCAAGTTGGTCGTACAAAACAAGGCACAAATCAAACCTTGTTTTTTTTATTGGAATTTGTTTGTGTGTTTATCTTTTTGGTTGATATTGTTTTGTTTTCATATTTAATATACGGTACGTTATAGCAAACATTTTTTTTTTTCATCTTCTTCTTCAACAACAGTTGTATCATTTCTGCATTTGTAAAGGAATAAAGGAGAATAAGATTTTGTTGGAAAATCTCCTTCCTTTAATGAATATAAATCAACTCACAATTTTTATCTCAGGAATTTTTTTTTTTACAGACATTTACATGCAAGAAGAAGGTTGCAGTTGCTGTTTACATGTACTTCACTTTTGGTCTGAAGCATTTTTTAAAAATCATAAAGTGAATCATTTGCATATTATTCTATCAATTTCTGTGTGGGCATATAATTTCTATTTCTTGCATTTCTTATGATTTTATACTGTGATTTAAATCATTAGTAAGAAAAATGTAGATTTTTTTTCTTTATTTAGTCATATATGTGGTGTAGCATCATCCTATTTTAAATTACATATTGGTAAGGTAATATGAAATCAAAATTTGAGTAAAATGTTTTGTATTCATTTAAGTTTTGTCAATTTATTGTTAATTCAGCAGCTTTTACATATTTCATTTAATATGTTTTTTGCCAAATTGAATAAGCAGGTATGTTGCTTATAAAGCTTTTTATGTTAATATTACTTATAAGCAAACAGGGTATGTGTAATAATTTGTATTTCTTTTACTTTAGCTAGAGTCTCTTTCAGTTCCCCCCCCCCCCAAAAAAAAGTTATTAACTGACAGAAACCATTTATCATATTGTGAACTACAACCAAATCTTCTTTGTAAAGGCTACCCATGCAAAGTAGTACCAGTATGAGTGGCTACTATGGACAAGGTTGTTTTTTGTTGTTGATAGTTACTATAAAACTGGGGGGATTAAAGTTAAAGTTAAAGTGATAGCCTTTATGTAGAGGTGGACTACTATATTAAACAAGTTTATAGACTGTTCTTTGATTTCTGAAGGTAAAAAAGGTTATATTTGTAGATAGTGGATTATTTGGTCTAATTAGACAGATAAGAAAATGAACAATTTACCTGCTCAGTATTTTCACAAGCCTTCCATTTCTGCGTGGCGAGATACAGTTTATGTTGTAATTTTGTCTATAATTGTTACGATGATATTACTGTTTATTATTTCGTGTTTGTGCCATATGAAGACAACTTTACTCTTTTGTATGTGTGCAAAATGTTTGCTATTTTACAAGTTAAGTGTTTGAGAGAATGCCGCTCTGAAAATGGGTGTCATGGTATGATTTTAAAGATGCTTTTAACCATACATGGATACTGATACAGTCAGCAGATGTACACAGAAATGCCCATTATTAACATGTACTCAGTTGATGATATGACTGTGCACCATATTTTCACTCTTCACAGAATGTAAAATGTATCAAAGTCTTCATTGATGTTTCAATTGGTCTTCACAAATTGAAAACATATGAAACCGTATGGTTCCCTTCACAAGATGTGTGTGTATCAAAGGGTGCGTTTATACTTTCTTGCGAAGGCAGAAACGCTCATCGAAAATGCAGTTTCACAGGGTACTGTTTATACTTCTCTCCAGGCGAATGGGGGGCTCTGCAGCTGGTTTCGCAAAACCTCACTGCGCATGCTACTAGTTTAGATGACATCATATAAGCGTGTTTACAATTGATTGTGCATTTATGTTTCCCCACAAACCGTATTTTTGGAGAAACACTGATTCAAAACGCACCTTTTTTGTGAGTTTTAAATCAGCATTTCAAATCAGCGATTATGAATGTGGACGCAACTGTGTTTTTGAACTAAACGCATAATCATGGTTTTAGTCATGATTAATAATGTATTTTTGTTTCACAAATCATCGTTTTCTGCATCTTCGGCCCGAATTCATGAAAAAGTTTATTTTGAACCATGATTTAAACCATGTTTTGAACCTCCGCCATGGACTAAACTAAGCATAAATAAAGCATATATAAGCACATTGCTATCTGCCCATTGGACTACACTTACTGTGGCTTAAAATAAAACTTTTTAGTGAATTTGGGCCTTAGAGTGCAGTATAAGTTTACAGATGTCTTGAATGATATATTGTTATATCATGAGACAGCAATTAGGCATTTGATATGCAAGAGTCAAATAATGTGAGTTTATCTTATTTTGTTTAAATATTCAGACACTATGGCTGACAAGTTATCATTCATGTTCTATGTAAATCTGGAATATATTATAGATCTAGTTTTTGTAATCAAAATTCTAGAAAACAAATCTGAGAACTAGCTTTAGAGTTCACTTTTCATTTTTGTGCTTTTTCTGAGTTGTATAGGACACCCATAAATACATTGACACATGGTTTGTATTTGAATTGGAAGCAAGCATGAATGATCATCATATCATGGTATATGTCTTTGGAAATATAATCATTTGAAATCAATTTGGCAGGTTCCCTTTGTCTGTTATGGTTGCAAATGGTCACAGGATAATACAGATTGTTATCCGTTTCTATCTGTGATGTAAACAGAATGTTGCGTCTGTAAAAGTTCAAAGTTTCCACCTTGTAAAGAAATTTCTTTGGGGTAGAGAGTTGGTTTAGATTATGAAGGCAAAGTGTATGATATTAGTTCCGAATGCAGTTAAAAATAGATCACATTGGCCGGAATTCACAAAGGTGGTTTCAATTCAGACCATGGTTTATGCAGATTTCTTGGTATAAATATGCTTGATTTAGCGCGTACACTTAAAAAGATCCAATAATGAACACACGCCGGTTGCGCGTGGCTGGCAAGAGCGCTAAATTCACGCTTGTTGTCATGGTTCAGACCATGGTTCATGTAAATTCAGACCATGGTTTATTTAAATTAATTTAAATAAACCATGGTCTGAACCATGGCAACAAGCGTGAATTTAGCGCTTTTGCCAGCCACGCGCAAGCGGCGCGTGTTCATTATTGGATCTTTTTAAGTGTACGCGCTAAATCAAGCGTATTTATACCACGAAATCTGCATAAACCATGGTCTGAATTGAAACCACCTTTGTGAATTCCGGCCATTATGATTCTTGTAAAGATGATCATATAACAGTATGGGGTCGGTGAACATTTATCAAAGGGTGGTTTTACTTCAAGTAGGTTGAAAACAAGCATTTAAAAAAACACCTGTAAGATGTATATTGTTATATTTCATATCATCCAAAAAGCTTATTAAATATATTAAGCTTGACTATTGAAATACATATGGATGTAATCCTGTATTGCTTTAATTGCACACAAAAGTATTCAATCAGATAAATGTATTGTTTTTATAATGACCAACGTTGTGCAGGAATGTTGTTTTGTCTCTGGATTCAGAGCAGTTTGTATGCAACATAGTTCACTGTGTATTGTTTTTTATGCATGCCAAGTTTCATAGCTGATGTGGTTATTTTGAATCATTTCCAAAGATTTGGATGTTATGAGTTTGTCTGTAAATATCAAGTTTTCACATGAAATAAATGAACTTTATTTGAACTAAAGTTTATACTTGTTCTGTATGATTTCAGTTCTTGAATTTGTAACCTGGATTTGGACTGCTAAAATATAAACTCGAGAGCAATTTCATTGCAATAGCATCCATCAATTTAAATACACTTCATACTGGTCTTATCTGTTCATTTTTTCCCCCATCCATTTCAAGAACTTCATTTCACTTATATCAGTCATCACCCCTTAACCTACGAAAAGGCATTGATTAACTTTGCCCAGGATTGAAAAAAAAAATCACTGTTCCAGCTAATGCTGTAATCATAATTGCAAACCTTTAGCTCAGACAGGAATCGCCTGAGTTTTATAAGCTGATCGGTCGTTTATATATCAAGATATTTACGATTGAACATTGATGTCGGGATAGAGTACCACCGAACCCTAAAGAACTCTTACGGTTGGCATACCTCGCTCTATCACAGAATACCGTACGGGCTGGAAACCCGCTCTGAAATCGCCAAGCGCTGGTGCTTGGTTTTTGTGACTGCAGCGCAGCGAAGAAGCCGAGCGACTTGCGCTAGCGATTGATCGCGATTTTCTCTTTTTTAGGATAGTAAACGGGTTCCATTTTCTCTCATACTTTCACATATCCTTAATTATATATGTAGTTAGAGGACTGCACACAATTCACTGGCATTTGAGCTGATTTTACAATTTTTCACAAAGTTAATCACTTTAAACATTACAACTATAAAGCTTCTATCTTGTAATGAATTCAAATGCTTTCAAAAGTTTTGAAAACTATTACATCCATCTGTTTTTGTTTTTGCACTTGAATAATCTGAGATAGAAGCTACATCTTGGCATATGTTTGATCGACTTTGCAACACTTGTGTTTGCAAGCTGCATTTCAATGTTTCAGGTATATTAACTTATATCCCCTCTCTTTCTTTCTCCCTCCCTTTCTCTTCCTTTCTCCCTCCCTCCCCCTCTCTCTTTCTCTCTTTCTCTCTCTCCCTCTCTCTTGCTCTCCCTCTCTCTCCCTCCCTCTCCCCCCTCTCTCTCTCTTCCTTCTGCTCATCCTCCCTATTGTAGGTATAGTATGAATATGAATATGAATACATACAAGATGTGACATCAGGAAACAAAAGGGTAGAATACAAATGGCTTTTTAGTTGAATTGTAAAAATATATACCCTTTATTCATCTTTCTCTATATCATTTGTACAATTTGAAATTGCATACATTATACATCATCTGAAAACAAGGCCATAAAGTAACATGAATTAAAATTTTGGAAATACTACAAATACAATTGCATGATTTTATTCTATATGGTGCGACCCTTCATTAAATTAAATACATGATGAACTTCAGTACTCCACACATTCATTCAATTTCCCAACCACACTTAAGTATTGAAAATTCATTTGAACGCCTTCTCTTTGCATAGATAACTGTAAAACCAGAAATTTTCGCGTGCATTAAACTTTCACGAATTTCACGAGAGGTCAAGATTTGCGAAAGTTTCATGCCGCAGAATAATAAAATCACAACTGAAACATAAACTTATTGCAAATAATATTGCACCCACATTCCCACAATATTCAATATAAACTTCTATAAAATATTTCAATATATTTCAAGGATAGCACATGAAAGATGATAAATTGTACATGAAAAACTCTACATGTACATACTGAACATGGAACATTTATAAATAACTTCCAGTAGATTTAGTACAGGATAGTTGGTACTGGGGGGGGGGGGGGGGGGAATAAAATCACCCATGACAATTATAGTAGGTGGCAGGCCTATAACCTGTATACAAAGCACAAATGAATAACAAGGCTATTCAATTAGTTAAAGGGAAATCCAACCTTAGTTGCAAGTTGCTTTGAAAGAAAGAGGAAAAATCAGAGAAGCAGATTGGTGAAAGTTTGAACAAAATCGGACAAGCAATAAGAAAGTTATGAATTTTTGAAAGTTGTAATCACTATACATATGGGAATTTCAAATTGGCCGAATAGGTAATGTCACTGTGATGTAGCTGTGGACAACTCCCCCATTCGCTCCAACACACAAAATGACTAAAATGTCACTTTTTTCAAAATGTATTACTCAGTAGGATCTTTTTCTTTCATGAGGACCTATAACAATATGCTATCTCCAATATATTTTGAGTACTGCCCTGAGGGTAAAAGCGCCTCGAAGAAAACCGCAAATTAATGATATTTTTGTGTACGACAAATGGGAGAGTTGTCCACAAAAATGTCACAATTGACTGACCAAATTGCCAATTTGAGATTCGCATAGATGTAGTGATCTCATTTTTCAAATATCCATAACTTTCTTAGTCATTGTCCCATTTCTTTCAAACTTTCACCATCCTGTTTTTCTTATTTTTCTGCTTTCATACAAATCATCTTATTACCAAGGTTGGATTGCCCTTTAATCATCTTTTAAACAAATAGTATGTCATAAAGGCAATTCACTTTGTTGATTGAAGCAATCTGAAATTCACTCAACTGATTTGTTTTTTTGCTCTTCTTTTGCTCCTTTCATTTATCTTTTTTTCCTTGGAATTGTATGTGATGTTATTTAAGGTATGTTCTGTGTCTGTTCTATTTAGTAATGAAAATCAATGCTGTATTTGTGGGTTCATAGGAATGTGAAGCAATACGGCACCAGAAAGAGGGGGAAAGGGGGGGGGGGGGTGGGGCAAACTTATGCATACGTCTATAGAAACATTCTATATGTACCAGTTTTCCAGTTTTAGCGTACTCTGCATACTATTCCTGTTGCCTTTTTAGTAATTTCTGTCTTTTACGAGCGAGAAGTGCATATTAAACCCTTTAAAATTTGTACAATTTCATTTTTTTTTCAGCCACAAAATGAGGTGATCAGTGGCGTGCTTCGGATGATGACAACACAGAGGCAGGCAAGTTTCTTTCTTACACCTCTATTTGGTTTAATCTTCAGAACAGAGGGGGTCTCTTTGAAGTTTAATAAACCAGATCTGCATGACCATCAACAGATGTTCAGAGAACTGGAGAAGAGACCAAAAAGAAAAAAAAAAAAAGGACCAATCTAAAGGTACATGCGAACAGAAATGAAACCTTTAAGAATACCACAGGTATGGACAACTACGTAGTATAAAAATGGCCAAAACATGTCTTGTTTGATTAGGTGTTATAGACAAAATTTTCATTTTGCCTCGTGATTCTTTGAAAACAGCAAGTAGAGACATTTACTGTAACCATAAATAGCCATGACTCCTGTGGGAAGGAGCACAGTGTTTGTGAGATATATTTTTGGAGTTTAAATGTGGAGTTGCATAGAATACAGAATAACCACTCTCCTTTATCATTATTATAATTTTTAATGCAGCTGATATAATTTCTGTGAATAGCAAAATATGCATGGCCCCTATTTTGGAATGAAATAGTCCAAAATTAAAGGAGAGATGCTGTGTGGTTTGGCCATCATTAGTCTTGATTAGTGCACATCAGAGATATATCATCATGACTTCATAACTTTATGAACTATATTTTCAATCAGTTAAGAAACGGTAAAGAAACCGTATCAAACATGTTTAATTTTTGCATCTATTTCGCGGACCCCTTTGCGTCCCTCGAGATATTGCCACCCAAGCCAGCTTAGAGCAGTATAAGCTCAGTGTAGTCGTTATGCCGCACTACACAACTCTACGCAGGCCTCGTGTGAAAGAGGCTTAGTTCGAGAGTGTCTGCAACGGTGCCTCTCAATAACAATTTCGAGAACATGATAAACACAACATCAGGGCTCGTGCGGAGCAGGACTGGCTGGCGTCGACGAACGGGAGCCTGTGGCGGTTAGCAAAAGCAGGAAGCGTCAGCGGAACAGACTGCAACTCCAGCTCTGGATCCTCAAGCAATGAGGAAAACAATGGCGTCTTTGTCTATATTAATGGGAAAAGAGCGCAGTTGAAGTGGACGGGAAAGGTCTCCTGACTGATATCAGGAATCAAGAGGAAGAGCAATATTTTTGAGGTTTGTACCGTACCACATGTCTTTTGATATCTAACTTAGATCTCAAGTTAGTCAAAGTTAGGATGAGGTGTGTCCGGACTTATATCAAAAATAAAGCTGTCACATGTGCCGCTGGATCTAGAGGAAAACACTATCAAGGTCGTCCTCGACCTTGCCAAAAAGATGGGGGCTGACATCACCGAGCTGACTTGAGTGTCTGACATCGCCTGAGGTCGCCATCATCATCGAAAGTTCAGGGGCAACGGCGGGTGAAAGCACAAACCATTGCACAATTCACTTGCAGAGAAGCCATATTGTCGCTCATGAAAGTGAAGAAGATCCTGAGAAAGAAGGAAGAGCTGCGCCACGTGAACAAAGATACCACATGACTGCGGGGAAAGGTCGTCCAAGAGATGAGGGATCCGGCCATCCTGAAAGTCTGGACGTTCGACGAGAAGATCACTACATTATAAATATCCAGTTTATGACGAGACTTGTTCTACGACTTGGGGCATTCCATACTGCCATGTCCTTTCTGGGTTGTATCGGCACACGATTCAGCGAAGCTGGCCTACAGGATATCCTAATCGAGTCAGGAGTTGTAGCTACAGGATCAATGGTGTTATGAGTGGTGAGCATTACAACAGAGCTGTACGTGCACACAAACTGATGGCAGAGGCTTTTCAACAGATGCATTTGGAGACATATCTTGAAAGCCTTTCTAATAATGGCTTCTTATATAGCGCTCATATCCGTCACGCAGTGACGCTCATGGCGCTTAGACATTATTACCCTGGTTATAGCCGAGCCGCCAAAGTAACTAGCGCTCAAGCATATCAGGTACCCATTTACACCTGGGTGGAGAGTGGCAAATGTAGATTAGAGTCTTGCCAAAGGACCTTAGTGCCGTGGTGGGATTAGAACCCCGTACCTTCTGATCTGCAGTCCGGTGACTTATCCACTAGACCACAACACAACACAACACCACAACACAACACAACACCTCCGTCTGGTGATGAGGTAAACCAGACAAGACAGCTAGTGACAGAAATGCAGAAAGCTTTCCCTAAACCCGATTACAACAACCTGATCAGCAGTCAATGCTTTCAGCACTTCCAGACTTCATATGAACATTTAATTAACACTTTTCTCAACTCTCGAATGGAAGAAAGAATACTTTTCTCACCTCTCGAATGGAAGAAAGAATAAACTTATGTCCAATTCTCTGCATCTTGAATGTACTCTTAAGAGATAAATTATTCATTCTTATAATATAAAATATGATTCATATTTCATTTTGTTCAATAAAAGATATTCCTATATATACTAATAAATAATCATGAATTTCAGCATAATGAAATTAACAAGGAATAAATACATCAAAGCATGCATATAAAATTCAAGATTTATATTGTATACTTTTCATATGATTACCTGAAACATGAAAATTATTGATTTTTTTTTCTGCATTCTCCTATTCACACTTCAGATCATCAAGTTTCCAACAACAATGGAAGAAGTAACGAAGGCTACTGTGGATTTTTTCCAAATAGCTGGATTTCCCCAGGTTGTGGGAATTGTAGATGGAACCCATATCCGATTGAATGGAGCTCCATTGGGTCCCGAGGAGCATGTATATGTCAACCGAAAAGGGTATCACTCAATAAATACCCAAATAATATGTGGATCAGATTACAAGATCATCAATCTCGTGGTGCACTGGCCAGGCAGCACGCATGATAGCAGAATATTTCAGGTATGATCCATTCTAATTTAATTCAATAATATTTTCAGAAACCCATTCTAATAATGCATTTTTATTTCTTAACATTTTTCTGAACGCTTTCATGACACGCCTCCATGGCACAGAGAATGCCAAACTAAGGGAGTGAATTTGTTGGTTGCCATGAACTAGTAATAAGACATTAAAACAAGGAATTCATATAAATAAAACCAATACTATATAACTGGGAAAAGAACATCTTGTGAATTGATAAACAAAAAACATTTGAATATCTGAACACCCACATAAAATCTTGTAATGAAAAAAAAAATGAATTCATCTCATACAGAACAGCATAGTTGGGAGGACATTTGAAGATCATCAACTACACGGACTAATTCTTGGGGATTCTGGCTACGCTTTAAGACCATGGCTGATGACACCAGTGCTTCCAACAACTCCTGCAAAACAGGCCTACAACAGGCGAGTATTATAGAGTCTGATTAAAAACATTTCAAAAGTATATTTTTCATTTCCATTAAAAAAAAAATGAATTCATGGATGCCATTTTTTTTCAAACAATTGGTCTCTTACATTGTTGTACATCTTTAACTCTTTTCCTCTCAGAGGCAATGGAGGTGTCTTTGTTTTCATGTACCTGTATCTATTCTTTAAAATGCTTATACAGCCATAGTACCTTCTTTACATCCTCTCCCCCTCCAAAAAACAAAACAAAACAAAACAAAGGAAAGAGAAAGACACTAAAAAATAACTTTTTCTTTACTCAACAGAGCACATGCTTCAACAAGAGTGATTAAACAGGGGAACGGGCAAATCAAGCATAAATTCCGGTGTCTACTAAATGGAATGCAAATATCACCCAGGAGAGTTTGTAAAATAATCACTGCATGTGCCATACTACATAACGTGGCAAAAGATCTGAGGCAGCCGGAAGTAGACTTTGATGTTGATCACCTGGAACATGAAGAAGCAGAAAGGGACCAAAATGCAGACAACGGCGTTGCCTTCAGAGACACCATCATTGCTGATTATTTCGGTTAAATTTTCAAGAAGAAGACTTTTGAAGGGGGAAGTCCACCATGAAATCAAATGGGATTTAATAGAAGCAGAAAATGCAATAAATCAATCAATGAAATTTTGAGCAAATTTCAATTAAACATGGAAGTTATTAACCCTAAAAAGGCTGGGGGGGGGTAAAAAAATCTGTAAAAGAAATCGCAAAAACAGAAAATATTGATCGACGTACTGTTAGTCGCACTATAAGGAGATGTCTTGAGACTGGTAGTTTTAATGACCGCAGAAGAAGTGGACATCCACCGGTATTCAGACGTGAGCAAGAAGCATTTGTTCATTACACTACTTTTTGGCGGGGAAAACCATTTCACAGTGACCTCCATTACTCTTCTGAGTACCTACTAGAAGGAAAAAAACATTATTTGAAACTTCTTTTTTTTTTCAAAACAGAGTGAGTGGTACCTGGGGAAAATGTTAATTTCATAACAAGGGTGCCAACTCCTAACTACTTGTAATACGTAGCCTAACACTACACAGGGTCAAATATGTTCACCTTACAAATCCTGTCAATTCAGGGTAACGACAAGATTAACACGACAAAACAGCAACTGTTACTTGCTGGTGAACTTGGTAAAAAGTACTCTGGGTCAACGATACGCTGTCATCGGAAAAAAACTTGGTTGGATCTGTACCTGTACGAAATACGGACAGCTGATCAGGAAGAACAACAAGGAGCACGTTTGGCCTTTTGTATAAATTGTGTCGAACGAAACATAAGGTTTGACAACATCATTTCATCATTTCATTTTCATCTTGCTAAACAACCATAAAAAAAAAAGGGGGAAGCCAAAGTACCAGCAAAAGGTAAATGTAGATCATCTCTATTTTGATTTAGTCATGTTTTGACAATATAATTATTGTTTAATGATACTGTTTGTTTGGGTGCCCCAACTCCCAGTATGAAAAGCTTATTTGGGGTGCCCCAGACTTGGAGCACCTCAAACCTGGGGCGCTCCAAGGAGTACTGATCCCTTATGTAGGTGAATCAATCCTATTTCATTTCATTTTGGAATTTAAACGTGGCCATTTGCAAAAGGGGATCTCAAAATCAGATACGGAAAGGAGGTCGAGTAATTCTCTGGTTCTTGGAAACTACAATTTATATGCAGCATATAACAGAATGAAAACAAAATTACATACAAATCATTAGTCACTCATTAATCACCTGCTAAATTGCAGATTGCTGCAACACTACAAAGGAAGGTGTGAGTTTGCACTTGTTCCCAAAAGATCCAAATTTAAGAAGAAAATGGACTGAAAAAGTCAATTTAACCCACACCCCTTGGCAGGGGAACTTCTCTTAATACCTCAGTGAGATTCCTTTTAATAATTCAGGCTTATACAATAGATAATATCTGAATTTTTGTTTGCAAAGTTCCAAACTATAAAAAATAAAATTGTATCGATCTGTCGCAAAGTAATATTCAGTATATCAAGAGCCTTCAATATGTCTATGTTGCAACATTGTTATATAATACAAATGAAAAGTCTTTTTCTTTGGGGTATATGGGGTATTGATACCTGAGTAGTGTTATTTTCATTTCTGGTACTTAAGAGAATATTCAAATTCTCACTGACACTGGCTCAACCCCCTCATTTTCTGTTTTTGCTCATTTACTGTGGCCTGGAATAAGAAAAAAAAAATGCTGTTGGAGAGAAGATTTTTTTCCCCCGAAATTGAAAGTCGCAGGTATATATTTGTAGAAAATATAAATGCCTATTTCATCTTCAGCTTGTGTATGCTTTGGAAGGCTTGAGAGAGTGGCTCTATTAAAGAAGACCAAGGGATGCAAAGTATTCCAATTTCATGCATTGTATTGTTTTAATAGAGCCAGACACGCATCTGTGATTGAGCTCTTCATCTCAAAGAAAGGTTGCTTTGATTGGTCACTTTACAGCATCTTACTCCAAACAATAAGGCCTATGCAAACTGTGACCTGGCTTTTGATCCTTCCATGGCTTATATTAAGCAGGATAAGATATCTGTTGACAAGTACCTTTCATTATGGATAGCAACATTTATTTGAATCAACAATCGAGCGAGAGCGAGGATTTCAACATTGAGTCAAGCGGCAGCGACGACTGGCACTTGGAGCTGAGCGAATCCATGTACTCTGATGGGACAACACCAAGTTCATGGCAAGATGGTGACATAGTGGCAACGTCCAGTTTGGTGGAGTGGGACGAGAGACAAGATCAAGATCAAGAACAGCCCTCCATGTTTGCCGAGCTGAGGGACAAGAAAGAAAAGATAGTTGGAATGCAGAAAATGATACAGGAGCTACATACAATCACCATGACGTGATCAAGACCAAACCAGATGGCTGCAATCATTGACGAGGTCCAGGTGACACCGATCGCTCTATCCTCCTCAACAAGGTCAAATTCTACCAGATGTTCAACCGTGCCCCATCCGGGAAGGCCCTCTTCCTGAAATTGCTTGCCATGGCATTTCAAAGGGAGGAGCTGGCTTACTACAGCTAAACTACTGTGCAAAATGAAAGAAAGTCGTGACGACCAAATCGTTGTTTTAGAACCCTGGTAAATCTAAAGGGCATATATAGGGGACAGGATAAAAATATGGCCATTTGTACCATTGCTTTGATTCCACAATGTCAGGCTTCATAGACAGATGGCTAATAAGGAAGAGAAGACCAGAAAATGACAGGAGCGATATCTTGGAAGCTGACCTGAATCTTCAAGCTACTAAAGCTGCAGTAGCTCGTCCTCTAGATCTAGTTGCTCCAATACACGATGCCCCAGAACTTGAAGGTCCTCCTGTTCAAGTTGCGCCTGAACCTGAAGACCACGATCCACCAAAGAAACGGTCAAGGCAGGCCAGAGGATTCAATCCTACTTGGCAAATCAGTCGGTCTTGGCTCAAGAAGCTTCCAGGCAAAGATGGTGATTTTTTTATATTTGCCGTGTATTATTTAATGATCAGTCACATCACTCTGATTTTTGTTTAGTTTTGTTGCTATTGTTTCTAGTTCAACCGCACCAAATCGTTGTTTTTACGAACTGACGAATCTATTCACGCGTGCAAATACGCGCTTTGGAGAAAACGGTTTTACGAACTGTCAAATCATGTTTGAATGGCCAGTGCTTCCTTATTCTGTATTAATATACATAATACTATATACACCATTTCAAAATTAAAGTCATAAGCTTTCTTTTAATGTATATGTCGATACATGCAATTATGCAACGAAAGCAAAATCCCTTATCTAAGTACACCTAAATCTATAAATGCGTTTCCGGCCAATTCACGTTTCTGCGCAGCAGTTCAAAGCATGCAGCAGTTCAAAGCATCAGCTGCAACATCGCTGACAGCCAAAGGGGATTGGGAAACCCATCAGTGCAGCTGAGTACCATACGATGGAGGTAAGCTTACGAGCTGCTGTTACTTTTAGTGTGTTGCATGTTGTTTAAAATAGCTGAGCCAAGACCCAAAGTCAATCTAATAAAAAAAGATTTTTAAAGATGCAAAACAGGCTAAACAATATTCAAATAAATCTCTCTTTTTAGCTCATTTGTCAGACTTGCCACATCTGAATTTTATTTTAATTTGACATGTTCAGTAACAGAGAGACATTTTTCAATCATGGTAATTGTTAAGTCATGATGATCAGTTGTATTTGGCCTTGCCTGGCTCGTCAAGTGTGTGCTATTTTGTTTCACTGTATTTTTGTAGTATAGCATGTCGGGTACATGACCAGTGCCATTTTAAAATTTTTTGTTTTATTTTATAGAAAGTACAATGTCTAGTAGTAGTAGATTAGAATGGCATGTCGGGTACGTGACCCACGCCATCCCCCTATTCTTGTAGTACATACATTGAATGTATTGGATGTATATGTGTATTTTACGAAACATTTGCTATGTGAGTGTTTTAGGCAAGTTATTATGTCAGGTTTGGCTGCCAAATAGATAATATATAGGAATTAAAAAAAAAAAAAATTGGTATGGCAAATGATAGGCCCATTTGAACTGAATTACCTACTGATGCATCTCAGGGGAGGACCTCTAAGGGCCAACAACATGTAAATTTCAAACCTCTTCTTTTCAAGATCTAGGAGTAGTACAGTCAAGTAACATTGTGTGTAGATACCTCCATTAGTGAAGAATAAAAGTTGTTCACGACAGTTCCAAGGGTGGCCCCATTGGTGTGATTTTGCCTAGGAACCCGTACATTAACTCCCATTACTTAACATTTCAACTGTAATAATGATGTGCAAACTTACACTAGTTTGAACAAAAGGGTAACAAAAGTTTGCTGTGTAAAAACAATCAGTTGTCATAGTATGTTCACTGTCGTGGATTTATCAATATTAAGCCGATTATATTTTATTTCTCTGCAGACATGGACTTCAAAAAGGCAATTCCACGAGAGTTTGTAGATTACGTGCAGGAAGCCCAGAGAGTGGCACAGACCGGCTCATCCTCATTTGAGCACCTAAGGATGGAGCCAGTTTTCCTTGCTGTAATATGAGTGGTAAGTGATAATTGGAATAGGTGAAAGTGAGTCTATGTAAGAACATTTCTTAGTGATGAAATAGCCATTTACGATGAAGGTAGCTAGTGTTGACCATATGAACATGTGTTCTATGAAAATGTCAAAGATGCAAAATTAAATCCAAACATAACATGAAGATAATGTATGCATGTATCTAATTTCATTATGTATGTTTATAAAAAATAATTTATGCATATTTTATGTCAAACTTAAATATTGACCATAGGCCTACGCTTTGATAGAGCGCTCAAATCAGAGCAGAGAATATGTGACACCAGGAAGCTCTGAATAACTGTATGAAAAACTAAAAAGATTTTTTTTTAAATTGTTACTTGATGTTCTTATATGTAATTCTAAATAGCCTGTGATCCTCACACATTGATTCACATCAAAAAAGTACTACATGTATGTTCATATGGCAGTCCTTAACTTTGGAGGGGGGAGGGGGTGCATCATAATTTGACTTCTGTATGTGGAATCAAATTTGCATAAATAAAAGTAAGGCAATATTGCCTTATTCATTATTAAAGTGAGATCTTAATGTGTTGTAGTGTCAGCTGGCATTTGCACCTTTATATAGCCAAGAATTTTTTATTCATTTTTCTTTCTTTTTTTTTTTTTTTTTTGGGGGGGGGGGGGCTATTTAACGATAGAATGACCCATACGCACACCACTTTCACTCAAAATTACTCTCAAAAACCCAGTCTGAATAGAGTTGGTGAAAAACTTTTCCATGATAATATCTCTCACATAAGTGGATGAGTAAGAGCAAGAAGGAAAAAATTGTTGTTATGCTAGATTATGTTAGCTTACATTGATTTATAATTCAGTATGGAATAATGGTATTTTTTTGTTGTTTAATAAACAGGAATCTAAGGAAACACAAGAAAAAGGAGAATCATCAAAAATCTAAAGAGTGGGGCAACAATTGTAGCTGTCACTGCAGAGGACCTGGAGAATGCAGCTGCATGGCAGGCAGAGATGAAGAAGCAGGGCTTCTCTCTTCTTCGGGAGTCTTCTTCAATCATTTAAGAAACTCGTGGTTAGTACAGCTTCAGTTAGTAATTTTTCTCATAAATGTAAAGTTACTAAAATTTACATAAATCATTAATACGTTCCTGTTTATGGCTACATAAAAAAAACGTGAATAAGTGAATGCTTCATTTATACACATCTATTTCAAAATTCACTTATATACATTAAGGAAAAAAAAATCTGTCACGTGAAATACATTGATTGAGCCATCCTAGACTTAATGGAAACAAAAAAAATGTGGCAAAAATTTAATTTCTCGAGTGGCTAGCAGAAGCAAGGCATACCATATAGCTGTCAAAAAGTGTTGTGACCACATGGTTTTTACCAAGCTTACTTGTAAACAACGAGAAACACAGTCAGTTGGCAGAAAAGGTGTAATGGGCGGAGAAACTTGGATTAGTTGTAAACCCTCAGACAGGGAAGCCGAATTGGCTATAGAAAATTCAAAAGCAAGTAAGCTTATATTGGATGGGGGAACGGTTTGTTTGCCAAGCCTGAATCTCTGAATGAATGAGGATGGGAAATATCTCCAGCAAGTTTGCCTGATACACCAGACTATACTGACAGTTACATAAAGACTGAATAAACTATGTATGTGAAAAGGTTCAAAATATAAATGCACCGATTTTTGATAATTTATCAAGCCCCACCGGGACTTGCTCTGGGTCTAGAAGCATTGTTCGCTTCCTGATGCACCTCATCATATCCTTGATGAGGTGCATCTGACCCCACGAGGGACAGAGCTGTACCTGCGGACGCTACGGCGCCTTGTGAGCTTTAGTGTTACCCATTTTGGGCGTAAATGTTATCCTTTACCATTTATTGTCAGAATTATGAATAATTTTGACCCAGAATATTATTGCTATTGTGATTATGTTCTTTTGCATCATTTCATCATACTAATTATAAAAACTTTGATAAATCTAACTTTTTATCAGTGATTATTATCTTATTTTCATATTACTGTCAATACATATAGTTTCAGACTTGTAGGTGTTGGCACCCGAGTTGGTAGGGTATGATATAGATAAATTTTTTTTTTGTACCCGCACATGTTTTGAGCTCCGAAATATAGAGGAGAGAAAAGTTAATGTATATATGAATGGTTTATATGTTGATAGGGTTTTTATGGGGGGGTCGTTGGTGCCATTATTACGTACAACCACACAACTATACGCCTATCGAGTAGATGTATAGATGCATAGTTGTATAGTTGTACAGTTTTAACCAATCAGAACACAGGAAACTATAAAACTATACAACTATACAACTATACAACTATACAACTATGAAACTATAAAACTATACAACTATACAACTATGCAACTATGCAACTATGCAGCTATCCAATGCCTGTATAGTTGCCACGTTTGCGGGCCAAAGTGCCATAAATGACATACAACTGTACAACTATGCAGCTGTGGAATAGCTGCATAGTTTAGTTGCATAGTTATAGTTTTGACCAATCAGAACACAGGAAACTATACAGCTATGGCAGTTCAGTCTGTTCTGCCATAGCCGTATAGGTGCATAGTTGTATAGTTTTGACCAATCAGAATGCGAGAAACCATACAGCTATGTCGGTGCAGTCCATTTTACAGATCCATGACTTCGGCCATATGTGCATAAGGGAGTAGATTACCGATTACTGACGCGACAGTCTAAGTAAAAACGTCAAGTCAGCTCAGTCCAAATCAATCATGTCGCCATCAAACTTAAAGTTTGTCATGTTTCAAGTTCAAGTTCAAGGATGTAAAATTTATTGAAAATAAATTTCATTACCTATCTCTGAATAACTTTTTTGAAATACTGATCTTAATATTCAATTAGATTTTTCACTTTTTGAAAAATCAAGGCCACAATACACTACCAACACTAAGTGTAGTGGTTTGACCAGGGTTTTACAGTGATAAAATTAAAATATTCCTTTGGGAGTGAAAAGATCGTGACTGAGTCATGGTGCTATTATTAAAAAAGTGTAGTGTTTGAATAACATGCACAACATTGAGCGCCTCACAGGCAGCACTTTTACTTGCTCTCCTGGTATCTGTTTAATTAGAGTGTTTAGGAGATCATTACTGTTTATCTTTTGTGACATCTTGTGTATCATAACATACTGACCTTGCAAGACAATTTTGGTAAGGTGTTATGCTCTAGTTTTGTTGTAGTTATATGATTAATTTTTTGGTACTTGTCAGTTCAGTCTTGCTTGGTTTGCTCTGCCCATGGCTTCCATGTATTCTATGTACAACTACACTATTGAGAAGCTTTGGACTTATACCAGAGCACTTTTATTGTGTCTAGCACTGATAATCCTATTTCAATGTTATTCATGGCCAAGTGAACCCATTCATCCATTGTTCTCAGTGGACACCAATATAATGGGTCTGACAAGATCAGAGCTTCTTGAATTGAACTGTGATTTGAAGCTGCCTCATGATGTATGGACACACATCAAGGAATTGGGCATCTACAGGAAGCCTGCTACACGGCGTGGAACAAGAGGTGGTAGGAGGAAGAGCAAGAAGAGTGATGGACTTTCTACACCTACTGGCAGTCCTCGAAGCGATTCACCTGGTTTCTCCGCTCTCAGTCTTCCGCGAAAAACTTCACGTAGGGGTGGAGGGATCGCTGCAGTATATGACAGCAGTCTAAAGCTGAAGGACTGTTCCGATACTCTCCCGGAAGCTAGCTCATTTGAATTTGCTTTATTTAGAAACCCCAACGTGAACTTCCTGGTTATCTACAGACCTCCTTCTGGCTCAGTGCCATCTTCTACGTTTTTTGAGGAATTCGAGGAGGTCCTCAGCTGTGCCGATTTGCTGCCGAACAGACTGGTGGTCATGGGGGATTTTAACTTCCATATGGACTGTCCTAGTAAGCCGGAGGTGAGAAATATGAACTCGTTGCTGACCTCGCTTGGCTACAAGCAGCTTGTTCAAGGGCCTACACATCGTCTTGGACATACCCTTGACCTCATCATCGTTAAGGACAGTGACACTCTCATTACGACATGCTTCGTAGATCAGATTCTGCACTCTGATCACTCCATGATAAAGTTTGATCTTGATCTGAAGAAATCAGCTCCTTCTAGTGACATTCGTGTTCTCCGGAAGTTTAAGTCAATAGATCACGAGCAGTTCTCTCAGGATCTATCCAACAGAATGAACTCAATTATGGATTGTGACAGTAGTAACATCGATGATCTTGTGCTTCGGTACAACGAAGCTTGTCGTGAAGTTCTTGACGCTCACGCCCCCACAACTACAAGGACACTGTCAGTTCGAGTAAAGCCTAGCTGGTACACCGATAAAGTGATGGAAGCTCGACGTGCCCGACGGCGTGCAGAGAGACGCTGGCGCAAGACAAAGTCAAATACTGATCGCAGACTGTATATTGAAGCTCAGCGGACTGTATGTGATGTGGTTGTCTCTGCCAAGAAAGACTATTATCATGACAGACTTTCTTCATGTAATACCAAGGACATGTATAAGACTGTCAATGAATTGCTTAATGTCAGTAGTAATGTTCTTCCTGTATGTACAAACTCTTCTGATCTTGCTGAAGATTTTTCAAATTACTTTGTCAGTAAGGTATCTAAAATTAGGGGCGATATAGAGAGCACTGTTCCAACAAAACGTAATGTTCCTACTGTATCCTCAAACACATGTGAACCTGACTCAACTTTTTCTCAGTTTGATTTTGTGAGTGAAAATGTCTTGCAGTGTATGATTTCTAAATGTCCTTCCAAATCTTGTACTTTGGATCCCATGCCAACATGGCTGGTTAAGAAACATTTGTCAGTTCTACTTCCAGTACTGTTACGTATCGTGAATCTATCACTGTCTACCGGTGTTTTCCCAGAGAGACTTAGATCGTCTATCATTACACCAGTATTGAAGAAGTCCTCTCTGGACAAAAATGATTTAGGTAGTTACAGACCTGTTTCCAACATACCATTTTTAGGCAAATTAATCGAAAAAGCTGTTTCTAAACAGGTGTCCGACTTTGTCAACCGTAATGATTTGCTTGATCCTATGCAGTCTGCATATCGCGTGGCACATAGTACTGAGACTGCACTCATTCGACTGCAGAATGACGTACTTTGTGCAATCGACAACAGGCAAGCTGTTTTCTTATTAATGCTGGACCTCTCATCCGCCTTTGATACGGTGGACCACACAATTCTCTCTCATAGGCTGGCCGATGACTTCGGTCTACGAGATAATGTCCTTTCCTGGTTCAAATCGTATCTTAGCAACAGGTCTTGTAGAGTCCATGTCAATGGATCATTCTCCAGTGACAAAAGGTTGGAATTTGGGATACCGCAAGGGTCAATTGTTGGGCCACAGTTATTTACATATTACATTAGGTGTATTGGTAACATCATCAGCCAGCATTCAGTTCAATACCATGTGTATGCTGATGACATCCAGATGTTTACCATTTTTGATCCTACCAAGCCTGGAGATGCAGCTTGCGCATACTACCGTATCTCGAAGTGCTTAGAAGACATACAATCATGGCTTGTCAGTAATAAATTGAAGTTGAATTCCGGTAAAACTGAGTTCTTCATTGCTGCATCATCCACCGACTTGAATCGGTTCAATGACCTTTCATTTTCTATTGATGATCTAGACATCCCAATGTCTTCAACAATCAAGGATCTGGGTGTTGTCTTTGATAAGGAAATGAAAATGTCTGACCATGTAACAAACTTGTGTCGTACCCTCAATTGGCAAATTTACAACCTCAATCGCATCAGGGGGTACTTAAATAAAGACACTTGTCATAATGTTGTTAGAGCACTTGTGCTATCCAGGCTTGACTATGGTGGATGTTTGCTTGGGGTCATCAGTAAACAGGACCTGGGCAGACTTCAACGTCTTCAGAATAAGTGTGCTCGTCTAATATGTCAAAAACCAAAATGGTCCCACGTCACTCCATTACTCAATGAACTTCACTGGCTTCCCGTTTCTAAGAGAATACAATACCGTATACTGGTTCAGACTTACAAATCACTGTCAACCACACTTCCTCAATACATCTCCTCACTCTTTCAGCAACAGAGAACATCATATTCTCTTCGTTCTACCTCTGCTCCTTCCTATGTCATTCCAAAATCCCGAAAACAGGCTGGCTTCAAGTCCTTTCAGTCACTTGCTCCACAACTTTGGAACAGACTCCCCGCATCTCTCCGTAATAGCACATCACTTGACATCTTCAAGAAACATCTAAAAACTTACTTATACAATTCTTAATTTACTTGAATAGACTTTAGGTGACAGCGCCTTGTATCCTTTGGAAAAGGCGCTATATAAATCCAATTATTATTATTATTATTATTATTATTATTAGTAGTAAATAATGAGCTGGTGCTATTGTTTAACTAATCCACCTATTGTTCACGATCCAGAGGATTAATTGTAATTGGAACAAAAGACCCTCCCCTGAGCAGGGTTGTAACTTCAGTTATGTAATGGTGCTAATGACCTTTTGTGGGTTGGTCTGGCTGAATGAAACTATGCATTTCACTTTCAAATAGGTTTGGCCAAACAGATTGAAAAGGATGAGTTAATTTCCTGAAGATATCAGCTACTGTAAATCATGTTGTATCAATCGCACATTTTTGCTCATCAAAAAAAGTTAGAAGTCGGGGGTGCCGTTAATTTATGATGGGTGTCCATATTTCGTGCACATTTAAAAATTGTTAGGAATGTGAAATTCAATCCATTATTTCTCATATTCCACATTATTTTGGGGGGATCGATTTATACCAAACGTAAACAAAAATTCTGGACCAAAAGAGGTTCCAACAAGAAAATTAAACAACAGGAAATTTTTTGAGATATCGCGATCTCAACATTCCGCGTCGGATTGCAACGCCCTGGAATTGAAGAAAAGGCCTTAAAAATAACGAGACCTAATTTCACGCACTTGAGTTTACTTTTAATTTATTCAACGTACCAATCCACTAGTAAAGGTAAGATAATTGCAAAATATCATACAATTCTTTGGTATCATGTTTTACTTACAATTTTGATGACATCTTCTCTCAAAATGAAGATTTCTAGACCCTTGTCGGTAAACGGATGCAAAAGAGTAGCAATATCTGCCGATCCTTTGTCAATATCTTCATAATTTCTCACCCAATTCGAAAGAAAATACCGTTTAAGGTAATTTTAGCTTCCTCTATCCAATGATCCAATGGTGCTATCAGATTTTCAAAGTATTTTCTACTTTTTGAGATATTACCCTGTGCGCGAATTTAGGTCATGCACGAAATATGGTTACACAACCATGCATTGAAGGGTCATATATCACCGAAAATGACAAATATCTAGGGGTCCAAGGTCCTGTTTATTTGCTCAAAAGGAGTGTATTTACTGTTTTGTAAGTCTACATGCTAAAAAATATTTCCAACAATTAATTTCGATATTAAATTTGACAGCATTACTTGCGTATCTACCCATGGCAGTTTCATGCTATTACACAAAGCGGTAGCACGCATGATGCCGGTGCTAGCGCCTAGCCTTACCGTACTGTACTTTGGTAGGTCATTGACCAAATATGGCGTGCAAAGACGTGATGCTACTCGAACTAATTTGTGATCGTAAACACCACCTAAATGTAAGAAAACCTCACAAAACACACAGAAATGATATCGCTTAAGGCAAAGCCATACCTTCCTTGAGAAATTATTCCTAAATAAATCCAAGAACTACCACAATTTTCATATCTGAAGAGCAGTGGGGCAAAGATTTTCAACACAACACTTGACTCCCAAAACGTTACGAGTTTTCCCCCATTTCATACCCTGACCTTACATAGAGGTTCGCTCGTCCGATCCCGATCCCCTGCTCCAGCCGCCCAGCGAGTCTGGAAGTTCTGGTAAAAACTCTCTTCACATGGCTGCGCATGTGGGTTGTGCATAAATTAATCTGCATACCAGCTCAACCAATGCTCATTGGTTGGACTAACTTGCATACTAGTCCACCAATCTGCTGTATGAATGGGTGAAACTTACAGAACCATATTCAATTCAATCCAGTGACAATTTGCTGGTATGATTATATGCAGACACTTTATTCCAAATACATATAAAAGGTGAAATTTAAATGACATCATTAATGATTATATAGAAAAATAATAAGCTATGTACAAAATAGGGGTAGCATCAAAAGTAGTTAATGACAGTGGGCTATACATAATACACAGGGCAGTGTTAACAACTATTAAACTTAAGAGAATATACCGCATAGTGAAGAGGTATATGTCAACAGAAAGATATTGAGAATGGGGATTTATGATAAAGTGAAGTAGCGATCTTTATTTTTTTTCATACAGGGCTATTTAAGTGCTTAACAATGACATTGGTTTAGAATAAAAATTGCATTTTTAATACATGTAATAATAATAAGCTATGTACAAAATAGTGGTAGCATCAAAAGTAGTTAATGACAGTAGGCCATACATAATGCACAGGGACAGTGTTTTCAAATATGAAACCAAGAGAATATGCCAAATAGTGAAGTGGTATATCAATATAGGATATTGGGAAATGGGGATTTATGATTAAGCGAAGTTGTGATCTTTCTTATTTTTCAGACAGGGTTATTTAAGTGTTTAACAAGGACATTTGTTCAGAATAAAAATTGCGTTTTCTTCTTGAGCATGAACTAAATGCTTCAATTGGTCAGTATATACAGTGGCAATGGAAGGCTCTTTCAGTATTCTGGCAGTGTGGAAGAAACAATCTTTTTTAATTGCCGTGTGCATTTCCGTGTTGGCAGATCCCCCCTCTATGTTGATAACTTTGACTATTTTGTTTTGATGTTCCATGAATGTGCCGACCACATCTCGTCTGCATGAATCTGCAAACATGAAAAAAACAAAAAAACAAAAAAACCCCCCAAAAACCTGTTTGTTTTTTTTCCCCCTGTAGTTTCATTATACTGGCTTGTCGAAATTGAAGGCCGTTATTCAATTTTTCCATTTAAAAGCATATATTTGCAGATTTTTATCTTGTTACCAACTCTGACAGTGGAAATGCATTTCCGGTCACCACTCGACTGCGATATTTGTGGGTCACATCCAAGAAGGATTACAAAATTTTCAATGATAACATACATGTTGGTACACGCTGATACGTTTGATAATGCGTCTGTTATGAGGTAGCGCTGTCGGGTTTATCTGATGATAGACTTCCTTTTCGTTGTCGATCAGAATGCTTCAAAGGCAAAGTTTGTCTGGTATGTCTGGTAGCTTCCACGCTTGCATAATTTTAAATTTTGGGGATTGGTTAGACCTTGAGTAAAGTCTACAACATTTTTAAAGGTCTTGAATAATCTTACCTTGTGACAAATGTATTTCGCTTGTTTCTTGTACATTTCCTATGACTTCTTCGAAAGTCGTCAGTTCTTGAATCTGAGAAATTGTAAAGTGTAAGTTGTCCACGTACATGTACGATGCAATGTATTTAAAGAAAATGAGATAAAGGGACCTTGAAAACTATGGACTATGCATTAGAAGAATCCATGTTTATTTCACTTGATAAACAGATACCGTCACATTGTTAAGCGTAAATGTGTTTGCATGTGATCATTTTGAAACATCAAAATTACTTTACTTTTTATTCACTTTTTAAAACTTCACTTTCAAATACAGATTCTAGGACAACTACCCCCTAGACAACTACCCCCGGACAACTACCCCCCGGAAAACCACCCCCTAGACGACAACCCCCCTAGGACATCTACCCCCCAGGACAACTAACCCCCAGGACAACTACCCCCCAGGACAATTACCCCCAGGACAATTTTTCCGGGGGTAGCTGTCCAGGGGGTAGTTGTTCAGGGGGTAGTTGTCCGGGGGGTAATTGTCCTGGGGGGTAGTTGTCCTGGGGGGTAATTGTCCTGGGGGGTAGTTGTCCTGGGGGGTAGTTGTCCTGGGGGGTAGTTGTCCTAGGGGGTAGCTGTCCTGGGGGGTAGTTGTCCTAGGGGGGTAGTCGTCCAGGGGGGGGTTTTCCGGGGGGTGGTTGTCCAGGGGGGTAATTGTCCAGGGGGTAGTTGTCCGGATATGTTCAAATACATATTTTTTGTAAAGTTTAATACTATCACAATAACTAGGTGAGGCTGTTGACTCTTGCTCATGTGGAAGTACATGTATTTCTTTGCATGGAGCAATATTTCCGAAAATCTTACCCGATAGGCCTCAATGGCCTGTCTCTTTTGTATAACCTGCTTTTTTATATCCCTGCTGAATTCTCTAATTTTTGAAAAATTGAACAGCGAGTTCAAGTCAAGTCTCATATTTAACAAGCCTTCTATTTAAGGATCATTATGGTGTTATATAGTTGATGATAAGATTATTGAGGAAAATTCGTCTGAATTTTAAATTCGGTTAACAGATAGGTCTGAAGTCAGACTACTACAGCGCAGGTGACGACTGACGTTGTACATGTGCTTGAAAATGTGGAATGTCATAAGTTTCGATCGAAGGCGGTGACAGCTTTTGATATTTATTATTGTTGATGAGTGCATATTTAAAAGACATAATTGAACACGATTGGAAAGAGAAAAATTAACTGAAGGGCAATTTCAATAGCCTATTGAACATTTTAGAGAAATCAGTTGCAGATTAAGGAATATTGTGGCGAACGGGAACATAATTATAGAGGGACGACTAACAAAGGGGACAAAAGGGTCATAGAATTCGACTGCAAGTAAATATATATAGGCATGGTAAAGCATAGGGACAGCGGGGTGAGAGAATCGGGACGTGGGAACATGCTGACGAAAAAGAAAACAAAATTAAAAGTATACCTTTACAAGACAAACGTTGCTAATGGTTTTCCAAGATAGTCCTGGTAACGCCTTTTTATTGATGATATAGTGTATAGACGACACTTCTGGACTGTTAGATTATATTTTGTTACATGTGATTTCGGAAAGACAAATAAACTTGAACTTGTTGATCAGTTGGAATTTGCATCGTTATAGTAAACATTAATTTTGTAATTGTATTTTGTCGACAGCATCTTGCCAAAATAATTACAACTGTAAGAGTTCTTTGAGTGCATTATCGTATGAATAAAAACAGGAATATAGAATTTACTTGGAATCGGTACAAAGATTTAATGAATTTAACAAAAAATAAAATGATAAATGCATTTATGTTGTACATGATGATAAAAATCAACCGAAAAAAATACAAACAGCCATGTACATGTAGTCTCTCATTGCCCAGTTTATCAGTTGGTGTAGTTGTCTGAAACAAAATTATTAAGTAAATTCTCAATATTTTGATCTTGCATGCATGCACATGCACATTCATGAAAATATGCAAAGCGGTTACACAACAACTGGACACACAATCGAGATTAATCGATCGGTGAATGTGGCGTGCTGCCCGAGGAATGATTGTGCAACACACCTCATAATCCTAGTCCACTGACTCGTGCAATGGACAGACAGAAACGCGCGCCGCTCAAAACACCAGCTAGCTACACACAAAACAGTACACACGCACAAACAGATTTCGGGGCCGGGAGGCTGATTGAGGGTGAATTCGATCGTGGGGTAAAGATCTGCGTAATGTGAAAAATTAAAACGGCCATAAACTGGTCTACTGATATCCTAACATCAACCGATACCGCCGACCAATTTATATTTTCATACTTTGAGCTAAACTTCTGAGAGTGTTCTGATTATTTGATATTAAAAATGATGTGCCCTCTTCGTGTGGTCCCACATGCACTTATCTTCAATCTTGAACAATATCTCACAACCTACAAGTACGTTAAATTTTTGATCGTGTACTCAGAATTTTATCCATGTGGAAGTACAAACGAAGGCATACTTTTCATAGGTAATTGGTTCAATGCATGGTTTCCAACAAGATTAATATGGTAATCGAGGTAAACTGTGCAGGAGGAATGATAGTGAAAATACTGTGCTCCCCTTGTGAATTAGTCGTGGTTTTGAAGTAGAGTAACCGAGGGATTAAGAACGGAGTATCAATAGACGGGTATCGTCTTGAATAGGTTGTTGTCTATTGTTAGATTTTCACGCTGCATAACAAAAGGACTCTCTCCAGGGACAGGAAGTCTGCTATTGTGCCAGAGGCAAAAGCACAACTTTTTTCACTAGTATAGCACTGTTCTTTCATGCTGCATAACAAAAGAACTCTCTCTCTCTCCATGAGCGCTGATCAGACATGGAGTCTGCTATCCTGTTATTGCCACAAGCACGACTTTTCTACTGAGTAAATCACCACTAATCCACCCTAATCCTACCACCACTGTACAGCTTATTCACTCCTCTCTCACTCAATAATAACAGGTAACTCACAACAAAAGCATCAGGGAACAAAACACCCCCAAACCACAACTCTATCACGATCTTTTCACTCCCAAAGGAATATCTTATCACTGTAAAACCCTGGTCAAACCACTACACTTAGTGTTGGTAGTGATATATGTATATCAGTAATTAATTCAGAATACAACAGTTGCCACTGTGTGTTGCAGCTGTCTCTCTAACCTCAGAATCATGCACACCATCTACTGGTATTGAAGTGTTATGTTATCTCTTTCCTTAGCACTATAGTAGTAATAAAACATAACGACTTTCTTCAACATGGCAAAATTTCTTGGAGGAATAGATGGAACACACGTCCAAAGCTACGAGCTCATACAGCAAGACGAACAGTTTAATATGAAGAGGAATCAGAGTACAAATGTCCAAATTGTTGTAAATGCCAAATGTGAAATCACAAAGAAAGTGCACATGATGAATATGCATACTCCAGGGAAGAGGACTTTCTCTGAAAAACAAAGAGCCACTTACTAGGTGATAGTGGATACCCTCTACGACAAGGGCTAGTTACTCCATCTCTCTAACCTCGGAATTACGCAAAAGAACTCTTCAACAGGTAGTACTTAGCAGATACCCAAGGGGAATTTCAGAACTTGTGGAAAACACAGCCACTGCCAGGGCACACAAGCATTCACAGGTAGGCTTCATGGTGAACTGCAAGCTAGCCTTCTCAAGGCCAACTTGATCATCGCCTGCTGTTGGGTATTAATATTACACAACACTGCTAAATGGATGAACATGCTGGAATGTTGATGACATTCCTACCAGATATGAGAATATCACACTATAAAAAAAAGTCCTACTTTAGACATTCTTTGACCATTACTCTAAAACAAAAAAGATATTTCTATAGAAAGAATCATGCAATGAATCTTAATAAATACCTCATCAGTGACTGGAAAGTAATTGAAAATGATCCACAGAAAATAAAAAGCATGGAGTCTGAAGTTACATAACTTTAGTACCTTAAAAAAGGTAATTGTGGGAAAAGACAGTAAACATCTATTGTTCCGCTCCTCTACTTGAAATATATTAGAGCTATGGCAATATTTCCTGGGTTTGGGGGACACCCCCTTTTTTTCATAATAGATAGGTCCGTGGATTAGGGAATGGGCTGGTCTCCCCTCCACCACCATCGACGAGTCCAGGTGACGTCATCTCGCTCTCTTGCTGCAAGCTCTCCAAGAAGTTACTACGCTGTGCACCGAACAGGTTGTTAAATCGAGGTTAATCCAGTATATACCAAGAAGCAAGATCCTGAGGAATTAGGGTGAGCTAAAGCAGATATTAGTTAAGAAGTAGGTCTAATTTTATATTCCTACGCCTTCTGTATCTGTCCCTTTTCTATCTTTTGTATGTTTGCCTTCCGCTCTTCCGTCAGCTACTACAGAGTTAAAATCTAAGATGTTTGGGGTTGCTCAATGTTCTTTTAATGATTAAGATATTGCAAGCCTACTGTGTCTCTTTCTACTTCTCCTCCTAGGAACCATAGGTAGAAATTCTTCAGACTTATTCATATTTTCTCTCAATTCTCTCTCAATGTTACAAAAGTCGGAAAGAAGCAGACAGCAGTTTGAAAGGTTTCCATTGTAATGAGGAAAGCGGCTTTGCAACAGGACAATAATAACAGAAATAGAAGTACTGCAACAATCAAATGGTCTAAACCAGACTGAGCAGATGAATGATCTCAAATCCAGTGTTTCCAAAAAGACTAATATCGGACAAGTGAGGAGAATGTCATAAAGCTGACAATGACAAGTTGAAGGTCAAGGATAACACTTTCATGGGTGTAAGGATCTATATCTCAGAAGACTTCTCACACGTGATACAGAAGAGGAAAAAACAAGATGAGTGTGATATAGAAGAGGAAAAAACAAGATGGACCTTCTTAAATGGACCTTCTTAAATGGCTGAAAGATGAAGGGAAGAAGCCCTTCTTCCTGTATCCTGACAGGCTTGGTTACCGAAATAAGAAAGGGAAAGACCCTGTTTTCAATCTTGTGCTAGCCATCCTTTTGTTCTGATATGCTCATTTTGGTGTGAACTTAAACTGCAATTACCCGTATTACTGTTAGTACATGCTGTGATTATGTTTGATTCAATAAAACAGACAATTAATATTTAAAAAAGACCTTGTTCACTGAAAAAAAAAGTTGTGTGCTGCTATCCAACTGTACACAGATAATGAAATGCAGGTAGAGAGGGCTATATCAGTTGAGTGATTTCTAAATTCTTTTCTAAGTCAATACTAATAATGCTGAGTTAACATTACAAATGAGCATGATGTCTTATATATCAGAAAATTAAAACAAACAATAGTTTGACCTAGCATAATATTTTTTTATCATAGAAACCTGGACTTCAATAACAGTCAGAGGTAGCATTATGTCATGTACACAAAAAAACTCGTTTTGTGGACAGATTACAAAATGATATAATATCCACAATATCACATGATCAGGACTTTTCAATAAAATTAATTGAACATACATATTCCTTTCATTTATACATATATATCCCTGAGAATTAAACCCAAATTTACCCTGAGACAATCAGAACATACTGATCTGCATGCTCAGAACTATCAAATGGAGCCCAGCTCACTGAGGCTTATATTCCTCTTTTAAAAAGTACACACTAGACATATCATTCCACATTTGTTTGCATGACAATACATGCTGATGTACCCTACCTACTAAAATCTACAGGTCTTCTTGGCCTGGCTGCTGACCTTCCTCTGACCTCAATTTACATATGAGGCCCCTCCCACCTTCTGATGTCTCTGCTGATCAGCTGCCCCCACACCATGCTGTAGGGGTGAACAAACTTTGTTGGGTTTCCCTGCCCGTCCACCATCTCACGCCCCTCGTTCGCCCACTTGAAGAGACAGCCCTCCAAGTTGAAGACTTTAATGCTTGATGGAGAGATCACTGTTGATGATGCTCCTGCCAGGGAAGGATGACGGGAGGCCGCTTCTGTACAAATGGATGACAAAGTTAAGAACACTGTATAAGTCACTAGGATCTCAATGCATTCCTACAATTTGTATCCAAATTGTACCTTTTTAATGGGATAGTTAAAAGTGAACAGGTATCACCTAACGTCCCGTATCCCCCTTGAAGAGGCAGTCCTCTACGTTGAAGATTTTGACCTTTGGTGGAGATATCACTGTAGATGGAACTGTTGGTAATGAAGATTGATATGTACATGTAGCACTGTCTATACCAAGAGATGATATAAGTTCAGATTGCTGATGAACTCATCAAGTTCTCAATTTATTCCTGTTGTTTGTTCAATTATCCAAACTGTACTTTGATATTTGGACAGTTCATAAGAACACAGAACAATGATATTGTTCATTTGTTATCACAACAGTAACAATAAAAAGAATAAAAAGAATAGCCTACCGCCTTGTTTCTATGTCCTCTCTACACGTAAAGCATTCTTCCTTCTATGCTATAATATTTCACAATAACTATTTCTGGTGCATCAACCAATTGATGATTAAGCCTGAAAACCTATGGAAACAAGATGAATGCGACTGCGTCTCCTACATGCCTCCGCCTAAATTCACTTGATGGCTTAAACTGTTCTTGAAATATTGTGATAACCTGAATAAAAAGCTTCTAATTACATGTTAATTGACCTCTTTGACATTTGATCTTACACCTTATAACCCCAAAGTCTGATCACTTTATCTCCTCCTAGTCATGAATACAAAATAGTTGAGATGTGATGATAACAATGGTAAAAACCTCTATGACCTGTCACCTTTGACCTACATGAACAAAAATCTAATCAGTTCGTCTCATTATGGTGATGCATACTACATGTAGTTCCAAGTTTGAAGTTAATGGATCAAATGGTTCTTGAGATATCACGTTAAGGCTAAAACATGCAATTTCACATACACCTGTATAATGACCTCTATGACCTGTCATCTTTGACCTACATGATCAAAAATATAATCAGTTCATCTCATTATGGTGATGCATACTAGTTCCAAGTTTGAAGTTAATGGATCAAATGGTTCTTGAGATATCACGTTAAGGCTAAAACATGCAATTTCACATACACCTGTATAATGACCTCTATGACCTGTCATCTTTGACCTACATGAACAAAAATCTAATCAGTTTGTCTCATTATGGTGATGCATACTAGTTCCAAGTTTGAAGTTCATACCTCAAATGATTCTTGAGATATCGCAGTAACAAGGCTAGCACCTGCAATTTCAGAAATTGACCTGTGACCTGTGACCTACACACCCCAAAATCTAATCAGATCCTCTTCCTATGGTGATACATACTAGCACCACGTTTAAAGTTCATACCTTAAATGGTTCTTGAGTTATCGCGAGAACGAGGCTAACACCTGAAATTTCAGAAATTGGCCTCTGTGGCCTTAACCTTTGACCTTTGTACCCAAAATCTAATCAGATCATTTTCCTATGATGATACATACACTACCGCTTAAAGGTTTTGGCACATCGGTTCGGTAACGGTAATGTATGCAAAGTCCTCGGTGAAGCTTCCCGCGGTTCCTCCCCGAGGTTTTGTTGTTCGTCGAGAAACCGCGGGAAGCTATCGGTTCGCTATAGGTTCGCGAACGGTAAGGCATCGGTAAGGCAACGGTTAGCAAGAGAGCGCACACGCACGAATTTCTTTCGGTGAACGGTGAACGGTTTGGCTAAGAGCGCGCACGCGATGAACGCTGTATTGTGACGTAACAATGACTGACTTTGTAAAGCTGTAGCGCATGCAGGAACCACGTTTGCTCTTCCATGATTGCGTCGACGGATCAAATTATATTCTGCATTCGAAACAAATCTGGTGATGGTGCCGATTGATGAAATTGATGATGAAATGATGATGGGATGGTGGTGTTTGTCATAATGATGGTGAAGAAAAATGACACTTGTGAACTTCATGGTGACAACTCTTTTTTTTTCTCTCGTCCAATTATAAATACGGATCATTCAAAGGCTTTATTCTTAACCCGCAAATGTATCGCATTTCTCGATTGGTTTAGATTGTTGTAAACCTAAAACATATCAAGAAAATAAGAACATACCTTCATGTAAACTGTGTATTAATTTATTTTAAAGAAAATGTTCTTAAACCCCTTTGCCTGAATTGCGTTTGAAAATGTGTAGCGTACTAGCTTTTAGACAATAGTCGATATTAGAATGATATTTTTAAAATTCATCTTTCAATAACTATTAATGTATCATGATGATATGAAAATGAACTATCATATCATCATCATACCATATCATATCATATATCATCATATCGTCATTAAACTCATAATCATTATATCATCAATTCATCATGATCATAATTATATTATCATCATCACATCATCATAGCACCATTATATAATCATGATCATCATCATAATCATCATCATTATCTTGATAATCATATCTTCAAAACAATTATCATCTTCATCAAACGCATCATTAACAAAAAAAAATATATATCAAGCCAACATTTTCTTCCCTGCCCGACCGTAACTTCATCCTTTCACACACGTGCGGTTCCCTTTTGAAATTCGATCTGTATCATGATGAGATGAAAATAAACTATTATAATCATCATCAAATATGATCATATCATCATCACATCATCATCATACCATCATCATATCATATAATATCATCATATCGTCATTAACTCATAAACATATCAATTCATCATGATCATCATAATTATATTATCATCACATCATATCATCATTATCATCCTCATCATAATCTTAATCACCATCAGTATCATCATTATCTTGATAATCATATCGTCAAAACAATCATCAATATCATCTTCATCAAACTCATCATTCATTAAAAATATCAAGTTTTCTTCCCTGCCCGACCGTAACTTCATCCTTTCACACGCATGCGATTCCCTTTTGAAATTCGATCTGTATCATGAGATGAAAATAAACTATTATAATCATCATCACATCATCATATCGTCATTAACTCATATAATCATATCAATTTATCATGATCATCATAATTATATTATCATCACATCATCATAGCATAATTATATCATGATTATCATCATTATCATCATCAATATCATCTTCCTCAACTTATCATTCATAAAAAAAAAAAAATATCAAGCCAACATTTGCTACCCTGCTCGACCGTAACTTCATCCTTTAACACACATGCGGTTCCCTTTTGAAATTCGATATGTATCATGAGATGAAAATGAACTATCATATCATCATCATCACATCATGATACCATCATATCATATATTTATAGTTTTATACATCATCATCATATCGTCATTAACTCTTATAATCATATCAATTCATCATGATCATCATAATTATATTATCATCATCACATCATAGCATCATTATATCATGATTATCATTATCATCATAATCATCAGCATTATCTTGATAATCATATCGTCAAAACAATTGTCATCATCAATATCATCTTCATCAAACTCACCATTCATAAAAAAATATCAAGTTTTCTTCCCTGCCCCATCGTAACTTCATCCTTTAACACACATGCGATTCCCTTTTAAAATTCGATCAGTATCATGAGATGAAAATGAACTATCATATCATCATCATCAAATATGATCATATGATCATCACATCATCATACCATCATCATATCATCATACCATCATCATATATAATATCATCATCATATCGTCATTAACTCATATAATCTTATCATTAATTCATCATGATCATTATTATATTATCATCACATCAAGGAAGCATCATTATATCATGATTATGATCATTATCATCATCATAATCATCATTATCTTGATAATCATATCGTCAAAACAATTATCATCATCATCACTATCATCTTCATCAAACTCGTCATTCATCAAAAAATATCAAGTTTTCTTCCCTGCCCGACCGTAACTTCATCCTTTAACACACCTGTTGTTCCCTTTTGAAATTCGATCTCTTTATACGAAGCGTATACGAAGCGCCTTTCTGCTCAATGCCGCCGCGGTGTGAAAGGAACAACAACAAAAAAAGAAAAAAAAGGCGCATACCTTCATTGGCTGGTTGGCATATTTCTGCGCGTGTCTTGACATGTGATTAACGGACTGCTCGTCAAATGAGGTCACAAGCCCAATTTTATGAATGAAAATGTTGATCGCGCGCACTCTAGACATCCTTTGCCTCCAACTGCCTTGCTTTTCACTTTCGCATGAATAATGGAGGATATTATTTTGGATATATCGCTCATGTACTGATTTCAGTAATTCCTTACTTTTTTGCTAAAGTTTCAGGAAATTGTGAGTGTCAGATCAAGCTCGTTTTATGTTAAAAACATCTGTTAGTGTACGAGTTATGAGATGCCACATGCGAGTATGGAGCGACTGTTGAATATGCATGAGTTTGAAAACTACGCCCGTTTAATAATCGCTTGTTCTGCAATAATACAAAACTGCCCAATCTTGAATATATACAAATTATATCGTGGATGTGAAAGGCGACACTTGAGAAATGGTCGGTCAACATATACGTGTATGTTATTATGTGGTTACGATCAGGGATATGCAGGCGGCAAGATGGTCGTGAGCATTATATCAAGCACCATGCACAACTATTTTCGTAAACATCGTGCAATTATCATTGACGGATCCGGAGGGGGAGGGGGGGGGTGCGCAGCTGGCCCGTAACCCCCCCCCCCCCCCCCCCCTCCCCGACGAAAAGAGCTCATGGAAGCATGTGTGAAGCTTTCTCTGGGGCCGTCTTTAGTGCCCTTCCTTCGGGGAAAGTGCCGAAAAAGACACCTGAAAATGCTACTCACCATTTTTGTTTGCTTGTCACAAAATTTTAGAGTTGGTGTCACACCCCCCCCCCCCCCCCCCCCCCCCCCCGGTAAATCCTGGATCAGCCCCTGTGCAATTACTACAGTTTAAAAAAAACTTCTATGATCTTTAAATGCAATTAAAAATGATGGAAACCAACATGAAAATAAAACATTAACAATAACAAAGATGGCAATGAAACAACTCGTTCCGTTTTCAAGCCGGTATACATAAGTGGCACCTGTCGGTGTCGGACCTGTATGCGTGGACAGAAAGAAGGACATATCTAAAGTTAAATTACACCAAATGTAATTAATAAACATTAAAATACAGTTGAATACTATCAGCATACATGTACTATTAAGTAACTACAAGCACTTCCAATGTAAATTCGCGCAATGCATGCACTTCCACGGGTGAATTTGGTCTTCGAATGTATGTTTTATGAAATGAGTGAGTTACCAAGTGCTCCATGTTTGAGTACGAACATATGATTTTTTTTTAATGTAAATATAACTGGCTCAATAATGTGCATATCCTGACCAAATGTGTACAAGGTAAAATAAAAATCGTACGTGTACATCGTGAAACTCACTGTCCCGCATGCATGTATCGTTTTGAGTCATTAAACAATGGCGCGCGCTCCCGTACATCTTTGCAAAGTTAGCCATTATGACGTCACAATGCTTTTTTTTTTTTAATAGGGCGTGCGACTTTCGAGAGTTATGCGCGCTTGCAGACTCGGCACACGCATCGGTTATTCACCGAAACTAATTCGGTAAGCCAGCGGTGAGCCATCGGTGAGCCAACGGGAAGCTAGCGGTGAGCTATCGGTGAGGCACCGAACATCGGGGATCGGGGAGATACCGTTCACCGTTAACCGTTCGTTGTTCGGTGCGGTTAACGGAGCGACACCGATGCCAAAACCTGTAAGCGGTAGTGTACTAGCACTAAGTTTGAAGTTCATACCTCAAATGGATCTTGAGTTATCATTAGAACAAGGCTAACACCGAAATTTCAGAAATTGGCCTCTGTGACCTTGACCTTTGAACTACGTACCCCAGAATATAAACAGATCATCTTCCTATGGTGATACATACTAGCACCAAGTTTAAAGTTCACATCTCATGTGGTTCTTGGGTTATCGCTAGAACGAGAAAGTGGGACGGACGGATGGACGGACGGACGGACGGACAACCCGAAAACATAATGCTTCCGGCACCACCTGTGGTGGGCAGAGGCATAAAAAGGAAGGAATGTAAGCCCCTTCCACGCCTAGCAGGATTTAATGTCGGATTGTGTGAGACCCCTTACTAGCTCAACACGACTCAACAAGATCAAACCTCACTGATGCCTCCCCTACATCACAGAGTTTTGTACAAATTGCAGACAGAGATAAAGAGTTCCCTGTATAGGTTTTAGACGGACTAGCAACATGTAACAACCATTCTCATTCTTCTCTGCCTTCGGAACTTGCCTCAAACCTCTTGGCAAATACAGATGACATTCCTACTCACCTATATTATTCTTCTCTGCCTTGAGGGCTTGCCTGAATCTCTTAGCCAATGCTGATGACCTGTATCCCACAGAACAGTACATTACAACATGGATGGGTTCATTGTTTGGACTGGCTGGGTTATCTGTGGGGAAAACAAAATTGTTAAGTTGTAAAGACATTGCATGGGTAATGTAGATGAAGTAGCAGAAACTGTTACTTTTATAGTATCGGGATATCATGTATATTTCTGTTGAAACATTTCTTTTGATCAAATTACATTTGTTTATGCTGTGCCATTTCAATTTGTTATGACAATTAAACTTGCCATAAACTGAATCTCCTAAATAGCGCCATCTTTTAACAGGATTTCAAAAACATCTGTGCATCTTATTTTCCCATCATGCACCATTCTTTTCTCCCTTGTAGAAGCTTTAAATGTACTTGCAAGCAATGTTTGTATTTGCAAGACAAAAGTTATAGTTTGAAATAAAAAATGTGCAAATTTTCCAAGCGAGTTTTGAAGTTAAAATGCAAATAAAAATTTCTAATTATTATCTTAATTTAGGAATGACCATACGATGGCGCTGTTCAAATAATTTAAGGCAGCTTTAACATACTTTCACCAACATAAAAGTTAACACAGTTTTTCGGAATAAGGCCTCAAATCTATTGGAATTTATTAGATACCTTTTATTAGTTGATCTTGTAGAGCCTTCTTGACATCATCCATGTTTTGAGTCTGGGAATCGATTCTGACAGCTGATGGAATGTGGCTGACATTGAACTCAACTTCGGGTCTAGCATCCTAATCCAGATTGACAACAAAGAAAAGGATTGTCTCAATTTATTTTGACTCAAGAATACTGTGGAATTATTCTATATTTTCAAGGAAATAGAGTAATACTTCCAATTATATTCCATATACAACTTACTGATTTTATCACTTGGTCAATCTCAGGATTTTTGAAAGATCCTTGATATAGCAAGTACAAGTAGGCACATTTCAGGATGTGTCGTTATGATGGAAAACTGAAGACTGCAAGAAATAGAATTTGATTTATGGTCTGTTTTACCTGACTGCTAAGAAAGCATGTATGTATGCTTATAAATAAGCAACCAGGGGACCGACGGCTGTAAGTCCTCTCCAAAGGACTTGGTAATGAGGATAAATGCCTTACCAAAGGGGACCAGCACATCAACTTGGTTTCGAACCCGCGTCCTCCCAATTACAAGACCACTGCTCTACCACTGAGCCATCATACTGAAACAGAACAGCCACATTTATGACTTCTTTCTTCAAAGTTCGAATTTCAAACCAAACAACTAGTTTTAAAAATGAATCTTTTAAAGGAAAGGGATAAAACAGTTCAAATTTAACACCCAATTTTACATTTATTAGATCTGTAGTGAATAAAATCTAAAATTATTTGGCTATAATATTGCTGCTACAATTTTACAAATAAGCTTACCACTATGATTAGTCTTGCTTTTGTTTTTTCCGTTTTCATACGTTCTTCCAATTCCGCAGTGGACATGTTCTGAACTGCCGGATACATCTTCTTAATTCCACTAATGACCACCTGGAAACTCAACGATGGACAGCTAGAAGAACCACTGTCCGTGTCTACAAGTGAAAAGATAAAACAGAGAGAGGCACAATCATCTAAAAATGAAATCAGCTACAAATTTTATAATGTTAAATTCTTCTTGAAATTGGCATGATTGGCAACATTTTGGTGGTGCCTGGTCACACAACGTAATACTATTGTAGCAATCCAAATAACTTCTGCTACCAGATGTAGGGTGGCTACTAAAAGTATGATGGCGTATACTATAGGGTTCACTACACAGGTGTCAGTAAAATAAAATAGAAACAGCACTCTCAAGATCTGGGTTACAACTGGCATAAAAGCACATGGAACTTGTTCCACTTTATTCTTTCCTTGTTTCTCCACAAAAATTAATATTCATAATCACATTGACCAATCATAAAAGTCTCAACTAAATAACTGACCAATCAGAAATAAAAGTTATGAGAGGGGTGAACAAAGATGAACATCAGGGGTGTGTGTAGGTAGGTAAGAAATTGATAACATTATGTGTTTAGCAATGACCATGACACACACACAGTGTGTCCAGCTTAAATACAATGCACAATGAGTATATACACTGCACATACAACAGTGACTGCATGCACATAGAGTGTATGCAGGGAACATGACAATGGGATGAAATGTACAATGAACAGGTGGTGTGGATGGAGATGGTATGGAGGGTGACTGGCAGGTGAAAAATGTAATGGACAAGCATGAGATGAGCATGAGCATAAATGTCAACATTACAAAGTTCTCTGACTCATACATGTAGTGTTCAAAATAAGGCTCTACACTATAGTGGTCATATTGACCACTAAGCGGGACGAATGCAAAAATACTAGTCATTTTCTATCGCATGTACTTAAGGTATAGGGGGAAAAGTAAGATAAACATTTCAAATACTTCCTTTCAAATTCAGCGCTTTAAAATCTCACTCCTACCTTAAATGGCTGTTAGGAAGAACTGATATTTCCAGCTAAATCCAAAGTCAAAATCATGTCCAAAACCTAAGGAATCCTTGCCAATTTATTTCGCGATCGCATGTTGTTTTCATGCCGCCGATGTTTTAAACTAAACTCTGCCAATAAAATTTTTCCACAAAGAAACTAGTTATCGCGCGCACACATCGATCTCTATGATCGCGCACACGGAAAATCGTGACTTTTACGTGTGCGCGCTAGGGACCGAATTTTTAACGACCAAATTTTTTGGGTGGAGATGTCAGCGCTCACGGTGATCGGGAAATGTACACAATAACTTGCGATACCCCGTTTCGCCAGAAGTGACAGTAAATTATGGATTTCATTTTTGGAATTATCTTTTCCAACATCGGTGAGTTGAATTTATTGTATTTCATGGATATGGTGGTGTCGGATTTTGTAAATTAAATGCCGATTTGGAGTGAATGTTGGTGACTTTTGTGCAGTGGTGTTTTGAAAGTGTTGAGGTGTATGACTGCCTAGAGTCTACACACGAAGTATAGTAAAGTCGCTATGAGTGTGCCTGGTTGGGTTAAACGCTGACCAGGGGTGGTATTCTGAAAATTGTAACTTTTGTTCATTGTTGTATCTTCCGGAGATAAAACAGCATTAATATCGTTGTAAGTTGGTATTCTCAAAATTGTTTTAGTTTTTATCTAAGGACCGCCTTTATATTATCTTTGACAAGCCCATTTTTTGACACTTAACCAATCAAGATGGATTTATATACATGTAGGTAGGTCAACCAATAGGAGCACCACTTATGTCGAAACATCAGATCCTTTTGCGTGTATGTCAATTTCGGGCGTAGATAATAAATTACGCGTTTTATACTCGCCATGCGTTATTGGAAAGCAATTAATTTTTAAAAATGGCTCAATCACCCTCTTCTGCTCAAACTAAGTAACATATCGAATCCCACCTGTAATTTCTTCAAAATGTCTCATCTATGAGAACTTGAGCATATGTATTGTCTGATTCTGAGCTAGAAAAATTGCTGACATCAGGACAGGAGATGGTCGTAACTGTTGTCATGTTTGTTGTAATTACCGTGAAAGATAAGATACAACAAAAGATACAGTAATTTGCAGAAAAACAATTATCTCATGATATTATCTTCAGCACGCATATGATATGTAAATTAGAATCATGCACAAACAGACAACATTGAACAAAAGTTACAATTTTCAGAATACTGCCCGCGGTTAATTCTCCATCAATGATCAACACACAGACTCTAGTTTTAATTCATTCTATATCTCATCACTTGTTTACCGGTCTATTTCACTTGAAAAATACATCATGTATGCAAGCCAAGGCCAGGCCCAATTAGGAACAAGCTAGCCTGAGCCTGAGCCTGAGCCTGAGCCTGAGCCTGAGCCTGAGCCTGAGCCTGAGCCTGAGCCTAGGCCTGAAACAGGCGCAGGATCAGGAGGGCACAGATCACGGGCCGCATGGCATTGGCATGTAGGTACGAATGAGCAACGTGGCCACTGACTACACTCAGCTTACTCCAGCCGCCTAACGTTAGGCCTAGCCTAGCGCTTTTATCGTCTGGTTTTAACTGGAACTGCACTAGTGCACTGCCACTGGCGATGCAGATGCATGCGGATCCCTTTCTTTGCTAGATTTCCTCTACTACAACAATGAATTCCATATCTAGCGCTCACCTGGCAGCCGCTCACCTGACACAGATTTCGCCATGGCACAATTAATAGCATTTCAATCGAGATGCATGAGCAAGCTATTTAACTGATTTCATGAATTCCTCAGATTTGCAAAAGAATTGCACAAAATTAAGTATGCGAGATATATGCACACACCGCGCGCATGCGCAGCCGGGCATATGGGAGATCGAGGGGCGGGGCAGAGCGGATTAGGGCGTGGTCTTTCCTTGGAGGGGGCCGGGGGGGGGGGGGGGGGGGTACGGGTCGAAACAGAATTGCTGACCAAATTTTGCCCATGATTTTAACAAGAAGGAAAGAAGATGTTTCAATTCTTGATCTTGATATGGTTGATGTACAAACGCCTGGTGTGGCTATCCCGTACATTACGGCAGCAATGCACGATGTCGGATGCATACCTTTTTTAAATAATCAAACTTAATATTTTCAATGAGTTCTTTAAATTTTGGGATCGTTGGGGCCTCTCTTATATTATTTAAGAGTTGATTCCATATAAGAATTGTCCTTGGATACCGAGACTGCTGGTAGCACCTCTTACTAGCCCTGATTGTCGTAGACGTATTTCTTAGTTGGTTTCTTCTGTGAAGAATTGTTATTTTGGAGATGTATTAGTGGGGATATTAGTCCGTGAGTTTCTTTGTAGATGAGGAGGAGGCGAGCTTTGCATCTCCTTCCTTCAAGACTTTCCCATCCTAATTGCTTCATCATGTTGGTTACACTGGCTGTTGTCATTTGTCGGCGAGCTACGCCTCTACTGAATCAGTGATGTGGCATCTAGCGTAGGTGTGTGTTTTTAAAAGCCGGTCAAAGACCCGGGGGCCGGGGGGGGGGGGGGTATGTCTCATTAAGGCCCGTACGGCATCGGCGTCCATGACTTTCTGAAGCAACCTAAACGAGGATTTAAGTCGAGAGGTTTTGAAACCCTATTCAGGGAAGGCCCGTGAAAAATTTCTGATTTTTAAATCCTTAACAGCAAATAGATTAAAAAAAAAATATATTGCATAGTAGGCGCTGTAGGCCTATTGTATACCCTATTCAAGGATTTGTTCTTCTTTGCCCCTTATTTGTCAAAAAAGGAAGATTTAAAGACAAATATTCAATTTGGAACACATTACAGAATGATGTTTTCATTGAAAAAATAGAAAAGAACCTCTTTGGATTCCTTTTATATTGTATTTTCAGATTCGCTGCTCCTGCCACCAGCTCCAGATTGTACTGTCAAATTTCCTACCCTTTTCGAGGATCTTTTCTCATCACT
Organism: Heliocidaris tuberculata; assembly: GCA_025618425.1. Lineage (NCBI taxonomy): Eukaryota > Metazoa > Echinodermata > Echinoidea > Camarodonta > Echinometridae > Heliocidaris > Heliocidaris tuberculata. The sequence goes on from CM046840.1 coordinate 41,380,523, forward strand.
CTTAGTGAATTTGATACCCCTTTTTCAGAATTTTCCTGTTTTTTATACCCTAAAAGAGGCCGGGTTACTGGTGGTGAAAAAATGACCCTTTTTACTCGTTTTCATGGATGGACGCTGATGCCATATACAGGCCTCAATGAGACATTATAACCCCCCGGGGGCGAATCCTCTTCTACATGTATTTACTATGAATTGTATATAGGGGGGAGGGGGGGGGGTCCGCTCGCTATTCATTTAACACGTGTTATGAATAGTGGTCCTTATGAATAGCGTGGTAATTTGTCTATGGTTTGCTCGCTATTTAGAAGGACCGCTATTCATACAAAACCGCTATTCATTTAGTCACGCGTTATGGAAAGCGGTCCTTATGAATAGTGGTCCTTATGACTAGCGAGGTTACCCCGTATATAGCCGCTATACATTCCAGGAAGCGCATACATGGATATGAAAAGCCACCCCCCCCCCCCGGCTCCCCTATATTTCTGTGATAAAAATAAAAAAGAAGAGAACTCTCATATAGACTTGAATGCCCTTCCCATCACTCTAGTCGCACACGTATCTTTTGCAATATGTCCCCCCCCCCCCTCTCTCTCTCTCTCTCTCTCTCTCTCTCTCTCATGGAATCCATTCCTACTCGTCTGCTCGTCGTGCAACTAGGGAAGGGCCATCATACACTCACATGAAAAGAGTTCAATTGAGTGGAAGCTATTATATATCATATCATTTTCACCCTATTGATCTTTTTCATATGCATGTCTTTATTTAGGCCTGTCTTATGTTGTTTATATACTCTCTCCTACTGTGTCTTGAAAAAAAAGCTGTATCTCTTTCTTTGTTCATAATGTATTTGTCGTATCAGGTCGAAGAAGTTCAAAAACAATCTGTGCTTTCCATATTAAAAAAAATTACTTTCCAATTCTCTTATTTTGTTGAATATCAAAGTTATGTGAACATTTTATGTCGATGTGCGAATTCTAAATAAATGCACTTGAAATGAATTGAAATGGTTGATAGGGGTTGACATAATCTGCTAATTCTACCCTTTTCTGTTTACTTTCGCGTTTATTTATATACTTTTGATTGTTCTCCCAACTGAAAATGAATCGTGATTAGGCCTAGGCCTATAGTTCTTTTGTCTTCATATTCATTTTTGTTCATCAATTCAGTGCCAACTTCACACAATGTCCGAAAGGACCAATAATTTTTCCAGGGAGAAACTCCCATCTCCCTGCTTTATGAATCACCATGAAGCCCGCGCGGGGCAGTTCTTTGGCCAGATGGTCCAAAATGGGCAGAGGCCATCTGAAAGAAGGACACGCCCCTTTTTATTGGGAATTTCCCGGCCCGGCGCGCGATTATGACACTCCGCAGCGTCATCCGAGGTCATTGTCCTTTGCATTCGGTTTCGTGACTGAAAATCCACAAAAACATATCATTTTCAAGCTTTGCAAGTACTGGAATTTGAAAGGGAATATTGTTTCTGGATATACCAAGCACAATCCTACATATCTGGTAAGAGTTTCCTCCCCATAATCTACTGTAAGCAAGTTTAATTTGATTTATAAATGTCCTTCTTCATGATACATTTCACTATACGGTCCCACGTGCTTAATTTTATGGCTAGTTGTTAAGACCTTTTCTAAATCGTTTTGGACACTCTCGGTATGTTATTAAAGTGGCTGAAATATGTGATTATGAATGTAAAACATAGATGCAAAAGAGATGCAGTATATATTCTTTTTAGCAAACAAGATCTCTTTAATATTTTAATAATTAATGTTGAGTTATATCGTATATTGTTAGCGAGAAAGACTTGAGTTTGAGAGAGAGAGGGAGCATTAGAGGCACTTATACATGTACAAGCTTATCTGAAGATAACCTTGTACTTCAGACTAGCTTTTATGGGTGAATAGGCTTCAATAGCTTTTGTGTGTATCAGCAGGCCCCTTTCCAGGGTAGATCATTCATACATGAGAGGAAAATAATTATTCAAAATTTCACTTTCAATTCTGAATCCCCTAATTTGTGGCACAGTAAGAGTTGAAGAGTCCATGAATCAGGTAATTAGCAAATTTAAGAAAATTAAATATTGCTTAGAGCAATTTTGTTGTCTGTTTTTGACTGCTGCAACAGTGAATGTTGGACACAGTCCCACATAGGCAAGGGCCCATGAGTGCATTAGAGGGAGAGCTTGAGAGAGAAAGAGGAGATGTGTATGTGTAATTGGGTTTTTACAGATGTGTATCAATCAGATATTATTTACGTCTGGGGACCGACCTTTAACGTCACCATCCGAAAGACGTGACTCAGTCTCGAACCTGGGTCCGCTGAATCAGTTTGCAACTTCCACTGTTAGCTGGATTACAGGTGCACACCACAACACCCAGTTAAGAGAAAGAGGAGAGCACTCACAATGCCATAAATATATGGGCTCACTGGGCTGTCGATTTTTGCTTTGTTCAACTTCTATTGAGTTGCAGAGGTAACTGCCCCACAATAATCAGCAAAATGCTGGAGGAAAAACAACCCCAAACTAACCCTTATAATTATATAAAATTAAAAAGCTAAAGCTCCGCCTCCACTGGTGGCGGTGGAGCTTGAATATATGTCTAGGTTTGTTTAAGTTGCCTCCGGCTTGACTTCATTCCAGTTTGTTTCAGAACAAAATCAGTTAAGATAAGAAAAGGTTGAAAAAAATGGAAGTTAAAATTTGTGATTTGACAAATATTTCAACAAAAGAAATGTGCAGAGGTGTGGTAGTCTAGTGCCAGTGGACATGTCTGCAGATCACAAGGTACAGGTTTGATTCCCTGCCGGTCCTTTTGCAATCTACATTTGCCACACTCCACCCAAGTGAAGTAAATGAGTACCCGGTAGGGAGAAATTTCCTGAATGCTTGAGGGCCGTATCATGGTCGCTCGGCTAAAGCCGGGGTAATAGTATGTTGCAGGGCCCTCAGTGAGAACAATGTAATACCGATGAGGCTTCCTTGGGGAAACAAGACACATTATTATTATTACTTGAAACCTGTACAATGTACATGTAAAGACCCTTCAAAGGAGACAAGTAAAGCGGTCTTTATGAGCAGGTGGTCTTTATGTACAGGTTCTTTTAATACATGTTTCAATGAGAAAGTGAGAAACCATGATCAAGGGAAACAAAAATTGTGGTCTTTATAGACTGGTGGTCTTTCTATACAGGTGGTCACTATTAAGCAAGTTTGATTGATTGTATTTCCTTGTGCTACCGTTATTTTCTTCTGTTGTCGTCACTATTCCAATGACTAATAATCACAAATGCCTTTGCACGATATTGTGCCAAGATTCAATTTCAATGCTTTATAAATACAAATGTATGTATCTGGCCTCTGCTATGATCTGTGAATATGCATAATTTTATAAAGAGGAGTTGACATGTCATAGTTGTTAACGTGGACTCATGGGGAAATAGTTAGTTTTGCTCTTGAAGAGAAGGTTGTGTTCTGGGTATGGTGAAAAATAATTTGTGAGCTTTCTCATTCTTTTTATATTAGCTTGGAAGAACATTACAGTAGAAATACATTATCCCTTGAAAAGGATTGCTCTTCAAATGCCCTCATATTCGAAATATGACGAAAAACAGCTGAACGCAGAACGCAGAAATAAAAGCCAACAAACAAACAAGTGTTCAGGCCGAACATTCATGCTTCATATGTGTGCAGTCCCATATACCCATTTCTATGTGCAGTGTACATGCATTTTAGTGAGATTGAGTCAATTTCTCGTCATTTTGATGATTACAAAACCTCATAGTATACACCAGTTCTTATGCAGACATGATCAACCTTTCTGAATTGCTTTGAGATGGTTTCTTTCACAATTCGCATGACCAGAACTCAAATTTATCTTTAAGTCTGTATGAATATCAATGTATAGTGTTTGATTTTATCATTTAAGTCAAATTATATGTTGAAACAATAAAAGAACTGTCTATTATGCAAAATATGATTCTTAGTGAGTTTGAAAAAAAAAATTGAATTTGACATAGAGTACCTGTAATAATGAGAACAAGGTGAATTTCTAATGTCTGATCTTGTTGAAGTTATAAGTTCTGATGAAGTGCTCATGAAAACAATGATAAATCCATCAAAGTTCATTCATTTGCTAGAACTCTTTGTCAGAATGAATTACATGTTTGAAACTTCTATATCAAATTCTTTAATTAATTTATTATGCTAATTATTATTATGCAGTTTCATTCGAAATCACAAAAATGCCTCCCAGAGACCTGCACTCTTATATTATGCACCCATTGCACTGCAATTTTCCCATATCCACTGTTCTCACTGGGGGATTTCATTTGTCAAATATCTATAATTGAGCAAGTCAGCTTTTAATTCTAGATAGTTACCCTTTGACAGATTAAACCGTCAGAAACAGCACTTTACATGCAATTTGCTATAAAGAAAATAAAAAAATTAGGGGTCCCAGAGTGATATTTTTAAAAAGCATGTTCTATGTGTACATGTCTATAGGTGCATCCAAGGCTTTTTCTTTTAAGACAGAAGGACTTTCGAACTTGTTTTCTAGAGGATCTTACTCCTCTACAGGAAGTTTAGAAAAACCTGGTGTTAAGGGTTAGGTGATGATCAAGATTTAGAGCTTCCTGTACAGATTTGATGTTTGTTAATCTTTTCCTGCAATTCTGAACAGCAGATGTTACCATGATTACCACAAGCTGAAAGTGGGACATAGTACCTGTTTATGGTGCTGAACAGACAAAATAAATGAGGATATTTATCATTCTAAAATTAATGCAAGATGGTAGACAGGCTATGGGTGGATATAGCAGTGTCAAAAACATAGTAAATAATTAAAAAACTACTATTCTAAAAGAGACAATTTTTGTTGCAATTTCTCAGTGTATCACCCCCCCCCCCCTCCCCCACTGATTTCTTAAGTGGGTTAATTTTAGCTTGTGATTAAAGTCAAAGCATTCCACTAATGATTAATCTACCCAATCATGAAATTGAATTTGTATTTGTATGAGGTTTCCAATAAGGCGCTTAGTTCCTTTAAATTATTTACAGTGAGATGTAAAGTGGTCCTTTAACATCATGTGCATGTAGAAGGTGGTAATTTACACTGGTATGTGAGCTATGTGAAATGTACGTCAGTCAGTAGCCCAGCTGTGCCTTTGAATGTGAAAAGGTTATGCTAAGTACAGTAGTGAAACATAGCCTTTAATCATCGTTTTATATGTCACTGATTAGATTTATCTTAGCTACCCTAGGTGCCTGGGTGTCATCTAATGACCTCTTGTGACTTGATTGACTTGCACTGATTCCTATCAAGCTAGACCTCAGGATTCTTTTAAATTGTTAAATGTGATGTGAAAAGATGGAATGACTATATCACCATCATTAACCGGGGGAGGGTTTCATCAAGCGTCTTGTCAGTCATTTTTACCGACAAATTTGCTCTCAGCCAATCAGATGCAAGGATTATAACAGTTGTCGGATAAAAGTCACTGACAAAACGCTTGATGAAACGCTCCCCAGTAGTTGCCTGTAATATGATTTATTAAGATTATACCATTCTGAAAGGAGAGTATAAGAATGGTTGATTCTAAACATGACTATCATATAATGAGATCAACATTTCACAGCATTTATTAGCTCTGTAGAGTTGCAAAAAATGAGTAGAAGAGATCAAAGGATGAACTCTTCAAAGCTTTACCATTTTCACTGAGATTCATGAAATGTTTCTTACGTAACATGTTTTCCCGCCATTTTTATTTATAGAGTACCTTTATTGTTTTCTCTTGGAGATCATAATAGATGATTTGCATGGTTGTGTTACTACATGTAGTAGTATGATAGAATATATTTGCATGGAATTATAGATTCTGAAATACTTGTAAATGTGTGGATGTGTGCAATTGAAATTGTATGCTTGTTATTATCTTGCATATACATGTATATATACATATATATATATATATATATATATATATATATATATATAAGCCTACATGTATATGCTCGCTGGCCTTTCACATCCTGTTACAGGATGTGAAACCATTTTGTCTATTAGATATGCAAAGAAGAAGACATGTTTTCTCTTCTTCACTGGCAGAAAGAGAAATACTGCATGAATGTGGAGGGGGGTATGGTATCAAAATATGGAATAGCCTTGGATGAGACAGACAAATAACTTACAGCATAACTTTTGCTGGTACTGTACGTGAACGTTTATTTCTACCCAAACACGTCATCAGTCTGTAAACTAATAGTCCTAAGTATCACCAAGTGCTGCATTGTGGTATAGTGGGATAGTGGTTTATTCAATTGACTCTCACTCAAGGGGTTTGAATCTCTGCCTGGTGCGTATGTCCTTGGAAAAGGCATTTTGTCTGCAGTTGTCTCTCTCCACCCAGGTATTAGATGGGTACCTGGCCAGATTTATTCCTTGAAATGCACAATGTGCTGTTAATGGCTGCTGGAGCTACATAAAGCTAGGATGATACTCGGACTCCTATGGAAGCGCATGGGGATGTTAATGTCATTATGTGCTGTTTGAGAATGTTTTATTATTATCATTCATGTTGTTGTTGTTAATGATGATGTTGTTATCATTAATCCTAAATCATCCTTCCCTTTCTCTCATTCCCAGAACCTTGTAAAACCATTCGATCTTGACGATGACCTGGCGCCTCTTTATCCTCTCCATCCTGATGGGGATGACTCTCTTCTTGGTATGGAACAACTACCAGGCAACTGGCTCAATCTCTGAGAGTGTTAATAAATCCTGGAGAGATGTGTCCAATGCTGAAGTGGTCAAAGAAGCCCAGAAGGTACAGCAACATTTTTAGTCTCAATCTGCATGTGTATCATTAATCCTTTCAGGACAGGAATTATATAAGGGCTACATGTATATTGATCATATTTTGTTCTTCAAATTGGCAACAATAATGTTTCTCTTTTAGTGCTACATGGTTCTAATAGGATGTAATGTTTTTGAAAACAATATACATGGTTTGGAATGTTGTCAAAAAAATTTGCCGATTTTGATCAAAAACAGTGATTTTGAACCTCTCAATATATTGCAAATTTAAGGATTTTAAATATTAATCTCATTTTTAAAATTCCTGGCATCACACTCAGTATGGTCAAGCAACAAAAATGGACGTAGTATGTGCAGAAATTTTTGCTCTTTCAACTCATGCGTCTCTTATATTTTTGGAGCTCTGAGTCAAAAGTTATTGAGCCAAACCACAAAATGTGGTCAGTTGTCTTGAAAGGGTTAATGTGGTAAAACTAAACCCCTCAAAAAGATTTCTGCAATTCAAGTTTCAGCGCTGATATCTTTCTTGTTACTATATCAACATACTTGGATTTGGTATCATTGAAAATCTTGTTTATTCCCCTTTTTACTGATAATGTAAACCATAAAATGATTAGTAGTACACCTGAATACGGGCCCGGGGCCAAGTCAAAAGTGCAATGTTACAAAATGCATTGTTATTGTCAACAGCAAAAATCTTCATTTGTTTGGAGTTTGGATTGGGTTTTGAATGATGTTGAGGTGGTCATTCATGAATGCATGATATTTCCTTTTTTTTAAAGATGAAATGTGCCTTGAATCTGTATGAAACTAATATAACACAGCGATAATCTCACTATCAGTCGATTAAAACACATTTCATCTTATAAACAAAAGGTGAAAACAACATTGCACTTCATGAATGACCACCCGACATCATTCTAAACACAATCCATCCTCCCAACAAAGGGGATTTCTCTATTGACAATAAAATTTTATTTTTCTGAAACATTTCTCTTTTCGCTTATGCTTAAATCAGTCAATTAAAACACATTTAATCTTCCAGACAAGAAAAAAAAACATCATGGCATTCATAAGTGACCACCTTAAAACACCACTCAAAACACTATCTAAGTATAGGGGAATTCATTTTCAACGATGGCAATGCATTTTGCAACATTTCATTTTCGACTTCGCCTTATATTCAGGTGTACAGTACATTCCATGATTACATAATCAGTCCATATGGGGCATCATAATAAAGGGGAATAAATAGGCTTTTAAATGATATGACAAAATAGTAACAAGTAAGACATCAAATGATCAATGCTCAAACTTGCATTGCAAAAATTTTGTTGAGGGGTTTATTTTTGCAGTATTTCAAAGAGAGGTGAAATTGAGTGGTAGCCAGTAAATTAAAAACTTTATCCAACATTGTTTTTAGCAGGGGACCGATCACTAACAAACTTATTTGTATCAATAAGTTTCATGGAAGATAGAAAATAAGCCCCAGAACTATATCAGGTATTCAAAGTGATATTGATTAAAAAGTTTGAAAGGGAGCAGATAATTTGTATCTAAGGCCCACACAGTAGTTGGTTTAGAGTTAACTCAGTGTGCACCACATTTGTATGCAAGAGTGCTGAATACTACTGATGGGTTGCTTTTAGCATAATCTCTGCAAAAGGTACAATGTAAAGCATGTTTAGAAACATTAAAATGGATATTCTAATATGATACATGAAGTTCGTGGTATTTTTGTTTAGAAATATGGATTGGATATGTTTATGGTAGGTAAACAAAGAAGATACACTGTTCCATACATGTGTACATGTAGATGATTCAGAGTACTTAGCCTAAAGTTTTGGTTTGATGTGTTTTCCTTGTTTTGTCATATTTTGTTTTATGCAACAGGCATGGCAGAAGTCTACTCGTCAATCCTCACTGACCTTAAAGAAATTCAAGGATGGGAGACTGATGCAGGATGCTGTAAAATTTGTGGATAAAATCACCATGGCGATATTCCATGTTAAAAGTAAAGTAGCTTTCAAAACCTATTTCCAGTATAGGAGATACATGTAGTAACCTCCTTCATCAATTTATTCTGAGCATCTTACCATCTTCATCATAAAAATAATAATATGTGAACTTGTAATTCAGATTTAATTGCAGATGTTACCCTTGCATAACATCCTCCTCCTCCTCTACAATCATTCTCCTTCTCCTCCTCAAACATCATTAACATCATCATCATCACAATCTTTATCATTATCATCATCACCATCACAGTTACCATCATCATGATGATTATCTTGATCATTACCATGATCGTCATCATCAGTATGATGATCGTCATCGTCATCATCATCATTAACACCTTCATCCTCCTCCTCCTCTTCCTAATTATCATCATCATCATAATCATCATAATCCTTATCACCATCATTAACACCATCATCATCATAACCTGAACAGTGTTCATAATCATTATGACATCATTATCATTATCATTATCATCATCATCATCGTCATCATCATCATCATCATCATCATCATCATCATCATCATCACCATCTCATCATCGTCATCATCATCATCATTATCATCATCTTCATAACCTCCACAATGTTCATAATAATTATGACATCGTTATCATTATCATCATCATCATCATCATCATCATCATCATTATCATCATCTTCATTATCATCTTCATAACCTCCACAATGTTCATAATAATTATGACATTATCATTATCATCATCATCATCATCATCATCTCATCATCATCATCATCATCATCATCATCATCATCTTCATTATCATTATCATCATCATCATCATCATCATCATCATCATCTTTATAACCTCCACAATGTTCATAATAATTATAACACGTCATCATCATCATCATCATCATCATCATCCCTGCCATATACAACCCTATCACCTTCATTACCTGTATCATTATTGTAAAGGGCTGGTTACATTTGTCTGATAACGATAAAGAGATTTTTCATTAAAGGTACACCCTAGAGCTGCTCTACAATTAACAGACACGTGCATACTCACACGTACACATCATATAGTAGGGTGTACCTTTAATTTAAAATCTTGTTATCGTTATCGTTATCGGACAAATGTGACCAGCTCTTTAGGCATATTTAATGAACATATCAGACCAATTGGAATCATTATTAGGATATCAAACATAATTCCTAACCCCATAAAGTGAACATGTCATAAATTTATTCAAGGCTATATCCAGACTCCAGAGTTCTACTACTTGTAAATGTAAAGACATTTTTCTTTCTTATTTCTCAATCTTCTAGCTCCTGATTTATTAGCCGAGCTTCAAAAGTACGAGAAAACTTTTCTAGATGCTGCTCTCCTAGTGGTTTGGGTGACGATGGGCTATCTATGCTATCGTTTCTTCTCGTCGGGCCTTACTCTCTTTACCATGGCAACATCACTCCTGGTTCACGCCCTCTATGGTCCAGCATGGTGCATGTATGAATTGGTTGTTTTAGTAGGTAAGTTAAAGAATATGCACAAGAAGTATAAGATGATTCATGGTTCTTGGTTTCGATAAAGACCCAACGTTGCTGGGGATGGGGGATGATTAGGGGTAGACAGTCTGAGGGGTTAGGGGATGATCAAGTGATTTTGCACAACCATTTCCTGAGCAGATGCTGTCACTGCTTATTTCAAAAAACTTTTTGACTCTACAGAAGTTTATACATGTGGATATTGTGATGTGATTAATCTTTTCTACTTCCATCTGCTAAGCGAAAATAGTTAAAAGTATCTGTGCTGTATCTCTCTATTTTTGCATTGGGACAGATTTTTCAATTTCTGTCAATAGTGATAGATTACTAGGTCATCATCCTCTGCAATAATTTCTTGAGATATACAGTCACAGTGCTTTGTTTATGTTTGCTTTTCATGCTTTTGTACATATATCTCAGTTGTCTATTGCAAATGAAGAGATCTCTTGCTCCATGAAGGATCTGCTTGAAATGTTTCTGATGCTTTATGGATATCTGGGTAATTTATTCAGAGCTACAGATATACATACCAAAAAGCAACAGAGTCAAATAATTTTCTGCTCCGTGTGAAGAGTCTGGCATTGGTTCTGTTTTAGTAAACTGCAAATCCACTGACTGACACTGAACTGATGATGATGATAATGATGATGATAATGATGATGAGGATGAGGATAATGATGAATATGAGGATGAGGATGAGGATAATGATGAGGATGATGATGGATGAGGATGAGGATGAGGATGGTAATGATAATGATGATAATGAGGATGAGGATGAGGATGAGGATGATGATAATGAGGATGATGATGATGAGGATGATGATAATGAGGATGATGATGATAATGAGTATGATGATGATGATAATGAGTATGATGATGATAATGAGGATGATGATGATAATGAGGATGAAGATGATGATGATGATGATGATGAGGATGATGATGATGATAATGAGGATGATGATGATAATGAGGATGAGGATGAGGATGAGGATGAGGATGATGATGGATGAGGATGAGGATGAGGATGGTAATGATAATGATGATGATGATAATGAGGATGAGGATGAGGATGAGGATGATGATGAGGACGATAAAGAGGATGGGGATGATGATGATGATGATGATAATGAGGATGAGGATGATGATAATGAGGATGAGGATGAGGATGAGGATGAAGATGAGGATGAGGATGATAATGAGGATGATGATGATGATAATGAGGATGATGATGATGATAATGAGGATGATGATGATAATGAGGATGAGGATGAGGATGATGATAATGAGTATGATGATGATGATAATGAGTATGATGATGATGATAATGAGGATGAAGATGATGATGATGATGATAATGATGATAATGAGGATGAGGATTAGGATGAGGATGAGGATAATGATGATGATGATAATGAGTATGATGATGATGATAATGAGGATGATGATGATGATAATGAGGATGATGATGATGATAATGAGGATGATGATGAGGATGAGGATGAGGATGAGGATGAGGATGATGATAATGAGGATGATGATAATGAGGATGAAGATGATGATAATGAGGATGATGATGATGATAATGAGGATGATGATGATGATGAGGATGAGGATGATGATGAGGATGATAAAGAGGATGAGGATGATGATGATGATGATGATAATGAGGATGAAGATGATGATAATGAGGATGAGGATGATGATGAGGATGAGGATGAGGATGAGGATGATAATGAGGATGAGGATGATGATAATGAGTATGATGATGATGATAATGGGGATGAAGATGATGATGATGATAATGAGGATGAGGATGATGATGATAATGAGGATGAGGATGAGGATGATGATAATGAGGATGAGGATGATGATAATGATGATAATGAGGTTGAGGATGATGATAATAATGATGATAATGAGGATGAGGATGAGGATGATGATAATGAGGATGAAGATGATGATGATGATGATAATGATGATGAGGATGAGGATGATGATGATAATGAGGATGAAGATGATGATGATAATGAGGATGAGGATGATGATAATGAGGATGATGATGATAATGAGGATGAAGATGATGATGATGATGATAATGATGATAATGAGGATGAGGATGATGATGAGGACGATAAAGAGGATGGGGATGATGATGATAATGCAAAGCATGTTTTGTATTGTAAAACAGTACTCCATCATTACCATACTGTTGCCATCTCAATCATACAGGTCTTTTAGGTTTCATCCTCTCCGTCATCAGCAACAATGCCGTCTTCACCGCCTTCCTCCTCTCCGGTTTCTACATGTTCTACGCCTTCTGGAGGTTCGTTGGTCCCAGCGACGGAAACCGCCTGGACCGGATAGAGGCCAGGATATCTCATATCCAGCACGAACTCAACGACCTCGGAAAGCATCTGTCTATCGTTGAGGACAAGGTTGACTTGGTACGGGCTTCCAAGCGGGAGTCAAAGTAGTCATGGTAATAGGATTTGAGGAAAAGGACGGGAATGGGGAGTGATGCATGTATTGAGTGATATAACTGCCATTAAGTCACATGACTTTGTATTTATTGACCTCCATTTGCCTGAGCATGTTGAGACAGCTCTTGTATTAACCACAGTTTTCCTTCAGCACATTGTCATATAATCTATTATCATGAAATCAATTATCATAAAATATTTTATCATATTTTTAAGTAGTAGATAATGTGCAAGAGCATACTACATATGGTGTAAAATGTAACACATACACTTTTATAATACTATGCTTCCAGTGCATCAGGATGTGTAAGGGATATGCCATGATATACCTCCTTTTGTAGAGGGAATATCTATATGTGTAGAAATCAAAGGGGAAAGAAATTGCCAGAAGGGTATTACACATATTTAGTTCACGGTGAAGGTATATTGTGAAATCCAATTGTGTGGTACATGTATTTCTACTAAAAACCTCAGATATTGGTACCATTGTTTCTAGCATCAAATTTTCACTGTAGATGTTTTTTTTTTTTAAGTAAAGCAAAATACTGTTAATGTTATGGATATGTCAGTGCACTCATTGGTCTGTGAGCTCATTCAATTAATTATGAATATCTTCAGATAAGTCAGATTTTCAAATAATTTATAACACAACTTTCTACCAGATAATATGGTGTTGTGTGGCTTATGTATTTAACATCCATCTGAAGATTATATTTTTTGTCACATTAGTGGTCATAAATGAATAAAGAAATAATTACTTCTTGGTTGTTGGTTTTTTTTTTTTAATGGAGCTAATTATGTATCTGTGTGCTAGGGACAGTGCTATGATATTGTATTACAAAGCTGTAAGATTCTTATAGCAGGGCTCAACACTTAATGCCACATGGGTCACACAGGCATCCCAAATCTAAGTCTTAAAGTTTTTGTTCTGGACCCCCTACGAAAAAAGGTTAGCGTGGGGCCCTGTTTGTAGGATAATGTTTCTGATGCTTGAAATCATCCATTCCTAATTTAATGGAATGAAAAGTCAAAGAAAATAAACCTTGCATCAAATCCAGGTATTCTCAAACAAATTATCTCGCATCTCGCCCAAAGTTGATAACGAAAATCAACGTATTGTGCTTCAGGTTTGAATTAGTGTGAAAAGCTAGATGAGGTCTGATTATAATTAAAGTTTGGTTTCATTGAAATATGCAAGGAAACATTTAAAGTTAATGTACAGAGTTTGAAGAGGTGTAGAGGAAATGTTAGTCATTATTTATTCAGAGGTCCAATGGATATGCAGGAGCATGCATGCCAGATATTTTGCCCTTTTCCTTTATATTTGCCTTACAAATAGTTGGAATGATTTATTGCATGCATATAGTCCAGCGTTAACACTACACCTTTATTCTCATGTTATTGTTCACACTATTCCATCTGTTTTCAGAGAAGCAGAAATTATAAACAGGGTTCTACGTACAGTCAAACCTGTCTGTAAAGGCCACCCAAGGGAAACAGAAAAAAGTGCCCATAGTAGACAGGTGGTTTTCTAGCTAGGCTGTACAATATGGTTGCTGTTTATAGACGGCTGTTATAGAGAGGTGGCTACTATAACAAGTTTGACTGCGTATTATATTCTAATTATCACTTGCTGTACTCAGGATGATTCAAAATAGAATATAAAAAAAAAAAAAGAATGTCAACCTAGCTCAGAGAAATTTTTTAGTCATGATAATAGAAGTGTTCTAATCATAACCTGACTTAGGCCCAGTAAAATTGATTCCTAGTTTCTCGTCCGGATTTTTTTGATAATGAGGAGGGGGGTTCCATGTTATTTAATATTTGATATTTCTTTTGAAAATGCAACTCGATTTCAACACTAATTTTTCTCAATTTCATTTCATTTGCACATGTACTGTAATACAGAGGCTCAAAACATGGGTGAAAATTGCATTATATTCGTGATTTTTGTTACTTCATTGCCTACATATCCTCAGAATTCTTATCAATTTCATTTAAAAACAAAAATATCAAATAAGATGAAAAGGGAGATGGGTGGAAAAAGGAAGGAGGGAATGAGAAACAAGGGATGAACTTCAGTTGGCCTTATGTTTTTGAAGATGTATTTCCTGTGTTTTGGCACATATTTTGTTGTTGTTTTTGTTCATATTCACTGTTTGACCAACTTCTGTGATCCACTGTGTTGTTTTCGTGGGAGTCCAGTCACTGTGAAGTGATCCATAAAGTCTCTCATCTTGCATATTCAAGCCCTTTGCTGTACTGTGCCTTTAGCACTGGAACTTTGTTTTGGTATGTTTGCAGTGCTAGGTGGTGGGAAATGGGTACATGTACTTACACAGAGAGATTGGCACATGCCAGTAGATAACTCACAAGGAGTGACTTATTGACAGAAATTTTATTGGTTTCAGTGTTTTGATGTTTTCTCTATCTCTTTATTTGTCTGGTTCATTGGTTTCAGTTGTGGAAGCTATTGTAATATTGAAGATGTGTACGTGTATTAAGCTTTTTAAGTATTATTTTAATATTGTTTCGTATTGCCAAATTTGGTTTGACAGCATGATTTTAGCAGCTTATATCTACCTGGATTCCGCGAAAGATTATGATTTTTTTAAGAGGTGATATTTTAAAATGATAATTATTTTTCAAAGATATATCTTGCACGCTTTCCATTTAAAGTTACTCTTATGTACAATTCGCAAACATTCAACAAGAACAAAAAGAAAAAGAAAATTATCTTTTGCCCCACATTTCTGTGGAATTCTTTTTCAAGACTGCTCAAGTTTTTGGAGTAGCTTGCAACGACTGAAAGTAATGTGCACTTGCAAATTAGGGAACATATCACTGCTGTATTGCCTGTACAATAAATATTTAATTAGTAAATATAGTATCTTGTGTAAGAAAAAATCAAGAGATATACTTTTTCTAGGAATTCAGGTAATAGTTTGTATTCTTTTCTTTTTTTAAACATAGATTTGATCATGATGTGTAAATTTTTGATCTATAGATATTAATATGATTATCAGTATTTCTGTTGCACTTTATATGAGCATGTCTGTAGTATCATTTGAGACTTTATGCATATTTGGATTGTAATATATATACTCAGAAAAGTCACCCAAGAATGCTGCCAAATTAGGAGGGAAGGAAATGAAATGCGAGGATTGCCGTTTGTTTATGATATACTAGATTATTTCCATATTGCCCAATAGATAATCAGGTTGGATTTGCTTACATTCTTGATTTGTATTGCATCACCAGATTCATGATATACTAGATTATGCTACTTATGCCAATGTTTGGTAATGTTTAATTCTTTTTGAAATGGACAGTCCTGTATGCAATATTCTTTTTAAAAAAATGAAATATACGTAAACATGTCGCTCGATGAGAGTAGCCAGATGGACACAAATAGCCTCGATCTATGGCCTAGCCTAGTACACGTTTTGAAAATGTTTTCTTTTGAAAGGACTTATGATGAACTTGCCTGACTAAGTAACAATGAATAATGTACAAAACTGAATTATTTCATTAAATCGCGAAATTGAATCAAATCATATCAAATCAAATTTTTGTCAACATGTAATCGGTTCCATTCCAAGATATCTTGGGATTAGTTTTCAGTGGTTTAAAAGTTACAATTATATAGAAGGATATATATATAGCAACTCCCTTACATTACCATAGGAAAGTTATTGATGAGAATCAGTAGTCGGAAGGCAATTTCAATTATCTTGGTTTTTATTTTAATGGCATGTTAATGTATTTATTAGTACCTATCAAAGATATCTACTATGCAGATAAATGTTCCTCTTTATATGTACCCATCCTGATAATGTAAAATGTTTCAGTATGTAATAATGAAAAGTGTGATTGTTCCATATTGTTCTTTGTTGTTTAATGTAAAATGTCATGTTCTTACGAATTGTAATTAACTCTGCTGCAAAGTTTAAAGATATGCCTGTACTGGGACGTTTGTCAGCAGATAGGCACTAGATTTTGATAGCAAGCTGTGTCGAGTCGAAGCAGAAAAAGGGTTTTCTCCAATGAAATTGAATTTGTTAATGTCAGAATAAAACAAAAAAATATATCAGATGATCATTTTCACTCTTAAAAGTCATTTTAACCTCTTTTTTTAATCCATCTCAATATTTCTCAGGTTTAATTTATTTCTCACATTTTAGAAACAATTTGCTATCAAAGTTCAGTTCCTCTGTAATCAAGATCTATTTCAGATGATTTTGAGGCCAAGATTTTTATATCTTCTAGACAGTGAAACATGTAAATGACGACTGCATCAGGGAATCTAAAATGATCTGTATAGACAGGCATTTTTTTTAATTTTTATAAATGTAGTTAAAGCAGAATTCACTTTAGAGGAAAATTAAGAAGTCATGAAGCAGAAGTCTACATCCTAGAATTCCAACATCACATCATCCGTAGCTCTTTGGAGAATTTGTGCAGAGATGTTCCAAAGCTTTATGACTTGAATGGAATGCGGGATAAACTTTTTAAAAATGTCATACATGTATTTTGAAGGGAGGAAATATTCCAATACTGCTCATATTCATGAAGACATTTGTAAATATACATTGCAAATGGTGAGCAATTTTTGGATTAATACTCTATTTAAACAAATCAATATCAAGATACATGTACCGTAGAGTATTTTCTCACCTAGAAAATGAATTGCACTTTTTACCAAGGCCGATCTTGAATTGCCAACAACCAGCAAAGATATTTTCTTCTCATCATTCCACATGGATATAATATATATACACATTTCAAGAAACAATTACCCTTTTTCTTGAAATAATGTTCTTATATTTTTAAAAGATAAGTAGGTGCTTCTGAAAAATGACATAAGTGCCTATGTGAAGAAAATTGTTACTTCAATTATGGCTCTGTCATTCTCAGTATTTTAAAGGAGGCTATAAAAAGGATTTGTCGGTACTTTTGCTCTCTCGGCTCATGTTAGAGGAACTGATGGTTTATGACTGGTCTGGTACCCAAAAGTAATGTAATGAACGTGATTGGGTTTGGATGCAAACATGTTTTGCTTGGTGCATTGTCACAAAATTTGACACTTGCTCAAAGCTATTGCAGTGGAACCTCTTTATAACAAACTCTTACTAAGAGTTCTACATTATTATTTTTTTTAATTTATTTTTTTTAATGAATTTTTAATTTTATTTATTTATTCATTTATTTAATTTTATCTATTTTTTATTTATTTTTATTATTTATTTATTTATTTTTATTATTTATTCATTTATTTTTTTAAATTTATTTGTTTATTATTATTTTTTTTTTTTTTTTGGGGGGGGGAGAGTTGTGTTCTTCCTGCATATGCACATGCATGCATGCAGTATTTATTCATCTCACAACATACAGAGCATTCTTCTTTGCTGTTTTGCCTTGCCTTAACCTTTTGAACGGACAGACAATTCTTGATATTTGATCATTTGAAAATGCAATTCATTATTAAAATGAGACTGACTCCGTTGGTAAATGTTCAGTTGCTACAAGTATATATATTTTACTGCTATAAACATTTCATAAGCTAACCCCACCCTCCCTCCCCCAAAGGACAATGCATGCAAAACGATTTGTAATGAAGCTGCATGCATTTAATGACAATATGTTTATGCACGTACATACCAAACCAGCAAAAAGGTGATATTTTAATGAAGTCTTTTGTATCTATTTTGTATCCGTTTGTGAATATGGTGCAATAAACTCATTGTATTGTATAAAATACATTGAAAACTTGTTATTATTTGATATTTGTATATATTGAGCTTTTTATAGTCTTAAAAGGTAGTTGTCTGCTGAGCAAGGGAAAAGTGGGGGGGGGGGGGGGGGGAGGACAGTGGCAGATCCAGGCAGGGGTGCCAAGAGTGTGCGCCCCCCCTTTAATTTTTCTGTTTTGTGATTTTTACTATGGGAGGGGGAATTACCCACCCACACGCCGCTCCCTCGCTGCTGGCCCCCCCCCCCTCGCTGCTGGCCCCCCCCCCCCCCATTTCAAATTCCTGGATCTGCCACTGGGGGGGGGGGGGGGGGTAGGGGTGGTGATGAGACGATGTAGTCATCCCTAGAATCAGTAATAGACTGATACAATAACACTGTTTCTCAAAAATTGGCATTGCTTATCTGAAATATAAGATAACTTCACTCATATTAAAGTTTGAATATGATTATGCAGATATCAGTTGAGAAAATGTCCATGAAAGATGTTATTTTGATGGTTGCCATAGTTCACAAGTTTTGATGATAATCATCTGAGATATTAAACAAAACAGATAAAAATGAAACATTTCATAAACAGAAATGAAGATAAGCAAAATGAAAACAATAACAATCGTTAAAATTATTTTCCTGTACCACTGATCAGAGGCATCACCATGCAGCTAGTCTCTGAGTCCAGTCATTTTTATTAGAATCTCAAAAACACTCGCATTTTTCACCCATAAATTCCATTTATTTTTTTCTCCATAAAATAATGATAGCAAGCTTTTTTCACATAACATACTGCACTGCTTTCCCAGCTTATATCAAATACCACACCACCTACTCCTTCAGCTAGCGAGAGAAAAAAAATGGTTTCAACATTTAATTTGCCAGCAAGGCTAAAAGAGGAAAAATGGACAAAAATGTAACATTTCCACAAGCAACATGTAGAACAATTATGGTGCTGCTTTGCAACGTTTATAAACCAGGAGTACGTACACAAAATAAAATATACTTTCATAGACCATTCCATGGTTCCTTTTTCCCTTTTTTCAATCATTTCCCATTTTGCATACATTAAGAATTCTACTTCAACAAACTCATGTAATTATGAACAGCTGTAATTTGAGTTGCAACAAGCTAAATCATACCAATATTGTGAAGTGTATACTTCCAATTTGTACGAAGATAGTGGGACGGTACCAATGTCACATTCAGGGGTGTACATTACATTGTTAACAGATATCTTAAAGTTAGAAATAGTGTAATAACAAAATCAATAATGTCTTATTTACGTAAACTTCGAACTTTTATTAAAAATTGTTGAAGGGTTAAACAATACAAGCAAGTAATGGTTATTGATTCTAAACTCTATTCCTGCAGTTAAAGATAACAGGTTGCAATAAATACGGATGATTAAACATGTCACTTTGAGAATTCTACAAATACAAGCATGATAAATCATTACAATATTTCCAATTATTTTTACATACCTACTACGTATAATGAATATATAATTCCAGAAAAGTAGAAATTCTAACATCGTTTACTTGGTCCAAAAAAAACAACTACATATTACATAATAAATTACAAAATGCTTAAACTTACATTTACAGTGGTAATTTATTTCAAATTTGAGCACTGTCGTAGTTATTAATTTTTCACGTTATTAGAATTATTAATGATGGACCGGTCCTGCGTGCAAGTTCAAATAGTGAAATAAGTATATTAGTACTAAACATTGTCAAACATGTATAATTTAAAATACCTTTTGGGTGGCTACTGCTGGAGTTAATACACCAAAGACAGAAATAATAAAGAATTAAATAAATCACATACTGTAAACATGAAATATTTCACGGTGTGGAATTTTCGTGCATTTCATGTGGAATGAAATTTTCATGAAAATAAAAACGTGTGAATATTTTTTTTGGTACAATTTTTGCCTATGAGCCTAGCACCCTGGCGAAATCACAAACACAATATTTCATTTCCACTTTTACAGTATTCTTCAAACTGGCAACACAAATATTTCCTTTTGCTGCTTTACCAACAAGTCAATCTATCTCATAAGAAAATTCTTTTACAGATTGCAAAAAAAAGTAATGACTACTTTTACTTTATAAGAGTCAGGATATGATACTTAGAAGCTCCAGGACAATTGGCTCAAAATAGAAAGAATTCTGAATGCATAAATTCACACGAAGCTTCTTTCAGCGATTGAGAGGGATTGTACCACATGAGGCTCCATATAATAATTGTAAATCATAAGAAGACAGAGAATGGATAGGGCAAAACTACGCCTACAGCCCAAGAGACCGACAGCCAACGAGACCGACATGTCCGACAACTTTTGGTGTGTCGGTCTATTGGGCTGTCGGTTTACTGGGATGTCCCCAAAAAGCCACTCCTCTTTATTACATTCATGTATATGATATACAGAAGCTGACTTTCTCCTCGGGCACTAGTGTGACATTTCAGTACTGAACTGGTCAAAGGTTAACATAGAAGGTCACAGAGGGTCATTGGGGGGTCAGTCATCCATATTGCCTGTTCAGAGCAAGAAGGGTATTGACTCATATCATTTAACACAAGGCTAATGCCCTTCTGACTCTCAACAGACAATATGCTCTCATAAAGGTACATTTTGGAATTCACAGTGAGTTACAATTCATCAAATCTGAATCCAGTGTTCTTCAGACCTTCTTCCAGAAATGCGATAAAGAAGGTGGTAAACAAAGTGTTGAGATATAAAAAATCAGGATAAAAATGATACTGATAACATTGTTTATATTATCAATATATACAATCAGTTGTGTATGATAAAATTTAACAAAATAAACAAAATCTAAATATATACAATAGTATATGCCTGTCTTAAATTGATGTATGTATATTTACAACCAAGACCAATAAACAAAATACATAATTTTGTCTCGTAAAATGGACCACTCTCATAATTCCATAACTGACTAGTAAGGAATATGCCATTATACCACAAATGAAATATGTCATAATAAAACAGATAATAAATACAATCATAAAATATCAGTAAGCAAAAGGGATGAGTAAGGAAGAAAAATGAAGTATGACAAAATTTGGCAAGAAGTAAAGAGAAAAGCAGGATCATATCAAAGCCCTACGCAGCACTAAAGGGGTTGCAAACCTCAATATTCAACAAACTACAACATGTAGACACAGACAGTGATCCAATACAAATATGAAAGGAAAACAGTCATGGATTAAGATTCTGAAATAGGAAAAACTCACAAAACCTTATACAGATGGGAGTTGCCCCTAAAATGGATGGGTCACACACCTTTTATGTCTGTATCAATAGATACATTGGTAAAGAAATACATGTAGGAATATATGAAGAGAAATGTACATACACTGCAAGTTTTAAAATGAAAGAGAGAGACATACAGAGAGAGTGATTGACAGACATACAGAGACAGAGAGAGAGAGAGAGAGACAGAGACAGCTACAGAGAGAGAGCAGGAGAGAGAGGGAGATACAAACAGACACACACACAAAGAGAAAGTGAGAAACACCGAGGTTGATAACTATAAAAAAAAATAACCAAAAATCTTCAATATCATATTAAAGAACAATTTATAATACTTAGTGTACAAAGAAATCCGTTTAAATGCATGTTGTTTTAAGTTGATCCAACAAGAGGCAAGTTCTGAGCTATATTTTATCTTTAATTCATCAATTAGTCCTAGAACAGAGATCCATGCTCAAGCAAGTGTCCCAACCGTAACAGCATATATTCTTGAGCCACAACAAACATATCATAGTTAGGCCCTATTACTGCTACGATTTCAACCATGTCTAAACCACAGCAGAGTCAGAGAGTACAAAGCATATTATTAAGGCTCAGTTCGCACGAGGTGTTATTTGCTGATGCCAAGACCACGTCAGTGAGTGGTACGGTCTTTTGCGGGTTATGAAAGTGTGATATCGTTTAAAAAGTGATTGCAAAATGAACAGTGTGAACAATACTTTTAATAACTGACCTATGGGTTAATAGCCTTCACAGGCTCAATGAGCACAGGTAATAGTACAATCAAAATAATCAAAATAATCAAAATAAGGGGCATATTAGTGAAACCTGTTGTGCATCACTCTCATGCCTTTTTAATAAAAGAGCATATCCAGCCTTTCAACATTTGTTTATTTCCCATCCAGAATCAAGTTAGTCATGGCAGACAAGCATCTAAGGTAATAATTCAGATGCCTTTGCATGCGTGCCCTGGTAAAACTACATAAAGAATCTGGATAGGGAAAAATGTGCAACTTTAAAGCATCACAGATTTTGTTACGACGCCTAACCACCATACAAGGTGTCTTTTAAGTTCATACATTGTTTTAATCTCTATCAAAAGGATGTAAATGGAAAATGACAATAACATCTGTCTTCATCCTGTAAATACAATGAAAATAACAAGTGTTAAGTTTGTTGAAAGGCAGTACTAAAAATGCATGTAGGATGAGACTATTAAAACATAACACATTACGACAATGAAAGTCAAACCACATCGGTCTTCCAGTGTTTCTCAATGGAATCTTCAACTTTGCCAAATACATGTATCAGTGTGATGCAGCTTCTGAATCTTTGTGGAAGGTCAAAATTGGAAATACAACAAGAAAGATTAAGTTAGAAACTTTACGAAAGTACATAGTCTTATTAGAAATCGTTAATTTAGTGGATTATTGCTAAATGTTAGGGAATATTCATAAAAATGCACATTTACAAAGTCATGCTGCATTAGTCACACATAATCTTATGATATGTCATCCTTGTTATGCATTTTGTACCAGAAAGATTTACTTCATCGTCCTTTTTAATTTACTAAAATCATTTATTGGTACAAAACAAGATGCAAGAGACATAAACAAATTACTTTATTTAACAAAAGTAATGAAGTGAACATCGACAATCACATCTCTTTCACAAAGTCAAGCCTAACACATTAAGCTAAGAACTTGCCTCACCTCACAAAATGATGCACACAATACAACAGTACACTAACAGAAGTTTATGCATTCATTAGTTGTTTCAGACCTTTTTGCACAAGAGCACATTAAATCTCTTGTCATGACTCCACTTAACACCACTTTGACAAAACATACAATATCACTTTCTGTCTAAAAATCCACGTCGTAGCACCTCTTTACATACACATTCTAATCGTAGGTTTCACCTACCACATATTTATAGATAACCATAAATCTATTACAAACACAAATTGCTCATAGAAATTCTCAACAGTGTTTGCGCAAAAAGCTTGAGGAAATACATGCACGAGTTATAATCATTTTCACAATCTATAAATCACATCATAATGCCACCGCTTCACCTTAACATAAACCTGATTTATCTTGATCATTATTTCATTGAAGTTAGAAAATTTCAGTAAATTTAAGAGGACACAGACATCTTTGTAATCAACTATAAAAGAGGGAAGATTCTGAAAGTTTATAAATATGAAGCACCTTAACAGAAAACAGAGAGAAAATGGAAAGATATAGACAAAGTCAACAGAGATTGATTTCTAACTCTAGAAAGAAGAAAAGCAAAAATTATTCAAAATTCAATGGCTCATTCATGGATGATCTTGTATGAGAAAACACTCTAAAATGTCTCTGTAAGTAGTAATCTTTAGTTGAATGAAATATATCAGAAGAGATATACAACATAACAGGAGTGCCAGTATTTTGAGGTAATATACACTGTTGGCTGAGGTCATGGATTTTGTGATCTTTTTCTTCTTCTGGAGGTCTGGGTGGTCCAAGACAAAAGTTATAATCAGCTCTCCTTCATTAGATTTGAAAGCTATCAAAGGAAAATTAACTTTTGTTTTGAATGTGTATCCTAAAACAAGAAAATTGAGGAAGGAAATCAATTTTCAACCCTTTCAACTTTTACCAACACTGTGCATCACCTGAAAGTAAGATATTCTACCATATATATGTATATTCTGACACATCCCTGGTGATTCTGGTAGAACTCCATTTGACTAAACTATTACAAAATGGGTTTACAGCTTTGGTATCTCATAAGATTGAACAAACGTATAATAGCTTTCTCTACCGAAAGCTAAGAAATCCAAACCAAAGAGCCACACATTAAGACACACACTTGTACAGAGCACTTTTTGATCGACGGATGGAAGACGAAGATAGAATATATTATCACATGGTACTATAGAATTTCCCTCGCCCGCTCGTGCCCCGCCCTGCCGTACCCCCTCGCGCTAGCTTGTTCAGGGGATGGGAGGGGCCGTGCTGCAATTTGACTTTCGACCCTGACGAATTGGTCGTTTCCTTGTCCGACTCGCTCTTCCGGGTCTTTCTTCCCCCTGTTGCTTTGGCGTCTACAGAAACCTGACCTCCGAACTGACTGGTAAATTGCCTAACTAAGTCCGGGTTCAGCTCCACCAGAGGACCACTGTCCATGGACTCGCGTGGAGAGTCGCCCGAGCGACCCGATAAGCTAGACTTGGTGACGGGCTCTTCTTCCGTGATTCCTGTGGACGATCTCTTCGTGTTGACCTTTTCGTTGGATATCTTGGCTATGGAGCGGCATCTTCTCAGTTCTAGTTGCTTGACCTGTTCAGCTACACCCAGCATGCCCTCAGACTCACCTTTTTTGAGACAAAAGAGGAAATTGATTTTCCAGTCAAATTTACATTTCATTATCTAATTAAAAGTAATAACATCTGTAATCAAGACATGTATCTAAAGTGATTTCTTTTGATGTGTAAGTATCCAAAATAAACAAAATAATTCAAACTAATCATATATCATATACACAGATGTCTAATAATCATTTTCCCCTTATCTTTATGCACCATGGTTTGCTTTGCTTAGCCCAGCCCCTAACAATCTTGCCTGTGACTTCAGGATCTGGATAAAATAAGCATACAAATACACAAGATTATGCATGTTACCATAACCTAATGCAATTGCTCACAAAAGCATCACAGGGTTTTCACACAAAATGTCCATACAACCTTTCTTAATGGCAATGCCGGAGTACACCTCATAGTAACAGCAATATTAGTACCAGTGAAAGGACTTTTCACATCTTTTCTTACCTTCATCATGTTTTTCTTCTTCCTTCTCTGTCCTGATGCAATCGGGGCTGGATGTTCTGAGAGGGATGTCCATATCTTGCATGTTCCTCAGCTCTTCGCTGGTCAGTCTGGCTTGCTCATCTCCGTCCCGCTCGAGCCGAAATGCCAGTTTTTTGGTGGGACTCGGTGACGACCCTGCAGACAAAAAAAAAAAAAAAAAAGAGAGATTAGTTACGACTCTCCTGACAGGATGAACACATATGCATCTATTCCATTGATTTAGTTAGTCTAAAGTCAAGTTTAACAAAAGGAAAACTTAGACCTCTGTGTAACTTCCTTTGTTAGAGTCAACTTTAGACCAAGCTTAAACCCAGCACCATGTTTAAATTTTAGAATATGGAGTTTTAACTTTCTAGCATGTTGTTGCAATATTCTTTGGTGATAGTGTCTTTCTCTATTCTTTTACATGACTAATTCTTAACATTAGTAGAGGAAATTTCGATTTCTTCTGAATATCACACTGCATATCATTTCTTCAACAAAACGATCTTAACTTGCAGAAGAAGAGAATATGTCCTGCATGTACATAGTTTCTACATATCATAATGTATTGAAATTAAGATGAGGTCTTTCACCTTGACATAATTTCTGAACTCACCCAGTTCCATCCTCTCTTCAAGTTCCATGGTGTGTCTCCTTACATCCCCAACCTTCCAGCCACTTCCCTCATCAGGATACACTGTCGGGGTGCAACCCTCTTTCTCCTCCTCAACTTCCATTCTCTCTTCCTCCATCACATCACACACACCAGGACTGCTCTCAGCAGCACCCTGTGAAGCCGTTGTATTGTCCATTGCGGCATCGGTCTCGGTGTCCTGCTGAGCCACCTCTGCTGCACTCTTCTGCTCAAATTCTCTCTTGTGCCGCTCAACCAACCCTAATGAGAGCTGGATCTCTTCACCTGAAGTGGTGTATACGGACGATCTGTTTTTAGAGTCTACCGTTTCAATAACATCCATAGGTGCAGAGGCATCCTCTGTCAGGTCCACATTGCAATTTTCCCCATCTTGTAGCTTTTCACACTGTCCACTATCAGTCTTACATGTATTTATATCCATGTCCTTACAGGTTACTCCTGGTGATGTACTCAAGCCATCTTGAGTACTTCCAGCTGCAGATGAGGCCAGCTCATCCACGATGGAGACTACTTGTTTATCTGATTGCCCTTCTTCCTCTCCTTCCTCCAACTCCCCATCAAACTTCATCGATATCGACGACGTTGGGCTCCCATCCTTCATCTTCTCCTCGATCTCCTGCTTCTGTCGTAGTACTGTCCCAGGATTCCAAGGGATGGACTCCC
Organism: Heliocidaris tuberculata; assembly: GCA_025618425.1. Taxonomy (NCBI): domain Eukaryota; kingdom Metazoa; phylum Echinodermata; class Echinoidea; order Camarodonta; family Echinometridae; genus Heliocidaris; species Heliocidaris tuberculata. Next base: position 41,407,534 of record CM046840.1, read on the forward strand.
TCCTGTATGCTCCAACCTCACTCTCCACTTCCCCCTCACATTCCTCTTTCGTTGCGTCCATTGCGCCCATCACGCTACTCTCAATTTCAGTGATCTTAGATTTGACACATATCCTCTGGTACATATCCTCATCTGATCCATCCAAGGAGAGTTCATTTGCGCTGTTGTTGTTCGTGTTCAGCACGGTGTCTTCCACACTAGAGCCTTCGACAGTGTCCACTTCACTACTAACTGGCTCTTTGGAAGTCAGTACTGTTGACGACATCGCTGCAGGTTCACTCGCGACAAGGAAAGGGACCTCCCCTGAGGCTAGAGCTCCTTCTTTCTGCAGTTTGACGATGGAGCTTGGTCTGACGGTTGGGGGAACCAGAACCTTGATATCGCTGTAATCGCTGTCACAGGGGTCCTGACCAACAGCACCCTGAGGCTGACCAGTGTCCATCACATAACTCCCTGCTCCTAGGTGAGTTGGATCAGGTCCAATGAAGAAGGAGGGTCCTCCAACAGCACCCTCCGGCGAGTCCAACTCCTCTGTCTTTTTCCTCCTCTCCCGAACAGAGAAGGACTTGTTTCTTGTCATACCTCGGGGCGAGAGGTCTTCGGTGCTGCCGAATTCAGAAGGTTTGCCACTTGCCAAGCAATCCACTGATTCACCACCACTCAGATTACCCTCAGATTTACTGCGGAACATTTTGTGCCTCTGACGACTGGTAGAAGAGAAAAGCATACAAATATCAGCTTTACAGCCTTGTTCAAAGCAAAAAAAAAACACACACACAAAAAAAAAAAAAAAAAAAAAAAAAACTGCAGCACAATAGATTAGGAGAAGTGCACTTCATATTTCTACATTTTACAACACACAGATAAGTGAGGATGCTCAGGGGCATTTGTTGCACCTAGCTACTTATTTTCATTCCCACTTGTCATTCATTTACCCAGAAACAGTATTAAGCATTTTATTATTTTATTATTTTATTTAGGCATTTTATTTTTGAACTGGCACTTCTTCAGTTTTTGAGAGACTTTACATCTGGTTTTCTTTCTAGCTTGGTGTACATGTACATGTAGATTAAACCGGGCACAGTTGGGATTAATTGCTGGCACTTTTATTTATTTACTGTGTGGCCTTTACATTACCACAAAGTTTTATGTATCACAAATATGATTTCCTGAGATAACGTCTGAACTATGGTCCAATCTTTTCATTGTCCTGGCTCTATACAGTATACCAATGACATGGTCCTGGACTAACCTTGCTTCTAAGATTCCTTCATAGACCTGTAGCTGTTTCATAAAGGCCTTGTTTGGTCTGATGATGGCCCTCTTCTCCTTGACAAAGGCCAGAGCACCCTCCAAGGACATCCCATACTCCTTCATAGCGTATGCTATCACCTGAGAACAGAGAGGTTATTAAGATTGCATCGTGAACAGACATAGAGTTGAATGGTTAAAAAACATCTTAGTTCTGGTAACGATCAAAATTATAATTCTCCCAGAATCCATTAAAACTATCATCATATTTTCATATCAAATATCATCTGCCAAATCATTCTGAACGAAAATGTGTAATTGCTGAGTAATAGACAAAATGACACTGCAATGCATTAAATGTCACAACTACATGTATGTCCAGGCCACCTGCACTGTCTACCTGCAATGCTGTCCAATGTATACATATCCATGTTGGACATTTTCAGGGTATGCAGGTTTCAGGAAGTTGTCCCTATTTTTTTCTTTACAAATACCTTGCTGAGCCCGATTATCTATTGTTTCTCCTTGATGTACTGCAACGCTCATCTAGGAACATCACATATTCTCTCATAGGGTTATGCAATCACCTCAAAACAACATCAATTTTAACCCATCTATTACCACATGTCAGCAAAGAAAGAATGTGATCAATGTGATGTTTAGGCAAAGGATTGTATGACACACGTTCTGACGACAATTGCTCAGCATGTATTTCCTACAACTACCCAAATTTAAAATTTCAACCCGGGAACAAAAACTATACCTAACCCTAAGCCTAAGCCTAAGCCTAACCTACAACCCAATGGCAACCCTAACCTCAATCCTACACCTTTGACAAAATAAAGCCCAGAGAAATTGTCACTAGAGCATATGTTAGAGCACCAGGCAAAGTGGGACTTACCGTAGAAGCAGAGCGACTGATTCCCATCTTGCAGTGGACCAAGGCTTTAGATCCTGCCTCTCTGTGAATTAGAACACAGAGAAAAAGAGAGCATTCTAGTTACTTCTTGTGGACTATTATAACGTATGTTTCCAACACGAATGTCTTACCGGCAAAAACAGTTGTCACAATAGACACATATGTAAATGCATATTGGGACCTAGTACTTTAATAGCCTGTTGAACCTAAATAGATTTTGGTATAGGACGCCATTTCCACAGACCCTAAGGCAAAAAAAAAAAATTGTTTGGTTGTACTCGAGTGACATTTTTTTAAAAAGAGGGTTGGTCGGTCAGATTTTTTTTTTTTTAACACTGAGAAAATAAAGGAGGCAAAGCAAGTTTCAATATCTAACGTTTTTACATGGTATTTACATTTATTAATTATCACCCAGAAACATAAAAGAGTTTTTATTTCTCTTACACTGTTTAAGTCTTGTATATTAAACAATTTATGTAATACAAACTGTTGTTGAAATTAATTTCACTTTTCCACGTAAGTTTTGCCGTGGTTGGGTTTTGGAAAAAAAAAAAAAAAAAATTGGGGGGTCGGCCCCATTTCAGAGGGTCGGTCGGTCCGTCGAGGACAACCAAACAATTTTTTTTTTTTTTGCCTAACCAGAGTTATCTCACGCTTGATATGGTATGGAACAACTTAAAACGAAGGACCATTATATCTGATGGTTCGCAGTTTGGATGATAATAATAACATCAATGAAGGCAGATCTGCGCCTGGAGAACTAAATCCAGATCGGAGACTCACTTGGCTTTTGAGAGGAAACGGTAGGTGGTGTTCCAGTGATTAAGAAGGTCTTCCTCCTCCACATCGTAGAGGCGGATGTTGCAATACTGGAAACGATCGGGGAAGAAGTTGTCACATTCTTTAGTGATGTTCAAGATGTAGCCCACTCTGTTGATAACAAGCAAAAGAAAGAAAAAAACAGTTGTATCAAAATTGCTCCTTTATCGTTGGATCATTCAACAACATGACTCCTCAAAAAACACAAAAGGACCTTTTATTGAGGGTTAATTTATCAACAAATTTCCATGCCAATGATCAATAGAGAACCTCAGAGGAGCTTAGAGCAACTGCTAAAAAATTTAATAGGAAGTAAGAAGTGATTTTGTTGCAATGTTTATCAAATAAAAGCATTAAAAATATGAACTATAAAGGATGGATGGCACATATATCCATAAATCTTCTTTCAACAGATTTTTTAATCACACCATTTGAAAAAGGTTAAAGAATAATTAAGAACAGTTATTTTAGCGTTACATAGTGACCATTCTCATAACTAGTAGGTTTGAAGAAATAAGCTTTTCAAAAGCAAAAGGCAATGTTTTTTTCCATTTAATTAAACAAAAATACAGAAATGTGGGGCACATTACACTAACATCATTTTATTTTGCTGTGTCAGGTTTTTGAGGCAGTTTATTGTGTCAACTGTGAACAAGGGTTAAGAGAGACTGATCCCAGTGCCCATCTAAGAACTTATTGCTGGATTTTTAAACAGAAACTCTGGATCTTACTTGATATGGAAAACAGTGAAATGCAATTAGACCTACCCATTTTCCTCTAGTTCATCAAGATCAGAGGCGTTCCATTCAGAGCCCTGGAGAACAAGAAATCATAAATAACCTTTTCATTTGCAAAAATATGCAACAGAAAAGATCAAATTTGTTTCGGGACTTGGTAAATTTATAGAGAGCCCTGCCTATAAAATAAAGGAATGTGAATTTGATGCAAGCTTGTTGTTCGTCTTTTCTTAAAAAAGAAGATGACGATTTTCATTAATTCAATCAATTAGGTTTGGGGGTTCGGAGGTGGCTATCTAGGCCAATCCACTTCAGGAACCGCCTGAAGCCAGCATTGTGTGTAAACCAGGAGATTGTGACATACACTCTGGCAGCCATTGCTCAGCTGTCATACATACATACATACATATTGGTATTTATATAGCACCTTTCCATAAAACCATGCTCAAGGCGCTTTACAATTAGAAAAAATGAAACAAAGTAATTATTTTGCTCTCCAAGTGCACACAACCAAATCCAATCATAGAGAAAACAAATAAGTCTTAGGATCACTGGTTGAAAAGGATTATTCAACCACTTAAAATAAATGTTGAAACACCAGTAAAAATAAGTAATGGAATGCAATATCATGATGGTGATGCCACCCTCAGGGAATTTCTTTGAAGAATTTACTCCTTTACTCCTGTAGTCATGTGATGTCTAGTATTTTGGAGTTATTCGGACTGCAGCTCAAAACTGAAACCAACATTGATCTTTCCTTAAGTTAAAGGCAGGGGAACTCACCAGGTATATATGGTCAAATATCTTTGAAGCTGAGTCAAGCTGACCATAGATGAGAAGGATTTGTTTATCGATGAACATCTTGTACTCTTTTAAATCCTTGCCTATCTCTTCTTCAAGACTATTCCTGAGCTGCATGTCATAAATAGTACAGAGAAAATAGAATAAATAAGATACATAAATTAGTAGCAAGAAGAAACAAATAGAAAAACAATAATGAATAAAAAGACAAATGAAGAGAGAGAGAGAGAGATGGGAATACATATTTATATAGAAAAAAGAAATAAAAGAGCAACAGGCAAGAAGACAAACAAAAGAATGATAAAAAAAAGATAAATGATCTTAAAAATTAATTTAATCAATTGCACTAATTTAGGATTTAGGAAGTCTGATTGTTTAGTACTTTATCAAAAGGCAATAAATCCCTAATACATGAAGCAACTTATTTTGCATAAAAAAGATGTCAAAGAAACAAGTCATGTTTCGCCTTGGTATTTCTCTTTCTGAAATCCGCCATGTTTGGTACTAGCCCATTCTCTCCACTTCTGTCATGTATCAAAGCAAAAACCCTGCGCAGTGGTATGAGAAATGCCATTTTTTTGAGAAAAAAGGGCCTTCATATTTCATATTAAAATCCACCTCGCATTCCCTGGTTTCTTTAAATTCTTCCTCACATGACACTAACAATGAAATAAAGATATACACAAAGAATGTACGAGTATTTCCAATCTTGTTAAATTCTTACCATTCTAGAGGTAACGGTTTCAAGGTCAGATTGGATCATGACTTCTTTTAATTTGACGAATATAAATCTTCGGGTTAGCTCGTCTTCAGTGGGACAGTATCGACCACTAGAGAGAGAGGATGAACAAAGAAGAAATGAATCAATGAAAACATGCTCTACAATAAATTATCTAAATGTTACTGAGTGAAGTGGTAAAAAAAATTTCATGAGATGAAAGATGTAACTATTCTATTCAACGAGTAGTAAAATTGAATAGAATGCTGCATCTTTCACTGATTAAATAGAATTTTCCTCTCACAAATGGAAAACATTAAATATTTGTTTTATAAATCACCCATAATCATCATTATCACAGACAAAAAGAGAATTTCAGACTTTATCAGTTTAATTTTAGGTGATAACAGTCAGGGTTAGATGCCTTTTGCTCACAATTCAAAGGATACCCAATCATAAAGATATGCGCATTTTATCAGTCAACTGATATGCACAAAATTGTTTGATTCCATATGTGACTCCAAACAATAAGATTCAAACCAAAAGGTTGTAGATTGCAGAAAACAAAACTACTTCCTTCATATTCCTTATCTGCATTTAGGATTTTGGATAATCACAAGATTTGACTGAAAAATACATGAGCAGTATGGGAATCTGAAACCATGGATACATAAGGTGGACACTATGTTTTGCAGAAAGTGAGAAACAGTATACTGGAGGGAGCATCTCACAACATGAATAATTCGCAAGGGTCAAGTATGACCTTCTAAGGGACACAGACAAAATGGCGAAGCAGGACTCACTCTCTGTGGTACAGGTAGTTGATTTCATCACTCTGTGGTGACTCCATGTCAGGGAGGTACTCCCATTCCTTGAGACAGTAGTAAGGCGAGGTGACGCTGCTTTGGTAGTAGCCTATCCACGTCATGTGAAGCCCTCCCATGAAGTAGTTGTGGGTCCTGGCTAGGTCGCAGGCTTTGTACAGTGCCTGTAGTGCTGACCTATGGAGGGAAACACATAGACAGATAAGACTTACTGTTTGACTGCACATTCTTTTTATCGTTGTGAACAAACACTTTGAATGGGAAAAATTGTCTTCCAATAAAACATTGCATCTAGCTGGGCTAAGTAAAAACAGAATTTATTCAGAATAATTTAAGTACTGTATTTTAGCAAGGTGACTTTAAGCCAAATACTTACTAATAACTATTATGATTTCACATAGCAAATTCAAAATTATCAAAGGTATTGCTTGCTTATATAAATTGCTTGGGTGCAGCTAATGACGACTTGCATATTATGAGAACATCTGCTAGCCAATCAAGGCTTTCAAATAATTGGCTTTAGTCTGCCATCTTGCTTTCTTAGACTTGGGGAAAAAAATTTCAACTGAATACCAAATTTGCTAGGTATTGTCACCAAAGTACTGAATTGCATATTGTTCACGACTCCACTCACCACATGGCTTGGATGGAGACCGGCTTGAACACATTGATCTTCTCCAATGTTGTTACTGAGAATCCTCCATCTCCATCCATCTGGATGATGCTATCCGCCCAGATGGGTAGGACCAGTCCGATGGTAGCCTTCTCTTGGATGATGTCCACGCCCAGGATGATGGTCTCTTCCGTGTTCTGGTGTGTGTCCAAGCAGGAGACGAGAACCATGTATCGGATGGCGTTGATGTCTGAGGGCGTCTCTAGCCTGACAGCCTGTATCGAGGTGAATGCAATAAGCATATACAGAACTTTTGGTACAACCAGGGAATTCATTATTAAATAAATTCCCTGATACAACATTAACAATAACACTGCTTATAATGGAATACTATGAATAAGGAAACTACTTTATCCAATCTTGAATTGCAATTTCTATGTTTTAGAATCTACTTAAATACATAATAGTAAATATTCATATATACATATATTTATAACAAGTAGTTTTGGGGGATTTCTTTAAATGATGGAATTTCAGAACAGTATGAGTATTCAGAATTTTTTTTGGGTGCTTTTTGTGAAACTTGATGATTAAAACAATATATATTTCTTGATCTTGTGACTTACAAGATGTGATTTGTAGGTCCTGTTTGGTGGAATAGTTGAAACTTACCATTTTGATGGTGTCCTCTGGCCTCAGGATCCAGAATATACATTGTAAATGTTGCTGCAATTCTCCAACCACTGAAGAAAGAATGGTACAACTCATTAATAGTCAACATAAATGAAAAGAGATTGAAATATGCTACACTGGAAACAAAACAACATACAGCAGGTAAGTTGGTCAATACCCATGCATCTCTGCCTTCATATGCCATTCGTAGATCTATCCTCGATGTCCTTACTCAAACTCAAATCTTGTATTTCCCTCTGCTTCTCCACCTCTCTCTGTCTTGCTCTGCCTCATTACATGTCTCTTTTTCTATCTGTATGTCTGTCCCTGTCAGTCCATCTGTCTGTCTGCCTGTCTATCTTTCTCTCTCTCTCTCTCTTTCTCTCCCATTTTAACCTCCCCACTTCCCATGGGCGCAAATCCAGGGGGGGGGGGGGGGGGGGACAGGGGGACATGTCCCCCTACCTTTTTGAAAATAGGCGAATGTCCCCCCCCCCCCCACCTTTTTGAATAACCTTTGTTTTTTTTTGCTTGTTAGAGAATTTTGGAGGCGAATGTCCCCCCCCCTTCTTGAATAACCTTTTTTGATAATTTTGGAGGCGAATGTCCCCCCACCTTTTTGAATAACCTTTTTTTTTTTTTTTTTTTTTCGCTTGTCACAGAATTTTGGAGGCAAATGTCCCCCCCCCCAATTTCAAAATGGATTTGCGCCACTGTCTACCCCTATTACTCCATCTCTTGATTTCCCTAAATCCCTTCAGACTGTTTGCTTTCAACCCCTCTGAGATACTCTCACCCTACTGAAAAAAATAACCCCCAAAGGAAATCGACTTTTAGTACATCTGCCTACACTAAATACCGCATTAAAATCATGATTTTGCTCATTAAGTTAATTCTTAATTTGTCCTCTTCATTGCTGATTCATTCTAAAAATTTGCATCTCTCAAAGAATTCTTGATTTAGAAAAAAATAATACCTAAGAAACAAACTGAAATACACAAAAAGCCTTTTGCTATTAAAGGTAAAACTACAGTATTTTATATGCAAACCATATAGGCTTACATATGAGCAAGTATAATGCACAGGCATACATGAAGATAGATTGCAGTAATTTTGCAATACAACTGAAAACTAACTATACATGTAGCCATAGCTGTGGATGATACCAGGGTTATATTATTTGCCAAGTAGTCAATATCCTTAGACCTATAAATAACTTAGATAGCCATGTAAATACCTTATGGTTTCTAACTGAATTCAATACTGGTGCCAATTATATCAACAGTTTTCTCCTACATCACAGCTACTGTTTATATCTTAGGCAGTAAAATTCTATTCATGTAGTATTTCATATCAATAATCGATTTCTATAAGTAGAAACACTTATATACTTCTTGGTATACTGCAAGAGCTATTTATGAAGCTCTTATACTTCTGTAGCTGCATATTATAATTATATATGACCTCGTCTATTTGGCATAACATTACTATGCACTTACAAAGTAGGGTAAATATAGCCGCCTTTGGTACAAGTGACACGGTCATAACTGGTCAAGTGTCTATAGGTAGAGCTATCAAATTCAAAGGGCAGATTTTAGTAATGTATACAGCTAAAAATGATGATAATATTGAGTGCTTATAAAGCGCCATTTCCATTTCACATTTTGCTCAAGGTCCTGGAAAATATAGGTTTCTTTTGATTATAACTTTGAAGAGGAACTCTTGGCGTATCATGTTTCCCTTACAGTTGCTTGATTTCTCACGAGATGTTCAAGCATCTAATATATTGAAAGCTCTGGTTTCATTTTTCCCTGTACAAGTTCAGGAATGCAGAGATGCAAAGCTTCCTGTTTACTCTCATTATCAAAGACGTTATAAAAACCAGTGAAATATCTAGATATATCTGAGATGAGAAAGAAATGATTCAAACGAGAAACAAAGAAGAAAACAGGTCACAGTAAAATGTGGACAGGGAGTCAAAATAATCAGACCAACAATGAGAAAAGAAGAAGACAGGGGGAAAATAAGGCAAATCAAATGTTATACTATAAATTGGGGCAGAAAGCAGTAGACATTAAAAAAGAGTTAAAGAGAGGAGAAATATGAACATATAAGCAAAGGCTATTATTTTTTTATTCATTAACCCATTCGAGACAACTGACCACATTTTGTGGTTTGGCTCAATAACTTTTTATTCAGAGCTCCAAAAAATATACCAGATGCATGGGTAGAAAGAGCAAAAATTTCTGCACACACTATGTCCATTTTTATTGCATGACCATATTGCGTACGATACCAGGAATTTTAAAAACGAGAATAAGCTTTGAGATCCTTAAATTGGCAACACATTGAGAGGTTCAAAAGCACTGTTTTTTAATCAAAATTGGCAATTTTTTCAACTTTTCGACAAAGTCCTTACCATATTTATTATTTTCAAAAACATTACTCCTTATTAGAACCATGTAGCACTGAAAGAAAAATATAATTATTGCCAATTTGAAGAACAAAATGTGATAAATTTAGCCCTTGAATAATTCCTGTCCTGAAAGGGTTAAGATGTAGCTATATAAAGTCAATATTTGTATATTACATGTCTCATCTTTACCTTGACATATACCCTCAACTATTATTCCTACCACAAGATAACAACATGCCTCTATTAGTCACTATTTGAATCATACAGGTGGCCAGTAAGGGAAACTTAACAGCGAGTACCAGATACATGTGAAAACCCTTCAATATAGAATAATTCAACTCTTTTGTTAAAGAGAAGGTTGAGTTCTGGGGAAAGTGAACAATAATTTGTGAGCTTTCTCATTCCTTTTATGTCAGTTTGGAAGAAGAGTAGAAATGTCATAGTAGAAATGTCCCATGAAAAGGATTGCTCTTCAAATGCTGTCATATTCGAGATAAGACGAGAAATAGCTGAAGTGTTTGGGCAGAACATTCATGCCACATGTGTGTGCAGTCCCATGCACCCTTATCTTTGTGCAGTGCATGTGCTTTTCAGTGAGATTGAGTCAATTTCTTATCAATATGATGATTCCAAAGCCTCACAGCATACACTACCAGTAATTCCTATTTAGACATGATCAACCTTTCCCAATTGCTATGAGACAGTTTCTTTCACAATGTTATCGCATGACCAGAACTCAACCGAATTAGATTTTTTAAAAATCTGTTACTGCAACAGAGTCGTATAAATTTAGAGAGCTATAAATGCCTCCGGTTACATCTTTTCACACATTGAACAATTCCTGGAATATACTAATGGAAGAGAACTCCTATTTTCTGTCAGGATCCAAGTGTTATGTTGTGATCAACCAAAAACACCTTTTTTGTTTGTCATCAAAGTAAATGTGACTCATATGCAAATAACAAAAAAGAAAATAAGAGAGGTATAACCAAAAAGGATGAATATTTTATCAACAGGAACCTGGGGCAGTGCAAAACAGATTGTGAGATTAGACAGCGCAGAGAAAGGGAAATTCCCACTTTTTTCACAAAGCCTGCCCCTCCCATATGAGTTGAGGGAAAAGAGATATAGATTACATGATCTGGGTGCCATTGCATAAAGACTTACTATTATAGTAACTTTGCCATCAATGGTAACTACCATGGTAACGTTGCTCAAGAGCCAATCAAAATCCAGTATTTCATGAAAAGTTACTATAATAGCAAAGTTACTATAATAGCAAGTTTTATGCAACGGCACCCAGGTGTATGAGTGGGGGGGGGGGGGGGGGGGAGTTGCTTCGCTCGCAAAAGGATGACTGATTATATTTAACAATTCAAAGTCTACATTTTATACCCTATCACCTATGCATCAAGCGAAAGAGGAGTACTATTGACATACATGTACTGTCATAAATACATGATGTAAGTAAATATATTTGGATACACAAGCAGAAGAAGATGTAATTTTCTTTTACTGTCTTATTCTTATATACTGTTTATTATATCCTCACACTTGACTACTACCTAGTCCCTCAAAGGGCTGTAATATCAGTATGTCCATAATTAAGTGCACACCTTCAAGATAACACATATTCATTCATTAAATATTCAAACTACAAAGCCCTTCAAATCACTCATCTGTTTTTCCACTCATCTACATGTAGCTCCCCACATGATACCCCCTTCCCCCTCCACTGTCTTTGCCGATGCCAAGTTTGCATCACACACCCTTCCTCTCTGTTTCTCTTAAAGGTATCGTACAGTAGTGGGAAAGGTGGCGCTTTGGATATTTAACTACTTTGTCAGCTGGAATGGAAATTATTACATATACTGTTGTGAAATGATTAATTTCGAACATAGGTGACATTTGTTTGAAGAAAAATGGTTTATAAATGGCTAAAATGTCAAAAAAAATAAACATCGAATTACAAGCGCGGTACCGCGCTTGTAATTTGATGTGAAAACAGTGTGTGTAACAAGTGGGTGCTAACCGCTATGCGCCGTTGAGCCGGGAGCGTCGGGGTAGGTGGTCCTTAGCGAGGGTATAAGGTAACCGTTGATATTCGATCATTTGAATTATTTTACTGAAAATCACTGGAAATCATGAATAGAATACCGGATTATCTCACTCATGTATCTTTTTATTGAAGCCGAACAATATGAGACTATATTTGAGCAGTTTCATGCCAACTTTCATATTGCTACCACTACTGTTTATTACCTTTAAATCCGTCATTCAGCTACCTTACACCTTAATGATCTACTTATCTACTCATGTGAGAGCTAAAAATGGAGTATGGCTCATCACCCTTTCATAGGTGGGAGGTTTACACTAAAGAAACCAAAAAAAAAAAAAGTGGAAGAAGCGCTATGGGGACAAGATCCTAAGAGATTGATGAAGCAACATTATGACCCGTTATCCAAGTCGTTTCAACAAGGATTTAGTGGGAGGGCTGACTCAACAAGACTCGAGCATTCATCTTTACAACATTTTAGTCATATCTGGCACGGCTTCAAGTTGAGACCAGTTTTAACCGCTCCAGATGGAAATGAGTTTTCATTGAGTCCAAAGTTCTTAGACCCCCTCCCACTGCCTTCTCATCCATTCACTGAGGAATAGTATACTCTAATTGTGAATATACTCTAGTTCTATTTAGCTCAATTGTCATAGATTAGGAGAAATACATTTTTCCTGGATTCATCTATGGAACACTTTACACTAGAGGATGGGGATAACTGTTTTCCTCACATTTTCATATAAATGAGTATTTCTTTTTTGTCATAAATTTTACCACTTTTTTACCACTATTTTACTTCCCCCCCCCCCCATCACATTAACTATCTATCGTTTAAATGTTTGATTTGCACTCATCCCGTTGACTACTTAATTCCCTCATCCCTATAGGCTTAGTACAGGGCCTATCCGGTTCCTGTAGGCAATAGGTTAACGCTGTAGACAGAAAACGTATTATGTACAGATTGTCGACATGATCTCTGGCAACTATTTCTCCATCATCAATTTCTAACACCAACCGAGCTCCTAACTTCAATCCTGGGGCCTGGACCAAACATGACACCAAGCCGAACCCTAAAGCTAACGTAAAACCCAATTGCAACCCACCCCAAACCTTCTCTCTTTTAATAAACATAATCATTCCCAGAGCAAATGTCAGATCAGCAATGTAATTGTATGATAAATCATAGTTTCAGATTATAAGTCAAGAGAAAGAAATCATTAATCCACCCCTGCAACCCCACCCTTTCCAGACTATCCCTCCCTGCTATGATGCTATGTAACCTCACCCCCATGTAGCTTTTGCATCCATCCCCTCCTCCTCCCCCTCCCCCCGCCCCCCCATCCCCCCGGCATCCTCCTCATTTATCGCCATAGCAACCATACTCTTACAAGGAATTCCTCTTAACAACTGCCCTCAATTAACCTTATACATCATATACCTGCACATGGGCCACACCCTAATCCTCACATAAGTATAAGTTTGTTTCTTGCAGCAGCCATCTAAAATAAGTGATGATGGCCATCTCAGGTGTGTTACCTACTTTAATCAGCATAAAATTCCCTTAGGGTAGTCATTATACCCAGCTCTAACTGGTTCAGTGAGTCCCAGGTACATGTTGCAGTAGGGGAAAGTTTTCAGAGGATGTTAAATTCAAATTATGAACAATGTTGTGAACAGGACAGATGATCTACAATTGAGAAATAGGGATGTTTTATCTGGATTAATCTTCATACCCCCCCTTCCAAAGTTAGCGATTACTTAGTGTTCTTTAGGTGGGTTGAAAACTACAATGGATAATTTTACTTTTGTTGGCCATATATGTTGAAGAATCTTAACTGAAATGTCACATTTTTATACTACAACACATGCATGCAGGGTGTCCACTTTCATTCTAGATACAAAGTCCACTTTAATTTTACCTTTAGTTTTATTGAAGGAAATAAAAAATATTCAGAGCATCAGATATTACAAATAGCTTTCCTCACCCACAATAAAGTATGTACACAAAAATAAATTGAATTTTTTGAAATGGTGTTGTCCCAAACCAAAACTAATTCAGCCCACAAGGAAGTATTTGTGGACAAATATCCAAACATAATACAAAAGATAGGTAACATGATCCAACCTTTCCTTTACATTCCTGCTGTAAATGAAGGCAACAAGAAAGTCAGATAGTCATGGAATGTGTCATTTATAACAAGGCATTGGATAAATTGGTCTGAGGAATATGAATATGAGGGAAGCATTCTCAAAAATATTTTCTTGTTCAAAGGAGCTCTTTTGGGATTGCTATTGTAAACTAAGGTAACATTTTAATCCCAGCCAAGATCCCAGAAATTTTTATTTATTTCTTTTCAAACAATAGCTATCTTAGCGCTGCCTCGTATTTCCTTTTTTTCTTCATTGGGAAGATATATTGAAATGTCTGTTCGCAAGTTTAGGGAGGTAGGTGAATTGTGCCTGTTGAAATTCCTTCTGGAACAAACACTCCCGGAATGTGCTATTTGCAATAGGGCCTTGGAAATATTGGCATGTATCTATAGCTACGTTCATATGGGACTTGTGATTTCGAAACTTTAAGTTAGCGAAACTGTAAGTTAACGAAACCATGACTCCCTAACTGCAACGAGGGTTCACACGAGCCCGAAACAACGAGCTGAAACTACAAGCCGAGCGATCGTTGTGGTTAACCCCAGAAGTAGATACTACTGATTGTGTGTACAGGGCCCTCTTGCATTAAAAGTAGCGATTAAACGCAACTCAAAAAATTAAACGCAACTTGATTTTCAACCAATCAGGATCACGTATTTTGTGTTTAATTTTTTGAGTTGCGTTTAATCGCAACTTTTTATGCAAGAGGGCCCAGTACACATACAGATTCTGTGTTCATAATTCGCGCGAAGGGTATGACGCGGAAATTTAACACGAACAGTGAGGTCATCGCTAACTACAAGTTTTGAAACTACATCAAGTGAACGTAACTTATAACTGATACATAAATGAGGAGGTATGAGAAGGGCTACATTTTAGCAAGAACCTTACAAAAAAAATCCAAGGTATATTGTAATTCAAATCTAACGGGCTTAGAATTAAAAAAGCCTATGAGAATTAGTAAAAATTTAGAAGCGACACCATTCATGAAGAAAAATAAAATGCCCCTGTGCTCAGTTTGGCTACAATGCTTAAAAATGATACCCACTTGTCCATTCTACAAACATTTCCTGAAACCACTAAATATCTTCAAGTGATTGAAGCACTTATAATAGCTTGATATTTTGTGAAAATGACATTCTCTCTCTGTCTAAAAACAAAAGGAAAACAAATCAAAACCATGATACATTATTTATCTAATTTCTAGGCAACTTCCATCAATCAATTCTCAAACAGTATCTGGAACAATCAAACTTCACAACAAAAATCACCAGCTGTTCGCAAAATCTGGTGCACAGGGCAGAATCTGGTCATTCAAACTTGTCACACGTTGTCAGAGGTAATTGTGGAGCCATTTTCCAATTAGACGAAACACCTCCATGTGTAAATGACATCAATACGAAGACCTCATTACGAGTGCGAGGAGATGAGAAAAGTGTCATGAAGTTGATCGATATGAAGGACTGCCGCCACATATTGATAAAACAAAAGAACTTTATAAAATGCTTTTCTATTTTCCTTTTTATGGTATGAACTTATCCCAATTTCAAAAGGCAGTACAGCTACATGTACCTAGTTATTTGACAGAGCACACATTCTTTATTCAATCATTGAGTCTGCAATACAAAAAAAAAAAACAACAAAATCACTTTAATTATACCATATTGGTCCAATTTGTGATCTCCACATCCTTCCCCAACCACCATAATATACACTCTCTCTCCTTTCACTCTCGCTTTACAACCCTAGAGCTTTGAGAGTCTTTCTGTCTGTCTGTGTGTTGTCTTTCTCTCTCTCTCTCTCTCCCTCTCTCAATTGCTAACCAACCATACAGCAATTCACTATAAATATACATTCATGCAACACACTCCTAACATGCAAAAACATAAATTGAATGGCTGTATGTACAGGTACCCACAACAACAAAGCAAGAAAAGTCCATAAACTTCCTAACATGCCCATAATCATCATTTTTCTGTTCTATCTCTCTTCTATAAAAACAAAACAAACAACTCACACGCAGCATGCTATCAAATTATATTAAATGAAATCAAAACCAAAAGATCCATGATTTACAATATGGATGCAAACAGAAACCCAATCATACACGCAATCAAGCCGGTTGCTGCAATAATTTGTTTGTAATGCCACACTGAAGTGAGAGGAATGCACAGTACATACTCATAATGCATTTAAAATGTATCAGCATGGCAGCTCAATGTATGCCAACAAGGAAAATGATATGGACTACAGCCTCGTTTTCAGGCCATGGAACATATTTTCATCCATTATTTGAGCATACACCCAGATCTTTTCAATCATCAAGTTTTTACGATGCAATTGCATTTTAATGAAACTTTACATCAGATGATAAAATGCAATATCACAGTTCCCTATAAACAGCTGTAATCAATCACAAAATAATCAATGAAATTGGATGATAATTTGCATAACACAAGTTTTAAAAGGATCGAAAAATATTTTTATTTAGCGTATTTCCAAGAGATTATATCGTCTGCTTGGAGCCAGAAGGGCGTTAACTCTGTGTTAAATCATAGAGTTAACGCCCTTTTGGCTCTCAACAGACGATATATCTAATATTTTTTCTAAATCATTTTTTTGTTGTTGCCTAAATGTAGGAATATCTGCCACACTGGTAACAAAATAAGTTTCTGCATATATTCATATCATTTCATAGTTCATAACACAAGAATATATCTAAATCTAAATCGAGCCTTGAAGTCAGGCCATATAGAAACATGCACATACATAATTATGACAGGCTTATTATTCGATCATGCTACCATTTTCATTGATCACATGCTATTATGGGAGATCAATGTTCATGGTGGGCAAATCCTCTCTCCAAGCAAAGCCCCTCATAGCCTACGATCAAGCCTTTACAAGTCTTTTCTTTCATACCTTAATCTCTTGCATTTGTGTGGTAAGAAGAAATGATATATGCAGCACCATAGTGACCATATACAGTGCTTTGTAGTGTTATATTGTTTTTAAATGATGTTTGAATTATTTATCTTACTATTCATGCTACAGATACAGTATGACAAATCTTAAATGGCTCTGGTGCTACAAATCTGAGATAAACCACAAGTGAAACTCTTCTATGATTCCCTAAAAGATCTTTTTTTGTGTGAAAAAAAAAAAGATCACATAAATGCAAGAGATGGGATGAAAAATAAAAAGACATGCAGCATTGAACCCAGGCTATCAGCTCAATATAAGTACACTGCAGCAGAGTCATTAGTCAATTTAGAATGGATTGTTATTGTGGTGTACAACAGCAGTATTATTAAGTTAAACTGCACATGAATGCTTTTTCTCTTTTGTCTAATATAAACATTGCGTTCATTCATTCACATCAAACTTAACAAGCAATGAGTTCCATGTTGGTAACTTTTGAATGGCAAATTTATTCTGCAATCGACCCATCATTCCTATTAAATGACAAAAAAGCAGGGGTGTGTTTTGAATAGGGGGGTGTCGGACCAAATTTGCCAACAAGGTAATTCAGATTTTCAATATGCTGATAGATGTTCATATTTTTTCATCAATAAGCAAAAACTTGTCAGATTTGCCGACAGCCTATAAATAATATGTTAACTTGCCAACAGCAAACTTTTAAAGGGGGGGGGGGGGTGTTACACTCCTGGACAAAAGTGATAGGTTAATAATTTTATGGGAAAAGATATCTTACACTTGGTAAAGTGTATAAAGTTATCTCTTAGTCTAAATTCTAGGCCAAGATTCCTCCTCCAAATAAATATGTGTTAGAATCTGAAACTATCAAGACTAACACTCTCAAAACAAGAGCCTAGTTTTGACTGGGAATGCTAGTCTTGACAGTTCCAGACTCAATTAAGCATTTTTTTTTTGTGGGAAGGGGTCCTACATGTATAGTTAGTCAGGCAAGAATGTTGGCTATATATCAAATGAACAAACAAACAAAAATATTAGTGAGCCTCTTACAAGTTGCAACTCAGGGAGTTGGGAGAATATATATCTTTTCCTTTTTCAAATCAAACTCCCAACTTATATCTGCAAAATATCAGTTTATCCTAACAGACCCATTCATTATTTTTATATCCTTTTTCCTATAATTGACACAAAACACCATTTGAAGCATGATGATATTTCTAAAGCACTGATGATTTATATTCCAAAATTATAATGAAATTCCTAAAATAACTCCAGAGTTACTCATCTTGATTTTTATTATAATGCAGCCAGTGTGGTCAAAAGCCAAATTAAGTGTTTTCATTAAAATGATGATATATTTGCATTTACCGGTATACATGATTTAAACATTAACATATCGAATGAAAGCCGTTTGCATAATCATGAACATAATACCCCATGCTTGTAAAGCTTGATATGAAATGAACAGCAGTTAATATTATTGGTAGGTGGTATAAGTCTTGTCACCACACTCTGTATGTGTTAAAGTGATCCTGTTTGAATATGGAACATTTCACTTGATTTCACTCACTCTATACATGAGAAAATAGGTTGGAGCAAAGTGATTTAGCTCCAGAGAGCTCGAAAATAGCCTTGGATAAAAATATACAAATCAACCCCCCCCCCCCCCCCCCCAAAAAAAAAAAATAAATAAAAATAAATAAATAAATAAATAAAAAATAAAATAAAATAAATAAATAAAATTAAAAATAAAATAAAAATAAAAATAAAATAAAATAATATAAAATCTTACTATGAATCCCAATTCAGCTCCTATGATGAAATGAAATTAATACGATGACTGTCCCCAAGAAACACAAACACATGAAATTCATCACACAATGTCCAAATACTATCTGTTCTTCAAGAAAGTGATTGATAAAAAGGAAATGATACAGCCCTTCTCTAATACAAAGAAAACAACTCAAAGCACCCAATACTGTGATGTAAAATAACACACAAAGAGGAAATGTGAAATGTTCCAAACTCAATCAGAAAGTTCATCACATCAATTAGCATATCATCAACACAGCAAAAATGTGGATGGATGCAAATATGCATGAATAGAGCCAAAACAAAATCGTTTATGATGATTAAATATGACTCTCGGCGGTGTGTGTGTCTTACGAGCTTCTGAAAGCGGGGGCCCGCTGGGGATGAGGTCAAGATCAATGAGAGGGTTGGCAGAATGACTTGAAGAGGAGGCCGAACCTGGGTGCTTTTTGATGGGTCGCTTGGTATCCTTGGAGTGGGGGAGGACCACGGCTGCACCCCTCATGGCGAAGAAACTCTCACTGCGATGGGGAGAAGGAAAGGGAGAAGAAAAGAATAAATCAATATCAAATTCTGGAATTTCCGGTGTATGACACATGCTCTGGTGACCATAGCTCTCCAGTCAATTTTTTACAATAACCAAAGTCAACGCTGGAACAAACACCATATCTAACCTTAAAACTAGCCCTAACCTTAAACTTAACCTAAAAACTAGCCCTAACCCTAACCTTAAACTGCCAACCCTGAACCCTGACCATGACCTTTTATCTTTCATGAAATAAATCATCACCGGAGGAAATGTTGGAGCACCCTACTTCCTGATGGAAACGTGGTTTAAAATTAGTTTGCAGGCACAAACCCTGGTCAGTTGTAAAAGAGTGTCTGCACTGTAAGACTACCATAGGCCATGTACTATAGCTGCTCCTGACATTGACACGACCAGAAGGGAGCTGAATTAGGCTTTTCTCAAGACACAATGATTTTCTGGTAAAGTGTCAAATTAGGGTCTGTGCTTGCAGACTAGTTTAAAATTGGGTAATCAAACTGATTTCGAGCATGTTATGTAATACTGAGCAATCGATTACTTTTGTTTCAAAATATACCTAAGGATAAAACGACAATAACATAGCTTCATCAATACTGTGCCTAGATTTTCTTCTCCCCCCCCCAATAAATGAATTTTATTCATCTCAGATAAATAAAAAATAGAGAGTGGCAATAAAAAGAATACCATGTAATTATCCTTTAGAAATATACATCGCATGGTTCAGCTATGAAGGAAATACCATAAATCATCATCACACACAATGAACAAAGACAGCTCGTTAACAAAACCAGCTGTAAACAATTACTGGAAATGGAAATGAAATATGCAATACATGTGTATGTATTGTACATACACATGTGAGTGAATATTTTTCTCACAGTTTATAGTCTACAGGAAAACTTGACACCACATCCTGAATCATTAATTATGCAACATCAACTGTTTCAGTTGTTGGCAAAACTGTGTTGCCGTAGCAACAACTATAAATAGACATTGCTATTTCCACAGTGGCATGTGACTATAATAGACATGACTAAAAACTAGCGTACATGTAGAAAGCATTTTGTTATCGGTGTACATTATTGGGTGACTCTTATTAGTCAACAATATAAATAGATGTATGCAAAAAGAAAAAAAAATGAACTAAAGGGGTGAGATAAAACAGAAGAAGAAATATAAGAATAAGAAGGATATCAAGATCACAACTGAATTAAAAATGAGATTACGAAAAAAAAAGAATTATGATTCACAAAAACTAACAAAAATTTCTTTCTCTTTAATATGCATTCATATACTTATTTGTATTTTTTTCTCAATCCCACCTTTCTTGCTCTGTATCTTTACATGACTGAATGCTCTTGTCTCTCCTCCCCCCCCCCCCCCCCGCCCCGCCCCTCTTCTCTATCTCCGTTTTCTTCATTCGTTCTCATTGTCTTCTAAATTTTCTCTGCCAGCTCTCTCCATCTCCCCCTCTCTCTCTCTTTCTCTTTCTCTCTCTCATCTTCTCTTTCCCTTCCTTTCTCTTCTATTTTCCCAATTCACAAATGCATAAAAATACACACCCTCATATGCACTCAGTCCATGGATAACGGAATCGAAGCCCACTCTAGATAGAGAGGACAAAAGGCTCTATAGCTGGTCACATAACCTAATTCTTTTAATTAAAACGCTATAGCTATCGTCAATCATTCACTAGCTGTGTACATACTCCGTTGCCATGACAAACACCTTTGGTATGCTGCCAAATCCATTTTAACAATAGCAATTTGTGTGCCTGATGTTGTTACCTTATGTCACTTTGAATTTGTGCCTCGCTGTGAAGATTTCAATTTATTTCAGCAGCATTAAAGGTACCACCACTTCATGTTTTTCAGGTATATCAAAGTACTTGAATTTCTCTACCATATCTTTAAACTAATTATAAATGAATTACAAAGTTAACAGCAAATAGGATAATGATGTGTTTAAATAGACAACTGCTTTTTTCCTTTGTTCACTAAATAAGACTACATGTATGCTGTATGAAAGACACATAAAGACTCAAACAGCTGTTATTGTCTATAAATTTCATTTCTCTTACATTGTCAATAATATTTTAAATGATTTTGGATAAATAAAGCCCTTAAAATGTTTTTAAAAAATACACTTCAACAACTGCATATACAATACAAACATAAGATTTTATCACCCTGCTGTGAAAATTTTTACCCATACAAACAAAAAACAAAAAACAAAAAGAAAAAGAAAAATTTCATATTTGAAATATTAGCTTCTTCAGCTTTTTTGAATGACAGAATGTAATTATGTAATTGTAATAATAATGATGTAATTGAATAATATTTAGGTGTGCATCAACATGAAAAGGAAGAATTATCAGCAATTCCAAATTTAGCAAGCAATTAATAGCGAAATGTTTTTAGGAAGTACAGTCTGTAAACATGCTCTCTTGGTAACAAATTATGCTATTTTAAACTGTGTTTCATATTTTCTAAATTAAGGCCATTTACATGTATGTATTCAGAAATTCTACATAGTCAAATTGCATTGCTGTATGTGCTACTCAGCCTGGAAGCGATTCCTATGGCTCTCTTTACAGTTGTAATATAAGATGACTTTCCATTTCCTGATGAACAGAATCACTTCAAGTTCAAACGTTCAAAGCACTTATATTATGATAAGGTATTGTTACTTGCAAGAATTTTTCAGAATGTCCTTGGTCACAGGGCGTCACGGAATCAATGTTTTGGTGTCCAATTTAACTCTTTGTTTTCCGGGTAATGAATCCCTCGACGACCAAACTACAACATGCACAATGTTTGGTAGATACGTGTGACCCTCCCCCACCCCCTCAAATAAACCAGGAAAGGATTAAAGTGTACCAACCACCTGACAAAATAATTTGTGTACGGCTAGAAAGTATAAAATCAACCTCAAAGAACTTTGTCTGGCATTCTAGAGGTCAACAGTTAATGAGTATGAAGGAAATAAAGGATAACATGAAAATGCTCGCGCAGAACCAAACTCAGAGTTTGGTTCCGCGCGAGCCTTTACCTTGGCGAGCGTGTACGGGTGCGTTGAGTAGTCTACTCACAAGTCACTTTTACACTTATAGAGAGTGTAATTAAAATTGCAATATCTCTTTATAGAATTAATATTTGAAGCCCATATTTTGGATATAGTATAATGACATGCAACCTGCAACATACAGAGCAACATTATTTTTGGTGATTGGTACCCTTTAAATACATTTCATCCATTGCAAATTTGGAAATATGGTAGAAAAAACTTTCATTTGAACGGGAGTTCAGAACTTGTATGCAACCAAGGATGTGCAACCTAGATTATCTTATAAATGCAGTCCATCAAAGCAATAATTTGTGGTTTACATTTTCAAATGAGAGTCTGCAGGGTGCATAA
Organism: Heliocidaris tuberculata; assembly: GCA_025618425.1. Taxonomy (NCBI): domain Eukaryota; kingdom Metazoa; phylum Echinodermata; class Echinoidea; order Camarodonta; family Echinometridae; genus Heliocidaris; species Heliocidaris tuberculata. The sequence continues at coordinate 41,430,227 of CM046840.1, forward strand.
ACCGAAATGGGTGGATGTAACAAACACCCTGCACAGCAAAAAATAAAAATGAAATAGAAAAAATTTCAGTCACAATGCCAGCATATTTTGATTAATAGTGGTTTTCTGCCTCTGACCCGACAATAAACCTTTGCAATCAGGAAGAACAAAGATTAATTGGCATAAACATCCATATTTTATCACTAGCTAATGTAAATAGAGTGGGACGCGGGCACGCAGCGATGTCTGCTAAATGAAATTTTCAATAGCTGAAAATCCCATGAACATAATAGGCAAACACAGAACTGCTGACACTTGGAAGGGAAATAATTCTGCCAAATTTACAAAAAACATACCTTCACACATGTTCAGCACAATGTAAGAAATATTCAGACTATAATGCAAAAAACAACAATGATATACTAAAATACCTTGTCTCGTGAGAGCCAGAACGGCATTAACTCAAACATTAATGTCCTTCTGGACTGACAATGATAGAGATGAAAAAAAAATATTTGTATTCTTACCATCCTCTCTTTAGTCTTTCTTCAGCTTCATCATCATTATCCTGCACAGGAAATAAAAAAGGAAACCAAAATTAATTTCTTCATTCTATATTGACAAAGAGTGTATTTTCATATGTTTCTTCCTACATCTATTTCAATGACCACCTGTATATACAGAGGCCACCTGCCTATAAAGACTACTTTTCAGGTTTCTCTTATATAGAATTGTCTATCAAGAACCTCCATTACCATGGAGATACATGTGTACAGTCAGTGATGGGGCTGAGACTATACTCGGTCCACAATTGTCAGTGTCTTGGCCTTGGTCTCAGCCCCCGAGACCTAATATGAAATGAACGCAATCGTAAGTTCTCATCCTGGGCCCCGTTTCATAAAACTTGTTATCAATAACAAGTTACAATAATTTTTATAAGCTACTGAAATCCTTGAATCTGACTGGCTGAGAGCAAATTTGTCACAGCAATGGGGCAGCTGTTATTGATAACAAGTTTTATGAAACAGGGCCCTGGTCTTAGTGTCAGAACCCCTGTTCTCCACTACAGTACTGGATACAGTCTAGAGTCTGTGATGTAATTTGCTAGCTGACCTGTGTATAATGCACACTTTTTTCTTTCCATTGAATGTACTTTCTCAGTTAAACCTGCCTTTCATGGCAAAGCAACAACTTGTACACAAAGACAACATGTCTGGTATGATGACTGCTCATTTTGTTTTCTTTTTGTATTTAGCTGCAGTGTTACATTTCATTTTGCATAAATTTTTACCAGTTCAAAGCAATGCTATTTTTAAGAAGCTTGACAAATTAGAACTGGGCAGTGTCATGCCTAAAATCACGGCTGTCAACCCTACCACATTTGGCGGGAGTCTCACGCCGCCATACTCATTCTCCCACCGTCCCACCAGCATCGTGGCAGGACACTCCCGCCACCACACCCTTCCTCCCGCTCTCCCGCCAAGCATGGAAATCTCCCGCTTTATGAAAAAACCTCCCGCCAAACGTGTAAAATGGAAATTTCCTGCACCGAAAACGTTGATGACCATTTTTTTTCTTTTCTTTGTTGCTTGTCAGAGAATTTTGGAGTACCGGTAAAAAGACAGCCAAAAACGTTTGTGATGACCTTTTTTTTTGGGGGGGGGGGGGGGGCTTGTCAGAGAATTCTGGACTAAAAAGACGCCCCAAAATGACAATTTTAAAGCATTAATTTAGCATCATTTTTCAGTGCTTTTTAACATAATTTTATTTCTGGCACTGGGCGAGAGGAAAAAAAACCCCGGATCTCCCTCCAAGCAGTTCCCCAAAGTTTAAAGCCCTGCTAAAATCACCCAGGCCAGTCACACAGCTATAGGATTTGCAACCTGAGCTTCCTTTAACAATAGAGAAAGCACAGATTGGAATGTAAATGATGTGAAAAGGTTATTATGAGTGAGTATATTTAGCAAAAGTTACGTTCACACAATGGGAGCTAAACTTTAAGTTTCGCTTGTAGTTTCAAAACTTTAAGTTAACTTGTAGTTATCTTGTAGTTTCAGCCCGTATGAACGGACTTGTGGTTTCGAAACTTTAAGTTTACTTGTAGTTCTTGTTCACTTAAAGTTGAAACCACGAGCAATGGGTGGTCCTCCGTCGGAGTTTCGCACCATGTGAATGGAATAAACTTTAATTTTCGCAGGCTTGTGGTTTAGGATGACCTTGCTGTTCATGTTAAATTTTCGGGTCATACCCTTCGCACACATTATGAACACAGGATCTGTATGTGTACTGTACACATAATCGGTAGTATCTACTTCCTGGGTCAACCACGATGATCGCTCGGCTTGTAATTACAGCGCGTTGTTTCAGGCTCGTATGAACCCTTGTTGCGGTTAGGGAGTCGTGGTTTCGTTAACTTAGAGTTTCACTAACTTAAAGTTTCGAAACCACAAGTCCCGTATGAATGTAGCTAAAGTCTTTAAAAAGACAAACATAAAAAGTAAAGAATCTGTGGACTAGCGGTGACTGAATCAAGAAGCATGAACAGCTTTAATATACTGAAGCCCTAGAATATACAGTAGTGCTTCCTGGTTCTGAAGTAGATTAATCTAAGGATGATTAGTTTAAATATATGAGAACGATAAAGAAACAGAATTGAAAAGTTACACAGACAAGACAATATAGAAAAATATGGGGGGGGGGTATCATCAAAATTAAAAGATTGAGATAAAGTTAAAGATAATAATAAGATTTAATATGACAAGAGAGAAAGAGACAGGAATGGGAAGAAACATATATTTGTTTAAAGGACAGAGATCACAGCTGGCTCAGAATAGTAGGATACTACATGTAAAACCGTATAAAGGTATGGATGAAGAGAATACCTTCAAGCAATGAGATAAAATCAATAACACTAACAACAACAACCAAAAGAAACCCCCCCCCCCCAAAAAAAAAAAAAAAAAAAGAAAGAAAGAAAGAAAAAAATCAACAACAACCCACATTAATACTGCTAGGTTTAGTTTGCCTGAGTTTCAACAAGCTTCAGTTCAACCCAGCATTGATAACGGGTATCAGGAAATTGTAATTATGTAAACAAAACAAAACAATCCTTTCTGAGGTGAGGTAATATACTGTAAAATTCCACCTTGAAACACTCACATTGTAAACATATTATGTATCAATCTTGCACACTGTAAACAAACTACAAAAGCAGAATAATGATCTCATAGCTTAATCACAGAGTACATAGCAACCGCAGTAATTGTGTATCCAAATATGAAACCTGACAAAGTCCATAATTGGACTATACACATGCAAGGTTTTCTAAGAATACCCCCAAACTACATGTACCGAGTATAACATACATGTATTTTATCATTTCTTATGAATAAAAGTCCTTTTTTTTTAATTACAATTTGTTATGATGAATAACAGTTCTGACTCATTAAGCTTCTTTTTTGTAGGTGTCAAATTTTCTATGAAAAATCAAAGATTCTGCAGTCTCTGATTATTTTCAATAGACTAATTTTTTGCTGATTCACTGATACTTTATTACTGATTGAAATGCTATAGTTGGTTGGGTTAGTCATATTTTGTTGATTAGACATTTGCAACTTCATCATATAACAGGCCACAATTAATTATTTGATATCTTATTTCAATATGAATACACTGAATACACTGACATTACCAGGGTACTGTGTAATCCAAGTACAGTTTGTTTTTATTCTTTTGAAGTACCCAAACCAGGCTGAAGATGCTTTTAAGCAGCATACATGCAAACAAGTAATTAAAATATCATCTTCCAATACATTGCAGCTTTTTTTCTCCTTTTCCCACAGTAATTCTCCAATCCAGTCTAGGTGAGCAAACTTTCACTTTCAAAAAGAAAAATGCCCTGTTTTGTGGCTGGTAATTGGGACATTTCAAAACTAGATTTATAAGCCTCTATAAATTGCTGAGATGTATCATTTTCTCCACAAGATGGAAAAGTTTCATTAATATTTTCAAATTCAAAGTACTTTTATGACATTGTTTTATGCGTACATTTTTTTTTTGTTGTTACTCTTTTCATTGCTTTTCAAATAGAAAAAAAAAATATAAGAACATTATTAAACAGTTATAGTTTTGTTATGAGTTTCAAAAAAATATTTCCTTTCATATGCCTCTCGAAGAGCCAAAAGACAAATACGGACTTAATTCGCCTGAACTTTCTTCACTTTTTTTCCTCTAAATTCTATCCACATGCAAACCTAACTCTAGCGAGCATGTCAAATCATATATCAAGACCCTTTCTCATGGCCTATATCTTGGAATAACCCAGACCACATCAATTATAGCCTTACATTACATGTAGCCCTTTATTATTAGAAAAATATGTGCTATATGGGGAGTCACCTCTGCTCATATCAACAGCATCTGTTGAGAGCAAGAAGGGTGTTAAAGTCATATCGTTGAACACGGAGTTACCGCTCTTCTGGCTCTCAACAGGTAATATCCTTTACAAAAATGAAGTTCTAAGAGTAAACTTCAAATACCTTCCAGCTGGGTATCGAAGAAATGAAATTAATAGTGAGAGTGACATGGCATTCACACAAAAGGAAATTCATCAATAAGTGTCGACTAAAGAATCATAATTATAGCAAAAGGGGCATACATATTAGTGATAAGAGTATCGTATGCTGAGAGGAAGAAAGGCATTGACTCATCCTTTTACAGAGTTAACACTCTTTTGGCTATCAGCTGACAATATTGAGAAACAGCATAAAAAGAAACTGTTGGAGAGGTCAACTTAGACCGCCCCCCCCCAAAAAAAAAAAAATTAATAAAAAATGTCAGCTTACATGTATGTCAAGCGTTTTATGTGAGTGTACAAAATTACAGCTCACTGGTCATATCAGCACCTGCTCACAGAAAGTACCATCTACATATGTAGTTTTTATTGTATAAAATATTCACATTGCACATAGGCAATGGACATTGATATCATTTAATGCATTTTCATTCAAAACAAGCAGCAATACAACGTTTTGTTACAAGACGTTTGGACAAGAAAACAACAATTACTTATTGTATAGCTTTCCGGTTTTCATGCAGCTATACAATAAGATTTGCTAGTCTGAATGGGGCAGAGCCAGGAAAGGTGAGTGAACATTCAGGAGTAGATGGATGTCTACTCCGTAATAAAGGACCTCAGACAGGCCAATGAAACAGCTGGACATGGCTCGTTAGAAGTAGGGTGTCGAGAGAAGTTCAAGGATAAGGTGTGTTGCCAATTTGATGGGGTCATAGGACTTTTCGTTGATTGTTCAGTGATGACAGCACACATTTCATGTCATATTTAGATAATTCTGAACTGAAGGAATAAAATGATTTTCTTTAAAGTCGAACTGAATGTGATAGTGACTCGATGTCCCATACCATTTGTGTGCTGAGAGGTACATGTATGATGTAGTAGAAGAGCACATATTTTCTGTGCAACATGATGAGAGTCAAGTGACAGTCAGTCAACACCACTCCCCCCTCCCCCCCCCCCCCCCCATTTACTGGCTCTTACTCTGCAAATCATTTAATGATGGATAAAGTTTATCATCAACTTTTAAAATAACTGATAATAAGTCAGCATCCATGGGATGACATTTTGAAAACAAAATCTTTCTTGAATGTAGGGGCCTAAATATTAAATTCAATATAATGTAATTCAATTTATTTGTCCATATACACTGTAAAATTGCAAGGAAATTTGACAACAATATACATGCATATGTAGGACAATCCATGTCACTTCAATATACGAAAAAACTAATATTAATTGCTTATTAAATATAAAGTCATGATATCTGAAAGTACTGTTTTACTTGCATGAGCAAACAAGTCCTTTAATATTAGTATACTGAAAGCAAATATCAATTATTTGGAAACCACCAAAACAGAGTTGTTTCCTTTCGACGCAACATGCTCTCTCATCACGTACATGTACATTGTCTTTTCTATCCAGACCACGGCTGAATCTCAAAAGACTGAGGCAAGGTTGGAGTCCAACCCTGAACATCCTACCAAAGGACACACGTGAGGTACACTTGCACTTTTAAGGGTGCCTTAACCTTCACACTTTCTCGAAAGAGATACCCACTCGTAAATGACATTTTCTGAGTTATGCTGGTGTCAGTATAACAATTTCATCAAAATTAACTGAATATCTGTGAAAACAGGAGGTTTCTGTTGTGTTTCCAAACCCTCCATGCTTTCAAAGTGTAGCCTTGCTTGAAACCTGCTTGATGGAAAACAAATATTTGAATGTTTCATCACTGAAGGAGGTAAACAGTAGCAGAGGTGATGCTGCTGAATGTTGTGATGAAGAAGAAGAAGAAGAAGAAGAAAACGACTAAGAAGAAGAAGAAGACAAAGAAAACGACGACTAAAAGAAGAAGAAAAACATGAAGATGAATTATGAATATGATACTGGAGAAGGAAGTTTTTGGAAGAAGGAGGAGGAGGAGGAGGAGGAGAATATGGAGAACCAATAATGAAGAAAGAAAATAACACCAGATATTGAAACACAAGAGGATACAAGACAATATGAAAAAGAATTAGATGACAATGACAACAGAGGCACAGAGCAGGAGGAATATGAGAAAAAATGGGAAATAAAAAGAAAAATAAGGATGAGAAAAAAAAATAGAATGTTTGTGCTCGATGATAGGCCTACTAAATGAAACCTTCTAAAAATAAAATGGCTTTATTGATGAAGGCATTATGAGTGCCAACAAGCCTATATCTTCAGTGTCTTTAAGAAATTATGGAATGTCCACACATGAATATGAAAAACCAATATATACATGTAGCACATATAACCATTTTAATCACCTTGGAGGAGGGGGGGGGGGGTTAACTTTTATGAAAAATTTAATAATCACATAAAACCGTTTGATTATCACCTAGGATAGGGAACTCAGTCTCATTTGGTACTTGGTCATACCTTTTTTTGCACTTGAGATGAGAATTTCTCCCCCAGGTAACTAGGTTAAAGAGAACTGAAGGAGAACGAGCAGGTGCATCCTCATTAGCTCAAGCGAGCTCATGCTTGAGATATTAGAATGAGAGAAAACAGTCCGATATTGAAGGTCCCATATCCAGAGATTCACACTAACGTTCCTTTATAGGGGTCTGGTTTGAAAATTTTAGGGTCTGAAAACTCTGTGTGAGCCCCATGTTAAAATTTGAAATTTTGGGGGATATTGGGCACTTTGGGGTACAATAATTTGTGTCCTGGTGCCTGTCAGTGTCGAGCCCTACCACATCCATTAGTCCAAGTTGAGCAATCCCTGCTTGCGTGAGGAATTAGCTTGATCTACGGGACGAGCACAGTCCGGTAGCATCTTCATAAGATAATTAGCCTGCTAATTTGCCAAATAGTTGGCTATTGCATGAATAAGCCACAGTCTGCTAGCTCAAGCTAATATCCCAAGTGTGTTGGTACAATATCCTGCTATTTGAGTCCTCATTATGAATTAACAGGAGCCGGTTACAACCGGGCCAATCCCCCTGGATCAGGGTTGAAGGGCAATTTCGAAAAAACTCAGGCTCATGAAGACAGGCCTAGTCGGGATGTCCTCCTGGTGACTGCACTTTTGTCACCTTCCATCCCTAGGGGCTTTACAGATCTCAAGACGGAGATAACGGTCTTGATTGAAAGTGGCGGCTGGTCAGACCGATTGGGCAGACCTGGGAGTCGCCTCATTTCGGTAAATACGCTTGAACTCGCGCCATTCGATTACAAGTACTTGTAATATGGAGGATAATTCCATGTCTGTGTGGTTGAAATGACCCTTTTTGCACTGAGGTATATGTATATGTACACAGGTTCAATAAACTTTGAAATTATCTCTTGCTTACATTTACCCACATGCACAGAGTATCTATTTCTCTTTTGAATTTCAATATGAAAAAAAAAGCATTTATAAAAAAAATATATAACTGTTAACTTAATTATGTAAGAGGGCAAAACCATATTTTTTGCAAATACAATCATGCATAATTTCAAGTGCAATCATGTATTTAAAAAAGATAAGAAAAAACAAAGGGAGGTCCCCAAATATGCTTCTATTTGATAACTCTGTCAATCTGTTTGTTTAAACTGGGCGGATATCTTTATAATATCCATTTGATATTTTAGATAGAAATTACAGATTTCTTTACCGTGTGCCTGTATTTATTAAATTTATCAGCTTGTGTGTTAAGTGGGTAAACACAGTGGGTAAACAGAGTGGGTACCTTTTGTAATACCCATTTAACAACTTTTAAAAATCAATTTAATGCTTGCTTGATGTGAAACCCAATAAACAGCTGATCGCACTTACACAGATTCCTCATTATCCAAACTTCTTAGTTAAAATATTTTCCATTGTGGTATATCCCTGGCCAGATACACAAAGGCATTCCAACTTGTTTGTTTGAATGCAATAAGACTATGATGCAAAACCGTCAACAAAACCATTTAAAAAATCCAGCAAAGCATTAGAAGGGTGTTAATAATGCATATCATCCTTCATAGAATTAAAGCCTTCAGGCACTTAACAGATGAAAACATCAATGAAAATGAACGAGAGCATTCTCTATAAAACTAGCATGGTTTCAGTCCAAGTTGGACTTGTACAATGACACCTAAAATGTCAACAGGACTATATAAATATAACATTACAAAATTGCTAAAAACTGTGATTAAACACTATAACGCATGTCAGATTTAAGTAGTTTATGAAGAAGTCCTTCTTTCACAAGTATATAAAAACTGTATTTATTGAATTTACTGAAAGCATTTTCTACTTCGATCCATCATCAATGACAGAGTGTCACATGAATTTGATAAGGATTCATTTTATGAATAACATGTATGATTATCTCCCCCAAAATATAATAAAATCAGCGAAAGTATCCTCTAGTGAACCTACCATCAATGCCAGATTAATCCATTAAGGAGCCTTTCTTATGAAAAATGGTGCACTTTAATTACCACCACGAATGAAAACTGGTGAAACCGAAACAAAAACAAGATGCTTAATCTATATAAAAACCAGCTCGAAAGGGCAAAAGGACAACAGTTATGAAAGACAAGTCTAGGACACGTGTAATTTATTAATACTGGTACAGTGTTCTTACTTCTTACGACATTATGGCCTATGGTACTCTATAGGAGACATACATTTCCATGCTCTTGGTAATGTGTGGATAAATATACTCACACATGTATTGTTTCAAATAAAGATAATTAAATCATTGACTAATGAACATATTGTCTGTTTTTAGCCAGAAGGGTGTTAACTCATATCAGTTTGTAAAGAGTTAACTCCCTTCTGGCTCCAAACAGACAATTATTGTTTATTGACAGCCAGAATGGCACTAACTCTGCGGTTAAAGAATACACCCTTTTGACTTTCAGGAAATATTTTTACTTTTGTAGTAGTTTTTGCATCCATATACCAGCTTTATTGCATTCTTGGAAAAAAAAATTGAAATCCTTTGCATACCTAGTCACAATTATACATGCATGAGGACTTTATAAATACACAAATATGGTATAATAGAGAGAAAAATGATAATGGTACACGAATAGATAACAGAGAGAATAAAGACAAAGCAAATTTTAAAAATTTTGTTGGGGAGGGGGAGGGGGAGGGGGGAGTTTGAGTTTGGGACCAAGACTTTCATGCACTGTACAGTGCACGCACCATAAGAAAATCCTCTTAACAACTATCACTCCCATACATATGGCTAAATAAATGCATTCATTGCACTTCGTTATAAAAAAACCCAGATCACTTTGTATGTTCATTGTCAAATGCAGTTTGCCCACCATAAAAAAAGAATACCACTCCTTGTTGCTTTGTCACAGTACTTCTTAGAAAGAACACTTGTTATTGACACATGAAGAGCAAACTGAAAGCAGTCTCATTTTTTTTTATACGTCTTTTCTTCAACTGTTATTGTCAAAACCATTTCGTCTCTAATGCAAATATCAAAAAGTGGCAAGGCCATGTACATGCACATTACACCTGTATGTATTAAGCACACTGCAAATCTGTAACATTAACAGAACAGATGACTGTGCATTACAATAGGCTACATGAATGCTACTTTACAATATTTCTTGGGCAGAATATGGGCATTATTGCTATGGGAATATATAACATCTATCCATAGGCCTATTTTGTCCTTTTGAATTCATTTAACCACTGCATGTATTTTCCTTGGTTTTTAAAGCAAAACTTTTTTTGGTTTTTTTTGTTGAAAGTACATGTACATGAATCCTTTTTTGAAATACATGTATCACATTGTATTAAAAAAAAAAAAATGCAGGAAATTAAAATCTAATCCATATACAAGCTACAGGCTAATGCTATTTTATTCACATTGTTCATAAACATAATAAAGTGTGTGGGCAATCAATTAAAGTTTTTTTGTTTTGTTGTTATCCATTAATCACTGTCAGTCAAATACTCAAATTTCTAATAATGCATAGCTAATACAGTACTGCCATGCACTGCCAGGCACCGTCAGTGCTAATGAAACAAATCAAAACAGCATTAATACTCCATCTGGGAGCATTCAATTCCATTTAGGTAGATTGATCGTAGCAGAACAATTCTACTCAGAGATGAAAAAGTAATTTAATCAACCTTACACATGAATATTCATCATTTATCAGGCAGGTACCTACTTAATGCAGGTACCTACTTAATGCAGGTGTATAATTTATTCTGCTATGGATCAATGCATGGTGTGACATGGTGTACACTGTTGATGTTGTGGAAAATAACAGGAAAATGTAGCTAATGCATACTTCTTTTGACAAAATGTAGAAATACAAGCACTGTCAAATACCTGCTTATATACAATTTTTGAAGTAATACTTGTAAATTTGGAGTCCGGTTGTATACATATACATTAAAGAAATACATACATGTAGGCCTACTACTATTCAATATTTTGTCAGTTTCTCCCACCAGAGATCAAATTCAAAGCCTATTTTAAAATGTTATTGAACAGGCTTTCATGGAAAAATTCGATGTGCATGAATTACTGATTTAGTGCACAAAAATATGAATTTATTTTCTTTAGTGCACAATTTTCCATGCTAAAATACAAAAAAATCTTAGTTAAAGTAACTGTAAAGTTTGTGTAAACAACCCTTTTCTGGGGAAATGTTCACATTGTGTTTGTTTAGTTCACTCAGCTTGAATGATTCCTGCATTATTTCCTCTTCAATCCTAACCACTATAGTACCTTCACAATAAATGTACTTATCTCCTGATTTGAAAAGTACATGTACATGAAAGAAAAAAATATGTCCATATAATTTAGTGGACTTTGAACTTCAAACAAGTACATAACACCCTGATTAGTGATAAGATTGTTTTTATATGAAAAAAAGGAGATGTCGTGACTCTAACAGAAACTGAACCTTAGCAGTAAAATATGATGCAGGAATCAAGCTTGAATTTCAAAAACATATCTGTACTACATGTATAATACACAATGAGCAACATATCTGCTATAGGAGCTGTGTGTGGAAGGGTTCTAGAGTGAACGCCCTTCTGGCTATTACCAGTGCAATACATTTTCAAGTTGCAGTTCAAATACTAAAAAAAAAAAAATTACAAAAAACAAAAAAAAAATCCACAAAGTTATCAAACTTTCCAATAGATATTTGGGTTGTCTTCCCCCCCCCCCCCCTAATTTGATGGTTGGGGAAAAATAGATTAAATTCATATACTCAGAAATCAGAAAACATGAAAATAATAATGAAAAAAACAAACAAAATGAGACTATAAAAAAGGGGCATCACCTTAAAAAAAAACCCAACATTTTATTGCATATATATCATATACCCAGTCTACACTGACACAATATGAAATTTGTCTGAGCTTTCTTTTGATTTAGAGTAAACACTATACTGTAATGACACCAGAAATTATTCCCATGAATATATAAGTCTAATAGTACAAGTGAAAAAGATGAAATCATTAAAGGAGTTCCTTTTAAAAACAAACTTTTGAAAAGATCTGTATCCTACATATCATGAGAGGGAGTGGTTTCTTTAACTTACAAGGATATTGTTCTCTGAGGATGAAGGCATGGCAGGAACCCCTCATGCAAGACACAAGATTTATCCAATCAAAAGTAATTCCTTATAAAAAAAATCCATTACTGAACAACCAGTCCTAAGGCACTAGCAGAGATCACTTAAAGCAGGTACCGCAGCACCGGTTCGATCCGACTGACACAGCAGAATGAATGAATGACCAGACAATTGCACAGGTATTCTATAAAACCTACCAGCATACTAGCTAACAACGTGAGCCAATGAATTCTGCCACCACGAGAGAACCACCGCCATGCATGCAATCAGCATCATAACGTCAACCAGTCGGTGTCTACAATAACAAAAACAGGGCTGGGAAGATCAGTAGAGCAAGCCATCACCAATCTATTGACAAGAACTCTGCACGCCTGTTCAAAATTCAGACCCATTTCTGATTATTAACAGCTAAAGTACGGAAGATATGGTTAGGGGCAGAGTCAACAATTGTGCGCGGAACAACATGTTTGTATTATGCTATCTTCAAACAGGTTGGTTGTGAATACAGGATAGGCAAATTTCTAGAGATGAAAGACTTTTCCCCTTGTAATCAACTTGAAATGTAAATGAAATTTTGATATTTTATAATGCATTGACAAAAACCTGATAAATTCACACACTTCTCCCATTGGATCAAACAAAAACTTCATGTCAATAGTGCACGCCATGAATGTAATTTGCCAATAATGCCATATCTGTTTCAGAACTCATTGCATATGTATCCTTTACATCCACAAAAGGAATACACTTCAATAATCATGAAATTACTCTATTAGGGTCTGCAAAGAAAGACCACGTAGAATACAATGGAAGATGTTGCATGATAAAGAACCAAATCTGGCCAAACAATGACACTAGAGTGCAGCATACCTCGGTTGAGGGAACTTCAAAGAAGGGCGTCTACGAATCAACATGTGACAGGGCAAGCACGAGGGTGAAGGGAGGGGCTTCTCTTATTGGACTGGAAATAATTGACTGGTGCTCCACAGCTTTAACGTTCTGACAGCCATGGCAATTTCATGACAGTTATAGTGATTATCCTCATTATCTCGTTAATTAAAGGCAATAACTTAGTTTAATGGGATCATCATTTTTTCCATTACTGAGTAGTTAATTCCTTATGGAATGGTGTTTATATTCTGAATATTTTAAAGATTGTGGGGAAAGGGAGCACCTCAAAATAAGTCTTATAATTTTTAAAGGGAAAGTCCATCCTGTTATTAAAGTGGATTTGAATAAAAGAAGAAAAATGAGGAAAAACAGATTAGTGGAAGTTTGAGAGCCTGATCGGTTTAGAGTAGGCATTTTTGTCCGTCCGTGACATTGAATATTTCATTTATTATAATTTCAGAAGGTGACCATGGCAACCAAATTTTATCAAATTTCAACTACTTCAGTTATGCCCTTCACAATGAAACATGAATTAATAATTGTTTTCTACAGGCCTTCAAAATGTCAAAATTGGTCAAATGTCCATCCGTGACTAACCGATCAGGCTCTTGAGCAAAATCTGATAATAAATAAGAAAATTATGAATTTTTGAAGTTGTAATCAATCAAACACTAATTGGCAACTCCGTGACGTATCTTGTAAGCTCCTCTCCCATTTGCTCAGTGCAGAAAATTCCTTAAATTTAAATTTTCTTAGTCTTTGATGAAGGAATAGATTTGTTTCATACAGGTTTTGTGTAAAAACATATGAGCAATGATTATAGCTGAAGTGCATGTATGATTTAATATTTTCTTTACAGAAAATAGAAATCAATTATTTTTTTGGGTACAGGCGAGTAGGAGAGGAGATACATCACAAAGTTGCCAATTTGTGTTTGATTGATTACAACTTCAAAAATCAATAATAACTTTCTAATTTCTTATCATATTTTGCTCTAACCTTCACTGATCTGTTTCTTTAATTTTTCTCCTTCTATCTAAACCAACTTGTAATCAGGGCAGACTTCCCCTTTAATCCTTGTTTTAAAATGTCTTAGGAATATTCAATTGAGCTCTTCAAATCATTACCTGCTTTGGGTGACTAATCAATGGAACAAAACCTGTTGACTGCCATAGTTGACATTGGGTGCGTTTACATGTATGCTTACTTTGTGAAGGCAGAATGAGCGTTTTGAAATGCTCATCTTAAATGAAGTTTCACAGGGTACTGTTTATGCTTCTTTTGTCCAGGCGAATTCGGGCTCTGCAGCAGGATTCGCAAACCTGCACTGGGCATGCTATGTTGACCCTGGGAGGACTGGTCAAGGTGGGGCACACGTTTTTTCTAAAGTTTTGAGTCACTGTATGTACTTTCACGTGAACCAGAAACATGTTTATAAACTTTATATGATGTCATATAAATGCGTTTACAAATAATTGTACGTATATGCTTCCCCAGAAAACGTCTTTTTGGAGAAACGCTGATTCAAAATGCACCCTTTTGTGAGTTTTAAATTGGCATTTTAAATTAGCGATTATACGAAAATGACATAGGACGCAACCGGGTTCAGAACTAAACGCATAACAAAAGCCTCATTCTGGCCAGAAAAATGTGAGCAACTGCACTCACTGTCACAAATGTGGAAAAACACAAAACTAGCACATCAATGATGTGGCGCTCATCCGGCATCCAGCAAAGAAATTCACGCAATTTGTACTTTGAACTGAGTTGAGACTGTAATTTCAAAATTCTGTGAAGAAGTTCAATGAACCTCATGAAAGTCTTTAAGATGGAACAAAAAAAAATCAAAATCGGTCAATAAATGAGGAAGAAGAAGCAATTTTTTTATTTTTTAAAATAAATTTCACATAAATTAGCATAAATTTTCACATAAATTAGCATAAATAATTTTCTACACAAAAATTCAAAATTCTGTGAAGAAATTCAATGAACCTCATGAAAGTCTTTCAGATGGAACAAAAAAAAATCAAAATCGGTCAATAAATGAGGAAGAAGAAGCAATTTTCGTGATTTTTAATTAATTTCGCATAAATTAGCATAAATGAATACAGAACTTTACTATTTTTTCCAACCATTCAAAGTGGCTCTGCGCTTTCTGTTTTCAACAAGATCTGTAATTGGCCAAGTGATCAATTTACACAATCCAAAGGGTTATACATGTACATCATCAAAAGCAGGCTTCACTTTCCTGATTGACAGGTGACATTAATTAATGTATTCATAACACATTAATCAATTAGACAATCAATAACATCAAACAGGCCATAGCAACAGAGCAGCAGCTAAGATGCATATTCTTGTGAGTGTTCTTCCGGTAACATGCTAGCTGATCTTTACAAGCCACCTCCCTATAAATTTTGGACTAGTTTAAGATGCCCTCTGTCTATATCTGAGTTTTGTGTACAAGCATGAACTGGAATTTGCTACGGAAGCTGGTGCAGGTGAACCAAGACCCAACCAACACACATCAAAGTCCACTTTAGAGTACCTTTAAATGTTAACCATGGAGCAATGCACTTTCCAGACTCGACGATGAGGTTCATTTCTCAGTCTGAATCAAAGTAGGCAAACAAATGGAAGTACGCCACTCTGAGGTAACTAAACACAATGAGAGTTCCCGGCTATTTACTCCGGAAAATGGTCCCGCTTAGATGCAGTGTGGATAAACTTCAGACTTAAATGAGAATTCAGTCTCTCTAGGTATTTTTGTGCTGGTTAAAATGAATATATTACTAAAGTAGGACTGAAACCAATCTTATAGCTAATGTTTGTTTTTTAAGATCATGTATATAATTTTAGTTAGCCGCTGTCTCCCCCCCCCCCCCCCCCCCCGACTTTTTATCAGATTTTTATCTTTATGAATAGCAAGATACATGTACTAACAATTTTCATCTACATGTACCATTTTTTTTTTTACATTTGTGGATTACATAACCAATCAGTTCTACGTGAAAACTAATTCAAACCCTGGCCAGGGATGTAGAATAGATTGGGGCCTGATACAATTTGTCCTTAAGACTCTACACTAAGCCCTTGTAAATTTACATTTTTGTCTATGCCCAATTAAGTTCTATCACTAAAATGCTACAGCCAAGTCTGAATATCTATTCATAACACACTATGAAAACAATATGTACAAAGTTCAGTGTCTCTTCCAACAATTTAAATATAATCAAACAGCGGGAAAATCAAAATGCAATAGCGAGAAAAAAATAGTCTTCTTCCAAGTTCGCAGACCTACATGTATCGGCCTCATTCAGCTCTGTGCAAAATGCTACAATAATTCTAAAGGTTAAGTAACTCATCATTGGCTTGACATTGATTAAATAGGATCAGAATTCCATGCCTGCGGAACCTAGCTGCCAGATATGACATGGACGTGTTTGCAGTGGAAATTGGTCGGGTTCGTGTTTATCTATTATGGCTTGGTTCGTTGGAATGTTATCCAGTTAATGCAAGCTGGAGCCAAATCGGGTGAAAGGTCTTCTTTTATTTTTTAAAACTCGACCCAGATCCCAGTACAGTGCTTGTATGGATTCAAGATATAAAAAGATGATTTTATATATGTACAATCAAGAGTAGTATAAATGCTCAAACTGTGAACTTTATTGTAAAAGAAAATAATTCTATTCTGATTCATTATTTCTTCATTTTTTAAATACTGAATTTCAACATCTTGCAGAGACAAAAAAAAAAAATGAAAGAGAAGAGATAAAGGGCAAAGACAGAGGGACATGAGAAGGCAAGAAAGGAAGAGGGGAATAAAGAAAGCAAATGTGAAAGAGAGATTCGCAGAGATTGAGAGAGACAGAAAGACAGACAGACACAAAGCTAGAGAGAGGGAGAGAGAGAGAGAGAGAGAGATGTGATGAAATGGGGGAGGGGGAGAGATGGGGGTTATGAGGTCAAATCAAAATCAGCTCTAATCTTTGAAGAATATATCACCTTTTCCTACTGGTTTTATGAAATTCAATTAAAATATTTACCAAAAGATTCACTAAAACAATTCTGGCAATGCCAATGATACAGCAATGATGCAGCATTCTCCAGAAATTCAGTACATAAACAAAGATTACAGCTTATGTACATATAAAAAGCAAAACCTGTTCACATACATGTAAAAAGTGTGCTCACAATATTTGGTCCAAATATAGGCATCTATGGTAACGAGGAGCTAAAAACGGGGGCAAAAATTAGCCCTATCATGTTCTAATCCGGTACAAACCGTATCATCCTAGTCTCCTCTTGGATGAGTTACAAAATCTTGCATGAAATTTGATCTGTATCTTCCAAGAACTCGACGCTGAAGGATGCCAATGTTAAAGGCACTAATTAACATTTTACACTAAAAATGGAAGATCTATATGTATGCTACAAATTTTTTAAAAGAAAATAAACAAATGGGAAAGTATGTAATTATTAGTGAGTTAAAAGAAATATCTACTTTTTGTTATTCCATGGCCATGGTCTACAAATATTTCACTTAAGGACTTTTTTTTTGGGGGGGGGGGATTCTTTCTATATAAGAAAATGGCTTATAGATTCATACTGGAACAAAGTAAATGTGCAGCACCTGACACCCTGAGACAAATCAATAATAAATGTAAAAAAGAAAAAAAAATCATACAATATCAAGTGATCTCTTTTAGGCTTCTGATCTTTGATTCATCTTCAGCAAAATATGTATCTCTTTTCTTTTGCGAAGAGTCGAGCATGACAGACTGACTGCAGACCAAACAGAGAGCTCACCAAATTCATGACAGACTCTAGAGGAAGCGATGTCTTGGCTTTTTGGAAAGTTCAGCCCAATCTTGGCACCCACAAATGGGTGATACACAAGAGGATTTCTCCCTTTCACCTCTTTCCTCAATGACAAGTCCCTAGTTTACATCAAAATCCTAGAAATTATTCAAGGGAAGATCATTGATTGAACTAGTTTTATGGATCAAGGGAAACTGAAAAGTGGATTTCCACTTCATCTGTAATTTGTTAAATAGCTTGAGGTTTTTGGATTAACACCAGTTTATTTCGCACTTGTCTATATTAAGCCTAGGACTTAAGCCCATCCAAAATACAGTTATCCAGAAAGAAAAAAAAAGTATATACACAGAGGTTAAATTTGACATTCAGTGTTGTTCATCTTTTAAACTATTTTTGGAACATTTTTTCCAGAAATATCACACTATGAAAAGTAAAGGCCTCAGCAGTGACGATGTACATGTATCAAGTTGCCAAGCTTCTGTGTACTGTACGTGATGCTGGAAATATCGCTATTGGCAACAAAGAAGCATAATAGAAAAACAAAGACATATCAATTCATGGTCTCACTTACCATGTGTACATGATTTATGACCCTTTTTCATTCATTGTACAACTTTACAATTTCTCTTAAAACTATAAGGAAAAAGCAAACCTGTAGATTTCCTTATCAACAATATAAACAACTAAAAATGTGTTAACTATGGATGAATTTTGATAAAAGTTAAAGATTTATAAGACACTACCATTAGAATTATTTCAGTTGTTTGTGTAAGATTTTCCTATGAATACATATTTCAAGTGTATTTGTTCCCTTTAAGTTACTAGTTCTAAATGCTATTGTTTCTTCCTCTGCTGTCAGTGTTACAGTCATCCTAAATTATTTTGTTCTTTAGTCCCACATGTATCCCATTTCTGTTCTAATCCAGTCATCAGGACAGCAAGGAGCAGAAATAAACAAGAAACTACATAAATCATTTAAATTCTTCTATTTTCTGATTCATTCAGGGTGCTTCAGGCAGGCTTTGGAAGTTGATCTAGGAATCCCCTTCTAGTTCCTGTTTAATGCTTATATTAAGAAAGACAGCTAGCTGCCAAGCGAGGGCAGGAAAGCCAGGAAGTTTCGGGGAGAGGGGGTCACAGCAAAATAGAACAGAGAATTAACGCATTAAAAATCCTAACAATCAAATATTTAATCTATCAATTAAAAGAGGCCAATTCATTAAGCACCACATTAATGGAATTCAAATTTGACTCAAAACAAATACTTGAACTACAAAAATTTTCCCTACAAAATCTCCTCTGAGGCAATTTTAATACCTTTCTGTCTTGCCAATAGACATCATGATCAGATCATGTAGAGATTATTGTAATCTTTGCACAATTAAAAAAAAAAGAAGATATGAGCTCGGCTATCATCAGTGCTGTATCCCAACATTTGCATTCTAACAGTATTAAAGACTTCATTAATTTGTTTTCACTTACATTTAATTGCAGTGGTTAATCAGATTTGAATGACTTTGTGGCTAGTAGTAATTCTCCAATATATAAAAACTAAAATGGCATAGTCTAATATTTGCTATAAATGCCCAATATATGCATATATTGTATAAATGCCAAATACAAGTATACGATGTACATGTAATATTTCACAGTAATGCCAAATACAAAAACTTAGCACAAGTAGTCTGATTACAAAGTGACTGACAAACCTGTCTAAATTCCCTTGTAATAGGCCTACCATCCTGCTAATTCACAACAGATCAACAAATGGGTGCAGTTAATTAACACTTCTGTGTGTAATCTAACTGTAGGAATGGTTTTGACACCAATACTATATTAGCATGTTCACATCCGGTTTCCTTGAGAGAAATCAACAAACTGGATGCATTTCTTGATCCCAAAGTGTTTGTTGTTCTTGTAAACACAACATTAGAGTGTGTACTGTGAGAGGGAAGCAGGGTGGTTCTCCAATCACTTTCATTATGTAATCAAGGATGATTCAAACTTTCTAGGAAACTCTCACTGATATACCAGGAAATCTGTATGTGATTTGTTTATTGATGTCCAAGTGCTGTGTATTAGTTCACAGAGTCACTTAAATGTATCAGTGTGTGAGATGTCATGTCAAGTATTCATCATTTACATTTTTTGTGAAATGAATACTCAACTAGATATATCTGCAAATGTCAAAGAAAGTTAAAATGATATTTTTAAAAAGGTATAGTGTCACCAATTCGTAAAGTTCTTTCTATTGTATTTACATTCAAGCAATCTTATGATTTGAAAATTATCCCCTTGTTTAAAATCCTTGAAAAGGCAAGTCTCTGAATCATAAATAATACTTTAACATCTTCTATAGATAAACTAAGTCTATTTATCAATTAATAAAGAGAAATTGATAAATCATTGAGGTGTTGGCACAAATCTAGATGTAGATGTAGACATCTTTTGTTGTTGTTTTTGTTATTGTTGTTGTCATTTGATGTCTACTACTAAATTGCAGAAGAAATCCTACACATGTACAAAAGATGTACAAATTCAAGATCATGCTGTATAGCCTGTACATACTTATTTTTGTGAGTCCCGTTGCCAGTACTGTATATGGCTGAATTAAGAGAGAAGGCAAAGCAAATCTGTCAGAGCTCCATGGAAGTCCAGTTCCACATGATAGAATGGATACTGCCGATTAAAAATAGACAAATGGGATGATCCTCATGACTCAACCTCAACAGCCCTGGGACGACCGACCACTGGAGATCTGTCAAGAGGGTTTTCAATGACCATGTTTGTCTGTACAGCTTAGGGAGAAAGATGGGACCTGGTAGGTACATGTAGGCGCACTATAATTAGCAGAAATAATATTGCTTAAAAGGTCAAGAGCATGATCGAGTTCATGACAAGTATATTTTTCAGGGAAATGTTTTAGATTCTATAGTAGAGCTGAACTTCGCATCTTTTAAGAGGGTTTTTGGTACGCATAGATCTTTCAAATTTTTAATGCAAAACTGTCCGATACATAGCTAATAGCCAATGAAAACAGCATGAAGGAACCTTGTTGAGACACTACTTACTAGCAGAAAAAATACAACTGTAAAAGTCACATCACGATCAGGTTCATGATAAACTTTTCTTTCAGGGAAAAGATTTACGCTCTCATAGCTGGAATCTGTGAAGCCTCTTGGGATCTTTCAAGAGGGTTATGGGTGACGTGACCTTTTTGTCCGTAGAGAGTGCTAGAAGAGAAGTAAGAGACCTAGTAGAGACACTATAATTAGCAGAAAAAATATGATTAGAAAGGTCACGACCATTATCAAGTTCACGATAACCGTTTTTGCAGGAAAATATTCATAGGCATACTGATTCAGGTAGTAGGAACCAGTGTGCAGCACTTGAAAGAATGAAATAAAGATTCATTAGAAAAGTTTCCAAACTGAGCACATTACAGCATGTAAATGTATGCAACAATATAAGCCTTCATTATACAACTTTGAGTAATTAATGTTATAGATATATCTTCTGCTAGGAGCCAGAAGGGCACTTACTGTATGTAAAATTGTATGAGTTACCATACTTCTCGTCCTCAGCTGAATGGGGGGTACTTGTTTTTCCAAAGGTTCATAATTCCGAAGGTTAATAATTCTGAAACACAAACCTCCCATACCAAATAGGGTTTGTATTTCCAAAAATGAAATATGGTTCATTATTCTAAAACTTTGTAAAATCCAAAAAATTATGTAGGGTTCTATTACATTATTTGGAATTATAAACCTTTGGAATTATGAACCCTATTTCATTTTTGGAATTAAGAACCCTATATCATTTGTGGAATTACGACCCCTATTTCATTTGTGGAATTACGAACCCTCAGAGGTATGAACCTTTGGAATAACTAACATACGTATAGAGAAAGTGAACCTTCGGAAATATGACCCTTCTGAATAAGGAACCTTCAGAAAAACGACTTGTAACCGATATTACTCGCTGAATAATATCACCGTCACACACATGTAAGCAGAGTCTTGAGTATCACTGGTAAATGTTCATGAGTACATCATACAACTGACGCATGGCCTATTCATGTAGGCCTTACACGAAAATTGCAACCAAGCTTCAAAGGAGAACTTTTATTAGGCAACATAGATTTTACTTTGTGAAAAAATGTAAATGTAAGGAAATATAATTGGAGCCAATTTATCGAGACCTAAGGAAGATTCTTTTCCCTCATGAAATAATCTGTTAAACACCCTGAGACAACAGATCGAGGCATTCCTTTTATTTTCTTTCCAGATATACATGTATGAAGAGGTTATATAGAAGTATTATAAGCAACAATCCAGACCTGAAGAATGAATTACTGAACTCCTGGTTCCACTTGAAATACCCTGAACATGAGTGTGACTGGAACCTATGACAAACATATGCAATTGTTGGTTAATAAAAGGTGAGATCCATCAAGCAGCGAAAAGCTGCACGAGCTACCTCCCGTTGTTCAGAAAGCCTCCCTGAGTCACATGCTATTGAGGGCTCCGGCAGGGGAAATGCTGGAATTAAGGGCATGCCGTTGCCATGGTGATCAGAAGAAGATGGATGACAGGCCATTCTTTTGATAGTTTGTGAAGTTTCCTATTTTTTTAATCTATCGGGCAGTTTTATCTATCTCATCCGCAAAATTTTCAAGGTTCTTCCCAGAGATTTTGTTCCTTTGTTTACAGTGATTGATTAACTTTGTGAAAAATTGTAAAATCAGCTCAAATGCCAGTGAATTGTGTGCAGTCCTCTAACTACATATATAATTAAGGATATGTGAAAGTATGAGAGAAAATGGAACCCGTTTACTATCCTAAAAAAGAGAAAATCGCGATCAATCGCTAGCGCAAGTCGCTCGGCTTCTTCGCTGCGCTGCAGTCACAAAAACCAAGCACCGGCGCTTGGCGATTTCAGAGCGGGTTTCCAGCCCGTACGGTATTCTGTGATAGAGCGAGGTATGCCAACCGTAAGAATTCTTTAGGGTTCGGTGGTACTCTATCCTGACATCAATGTTCAATCGTAAATATCTTGATATATAAACAGCCGATCAGCTTATAAAACTCAGGCGATTCCTGTCTGAGCTAAAGGTTTGCAATTATGATTACAGCATTAGCTGGAACAGTGATTTTTTTTTTCAATCCTGGGCAAAGTTAATCAATGCCTTTAAGTACCATATGGGGAACATCAAGATGACCTACTTATGACTATCAAGGGAAGCCAAAGGAATCATTTTTCTTTTAAAACCATTCACTGAAATTGTTCCGCAACATTCAAAATACATGAAAATTATATCAATACAGTAAAAAAAAAAAAAGAACTCAGTGGCATACATCAAGAGTGGGTATTAAAACAGAAGGAAATGTGAACATAGTCTGTCATTTCCATGTAAACCTTGGCATTCTGCTTTTAACATTTAGTAAATTTTCATTAATGTTATTTTTTAAAAAGTTTTAAAACTTTATCTGGTTCTGCAAGCAGGAGGGGAAGGCCGGTGCACATGAAACTCTTCCCTATGCTTGATATGCTACTGACTCTACCAGGTAAAACCATGGTTTATCTCCTCTTTATGACAACGGCAAAGTACTTTTATATCATTTCATTCCTCTAATTGTTTCTTCTTCTATTTCTTGATTTTGAATTAATATGCTCCTTTATTCCTAATGCCCCCCCCAACTCTCACTCTCTCTTTGTTTCTCTATGTCTTTCTCCTACACTCAATTTCTTTCCTACTCTCTACCTCTCTCCATTATTCACCTCCTTCCTTCCCTCCCTCACTCTCTTTCTCTCCATCTCTATCTCTCTCTAAATATATATTTTGCACGGCAATCTCCTTTTTAGAGCGATCCTTGCACTCTTTAGGTGCGTCTCCATCAGCCCGAGTTTGCTCAAGCTCGAGATTCTAGCCCGATCAGTGCTTCTCGACAAAAAAGTCCGAGTTTGAAAAACCCCGTCTCCATCAGCCCGAGTCGAACGATTCCCGCTCGTTCTTGGAATAAACTCAAGCTTCAGAGCATGCGCACTTCGAAGATGGAAAATTTAAAAAAATATATAGGATAAATGAAGAGAAAAGAGCAAAGAAATACATAAGGAAAAGATAAAAAGAGAGAAGGAAAAACAAGGAAATACATAAGAATAGAAATAAGAATAGATAATTGGGAAAACAAAGAAATATATACATGTAAGGAGCAAAAGGAGAGAAGGAAAAACAAAGTAATACATAAGAAACAATGAAATACATAAGGAAAAAACAAAATAGAAAAACAAAGAAATATATAAGGAAATACAATGAAAACTGGATTGAAAGAGGAACAAAGAAATACATAAGAATAGAAAAAAGAATAAATAATAGGGAAAACAAAGAAATACATAAAAAACAAAGAAATACATAAGGAAACAGATAAAATAGAAAGAAAAACAAAGAAATACATAAGGAAACATAAAATAGAAAGAAAAACAAAGAAATACATAAGGAAACAGATAAAATAGAAAGAAAAACAAAGAAATACATAAACAAAGAAAAGAGGATAGCAAGATCGAAGAACAGAAAATGGGGAAAACAAAGAAATACATAAGGAAAAGATAAAAATAGAGAAGGAAAACAAAGAAATATAAAGGGAAGAAGGTAAAAAAGAAGAAAAAAGAAATACATATAAATAGACAGAAGAGTAGACAACAGGAAAACAAAGAAATACAAAAGGAAAGGATAAAAAGATAGAAGAAAACAAAGAAATACATAAAGAATCATAAAGAAAAGAGGATAACAAGAAGAACAAAGAAATATATAAGAAATTAAAGAAGAATAAAAAATTGGGAAAACAAAGAAATACATAAGGAAAAAGATAAAATAGAAAGAAAAATAAAGAAATACATATGAAGAGAAGAGGAGAGAAAGAAGAACAAAGAAATACATTAGAATAGAAAGAAGGAATAAATAATGGGGAAAACAAAGAAATATATAAGAATAGAAAAAAGAATAAATAATAGGGAAAACAAAGAAATACATAAAAAACAAAGAAATACATAAGGAAACAGATAAAATAGAAAGAAAAACAAAGAAATACATAAGGAAACATAAAATAGAAAGAAAAACAAAGAAATACATAAGGAAACAGATAAAATAGAAAGAAAAACAAAGAAATACATAAACAAAGAAAAGAGGATAGCAAGATCGAAGAACAGAAAATTGGGAAAACAAAGAAATACATAAGAAAAAAAGGTAAAATAGAAAGAAAAATAAAGAAATACATATGAAGAGAAGAGGAGAGAAAGAAGAACAAAGAAATACATTAGAATAGAAAGAAGGAATAAATAATGGGGAAAACAAAGAAATACATAAGAATAGAAAAAAGAATAAATAATAGGGAAAACAAAGAAATACATAAAAAACAAAGAAATACATAAGGAAACAGATAAAATAGAAAGAAAAACAAAGAAATACATAAGGAAACATAAAATAGAAAGAAAAACAAAGAAATACATAAGGAAACAGATAAAATAGAAAGAAAAACAAAGAAATACATAAACAAAGAAAAGAGGATAGCAAGATCGAAGAACAGAAAATGGGGAAAACAAAGAAATACATAAGGAAAAGATAAAAATAGAGAAGGAAAACAAAGAAATATAAAGGGAAGAAGGTAAAAAAGAAGAACAAAGAAATACATATAAATAGACAGAAGAGTAGACAACAGGAAAACAAAGAAATACAAAAGGAAAGGATAAAAAGATAGAAGAAAACAAAGAAATACATAAAGAATCATAAAGAAAAGAGGATAACAAGAAGAACAAAGAAATATATAAGAAATTAAAGAAGAATAAAAAATTGGGAAAACAAAGAAATACATAAGGAAAAAGATAAAATAGAAAGAAAAATAAAGAAATACATATGAAGAGAAGAGGAGAGAAAGAAGAACAAAGAAATACATTAGAATAGAAAGAAGGAATAAATAATGGGGAAAACAAAGAAATATATAAGGAGAAAAAAGAGAGAAGGAAAAACAAAGTAATACATAAGAAACAAAGAAATACATGAGGAAAATATAGAATAGAAAGAAAAATAAAGAAATACATAAGGAAATATAAAGAGAAGAGGACAGAAAGAACAAAGAAATACATAAACAAAGAAAAGAGGATAGCAAGATCGAAGAACAGAAAATGGGAAAAACAAAGAAATACATAAAGAAAAGACAAATAGAGAGAAGAAAAACAAGAAATATATAAAGAAAATAGGATAGCAAGAAGAACAAAGAAATACATAAGAATAGAAAGAAGAATAAAGAATGGGGAAAACAAAGAAATACATAAGGAGAAAAAAGAAAGAAGGAAAAACAAAGAAATACATAAGGAAAATGTGGAAAGAGAGAAGAAAATCAAGAAATACATAAGGAAAATAACATTTCTAGGATTGGTGTCATGAATAAATTAACCCGAGTCAAAACCAGAGTGCGTCTTCACCTGCGAATTAGCGGGCTAATTCGCCAAATAGCGCGCTATTTCACAAAAAAAAGGCTTCTAGCTCGAGCTAGAAACCCACGAAATAGCCAGCTAATTGCGTCTTCATTACAAACTAGCTCGAGCTAGTTCTGATCGGGTTAGTTTCCCGGATCAGAATTAGCGGGCTATTTTGGAAACTCGGGCTGATGAAGACGGGCCTACAGATTCTAGAAATTTCTCCTTTTCTCTCTCTCTTTTTTCCTTCTTGTTTTTGTATGTGATCAGGGTAGATTTTGGGGGTGTTGAAAGGCGGGAGTGCGGGTGTTCCCTCGGATAGCTCTAGAGAGGGCCAGGAGTGACGTTCTTCCTCCTCGTCCGACGTGCATAACGTCCTCCAGGCACGGAGCTCTTGGAAGCAATGCTTTCTTATTTAAGGTGGGGACATACCCTGAATGAACTTTTGTGTAATTCTAACACCTGCATTTCTACATTCAAGACCTGAATATGATAAAATTGAAATGATTTAGAAGTTTACACTACTAATAATTCAATTTCTCTCATTTTTATCACACAATATGATATCGCTAATATTATTTTTAAAAGATAATTTCATATCTCACATGATTTTTTTCTTTCTTCAAGTTTTCTTTTCCCCTTATTTGAAAAATTCTCACTCACTGTATAATAAATGGAATTCAAGGATGTAGCCTACAACTGGCCTGTGAATTAAATTACTTAGAATATAAAATGTATTAATGAGCGCGGTAAGGAGGCCTACATGCACATGTACTGTACCAATGAACTGAAAATATGATTTTGATTAATACAGTACATGACCACTAGCCCTTTTATCAATATATATACAATACATGTATATCAAATTATGATCATTTTGATAAACTGACACTTCTCAAATAAAAATGAACTTACTTATACTTGCTACTAATTATGAAATTAGACATAAAAATATTCACTTGTAAAGTAATTTGTGGAAAGTCCGAAAAAGGGTACATAAACTTATAAATAACCTAAAAATATTAAATGCCACTTCCATTTATAGCCCAAAACAAGAAGTGCTCAGCAGTGATATATACATGCAATAATAGCACGCATAATAGGCTTAAGTGACAGAGTCCTGTTTTCATTTTCGCTCATTTTACCTCTGCCCTTGGTTTTCATAGCATGCTGCACATTTCCTGTTGTTTTGAGAGATCGAGGAGCGATCTCCCATAGACACCTTCAAAACAAGCATCCACAGATTCCAAGAGCATTAACAATGATTTACATTTTCTAAAATGGTGTAATAGTACACGATTGAGGTGTTACTTTTGTCTTTGTGTTGGAAAATCTGAGCACTTTTCATTTCTATTAATAAAATTTGTAAATTATGATAGGTTGTTTTTTTTAACATATGTAGCTGAAGTGAGATGTCTGTATCAAAAAGTCTAATATGTATTCTTACAAGCACAAAATTTAAAGATAAAGTTGAGTTCTGGTCATGTGATTACATTGTGAAAGAAACTGCACACAGAAATGGATGCAATGTATAAGGGACTGGACACACATACAGTGTACATGTATGACACTGATGTTCAGCCCTAACATTTCAGCTGTCTTTCATCATATTTTGAATCTGAGGGCATTAGAAAAGCAATCCTTTTCAGGAGACATTTCTACTATGTATGATGTTCTTCCAAACTGACATTAAAGGAATGAGAATGCTCACAAATTAGTTTTCACCTTTCTCAGAACTCAACCTTCTTTTTAGGTTGAATCATGGTACATGTATAAATGCATGATGTGCATATAATTTGCATGCTTCCCAGCTAGCAGTCTAAATTGTTCCTACTCTGCATACACATACAACATGAAGTATGCTTGAGCGCTGTCATTTTTCCACATCTATTAATACGGGAGATAAGTCATCACAAATAATTTCAATTTTTTCATTTTTTTACAAGCGCATAATTGTCTAATCTCTTTTAAAATTGTTATTTTTCATGATATCCAAAATATAAATGTTCCTGCATCTGCATATAAATTGGTTCAGCTTAAGACTCACATGCACATTATGCAGTAAGTGTGAGCTCTTTCAGTTTTTCTTGTGCCTATAAAAGAACAAGATAAGCCATCATAAATGATTTCATTTTCGTCCTTATTAATTGTTTAGAGCACATTATATAATCTCAAATGTACTTGCTTAGTAGTCCTCTGCATGATAACTGTCTAAATGTCACTTTTCTGCATATAAATTTAGTTTGGTGAACCTACATATACAGTATGACGAAGCATGCTGCGGCTCCATTAATTTTTCCATTATTTTCCATTTTTGATCATATCGTTTTGAGGAAATTGTTAAATTGTCTAATATCTCAGTACAGGGATGTCATAAATGGGTATTCCTTTTTTCACACAAAACTGAATATTCTCCTGAATTATTCTCATTTTTGCATTACAGAAACTCAAGATCGGCATGACTAAAATTTTAAAAAATCAAGTAAGAGCAAGATTCCATCATTATCAATATGAGTCTACAGCTGATATAACATCCCTGCATAATTAGTTAGTTCCACACAATTATTAACTCAATCTAAGACATCCACAAATTAATCAACGAACTGAGATTCACCTCCACTTCGTCACTCGTTAAACGCACCAATTCTTCACGACATGGGGATAAAAACAGCTTTCATGCATAGCAGCCGTTACAAATTCATGTACTTTGTCAGGATATTTTCAATTAGTGAGTTTTTATTCAGAAGCGAAAATGATGACATTAAGAAACACAAGGTATGTATCGTCTGTTGAGAGCCAGAAGGGTGTTGTTAATTCATATACTTTACACTGAGTTAGCAACTTAGCAACTTAGCACCGTTCTAGCTCTGAAAAGACCATATGTATACATATACAGGAATACACAGCAGAACCTTATACAAACAATACTATCATCGCAATTGATTCACACAGAGGTATAACATTCATTCGCGGCATAGAATATTAAGATTACTTTTATCAGTCACTATCAAAAGACCTTCCAAGATCATTTTGGCAAGATGAAATTAAACCTTAGTTTTGCAATACAAAATGTTAAATGCCTACAGGCACAGGCAGCCTGTAATGTTGTTTGGTGTGGGATAAACTGCCAATGTAACTGAGGGAAAGAGTCACTGAGTCAACACAATATGTAACAGAAGAGGAAACAGTCACCAAATCAACACAATATATGTACATGTATGTACATGTACACAGTAATATCCAAGTAAAGTTCATGATGAATTATGATAACATCGTGAAAGGCACACCTGCGTTCATATTTCACATTGTTTATATAGTATATAGTTAACATGAAGCTATAATGCAGACAATGTTTAGATATAACATCAACAAAGGATGTTCTGACTTCTGAGTATTAAAAAAAAAATCATGTAGGCATTTCCTAGATTTGTCTATGAGCCAGTGTAAAAGTCACTTTCAAGTTCAGACCTTTGCTTGGATTTTCGAGAGAATATGTGAGGTTTCCTGGCTATTTTTTTAGAAACCCTTTTCAGTTTCCAAACTTTCTTAGTCTTGAGATCAGATAGCATTTTAATTATTGCTAGCCTAGCGCCTATTTGGATTGTAAATTATACTGAAGGTTGTGTCAAGTGTTAACAGAAAAAAATTATATTTCTTGTTTCTTTCTCTGTGTTTATTTCTATATTTCGTTTCTTTCTCTGTCACAAATTTACTTCATGGTAAATGCATCCAGCCAAAACTGGTCAAATTTTATTTTTATCAAACAATGTATACATCTTTTCCTGCTAAGCTTGTTGCCAACAAAACTTTGGATAGATCTTGAGTCTTAGCCCCTACATGTACAGTGTATGCTGCTCATTCTAACATGAAGCTACCGTTAGTAAAAAGACACAAGCATAATATATAATGTGTAATGATAACCGGCTCTCGAGCCAAAGTGCACTTCACATTACTTACATTCGAGGCAGCTGTGCTTCGAGTGCATATATGTGTAAGATTAAGTTCATGAAAGCTCACCCTGTTACCAATTTCATTCATAATGGAGCAGGCCTCATTTAAACATGTTTCATAAAACGTATTAGAGCACACATGAAGGATCATGAAAGGAGGCCATTAATTTATTGAGAGTGAGCGAGCGAGCTCTGCCCACATGAGGCAACTACAAGTACATACTACATACATGAAGGACCCTATTCTCACCCCTAAATAAGAATGTCCTTATTTAGAGTTGTCCGAAAGATTGCTGCAGTGGGACACTTCATTTTGCTTTCACATGTAAAAACATTTTTTCTCAATGTCTTTGCTTGTTTTTGCAATACTCATGTATGCTACACGCCAAAGCATTCTCTTAGAATCGAATGTGCCTCTGGACTATACAATATGTGCATGTCTGTGTAGTCCAGTGGTTTGCTCCAGAGTCCAGTAGAGCCTATCTAAAGCAGTTGCGGGTTCAAATGCTTTTGCCAATACGACTACAATCACTGTAATTTGTGAGTGAGAACGGGGACGTTCACACTAAGGATGCTCAACACGCGGTTCACATTCATATTATAAGTGGGCAACATGTAACATGCAAATGCACATCTGTTGAGATATCGTTTGTGGCCATGTTTCAAGGATTATGGATTAATCAAATGAGGCCATGGACACACATTACTGTGTCTAAATGCTCCAAGTCCTCATTAGACAACATATTATCCATGACTGAATGTAAGACACTGAAGGTATATGGTTTATATATGTGCTACATGTACTAGATATGAATAGAAAATTTTGTTTTGATAAATGGATGATTTGTCCAAATTTGTCAATAATTCCATCTATTAGTAGTTAGTATTACAGGAATAATTGCATGATCATGCACATTTATGTTCTTTTTAAGTCCTTAGTTAACTGCACAATGGTGACTGCAAGCATCATTTCTACTTATTTGCCATCATTTTGTAATTAAATTATTTATTAAATTTTTTTTTTAAATCACCATTTGATTTTGATAATACATTTTTTCATTCTTTGATTATACATCTACTGCTCGAGTCATTACTTTATAATCAACTTATTCATTTCAAAAGATTACTACTCAGATTTCCAGATATGGCATAGTCAATTTGAACTAAATTCAATGGACTAATTAAGTTTCATTGCTTACAGGGCACAGTTTACAAATAATATAGAAAACAATCTGGTTTTCATGTTTCTTTGGTGTATTGATTCTCTTCATTAAATATACATATATATTTATGAAAAGTAGGTATTTCTATTTTACTTCAGGCATGCATCTGAAATATATATTTGCTGTCAATTCACACATGACCAATGTAACACTAATTCAGTATTGATAACAGTACATGTACACACTGTACTACATGTACAACATGTCCTTTTATGGCACAAGAAATAGACTAAAGCCAAGTTTCCTCTTGAAATGCTTAAATCTTTTGAATCCTCCCCTTTCCCCAAATTGAAACTTGTCAGCTGGCATGACCTTTTCACATTACGAAATAGGACCATACATGCAAGAATTCAATTAGATTGGACAGTTTGTCACTTAAAATATAAAATGACATACACAGAGATTCTTCATTTTTCAATACTCAGATGACGGGCCATCATGATCAAGTATTCTTTTCCTTATATATCGACTTTCCAGTGCACATATATCCTGAAACATGAATCTAACTATAGAGCAATGTGCTTTTAATCAAGAACAAATTGCACTCTTCCACCCCTGTCATTTATCTTTTCCTGTTTCTAAACCAAAACGTAAACATTTTCTCCCACTTGATTCATTTTTCATGTTGGTAAGAGCTCAGTTGTGACACAAGTTGCAAAAAATAAACAGAGCAGACATTACTTTCATATCTAAAAAGTACCAATCACCTAAAATAATAATTTGTGTAGAGCTAGAGTAAAGTTAACCTCAGTTCAGTTCAGTTCAGTTCAGTTCAGTTTTATTTAACCAATCATAAAACAGACAAATAACAATAAATTATTGATACAAAAGTAACAAAACATACAATACAATGAAAGGTTTGGACCCCTGAGAAGAAGAGCTTGTAGTTGGGGCCCAACAAAATACAAATGAAATAAAGTAATATAATACATTTACATAAAATGAGATTAAATGGATAGATTCGGTTGGTCAACATTCGCACATGTATGCACACATCTATACACATACACACACACCCACTCACACACATATATAATATGTTATGTACATGTACATACACGGATATGTCATACATCCATGCATATATACATGTATACAGTACATTTCAAAGGAAGTCCTACAGAGCAAGAGAGAAAGAGAAAACAGGAAAATGCTTTTTTTTTTTAAAAGAGAAAAAAAAAAAAAAAAAAAAAAGGAAAAGAAAAGAAACAATACAGAGAAAGAGAAAGAGAGAGAAGAAGATGGAAATGACTCCACTCAGTTACAATAAGCTTTTAAAAAGTTCCCTTATTACACAATACCCTAAATCTTGATAAAGTAGAACTTAACCTGATTATAATGTAGACTATTCCATTTACTTATTCCTACATATAAAAATGAATTCAGAGATTGGGTTGTTCGTACAGGAGGTTTATGTAATAACAACCTTTGCCTTGTATTATACGAATGAATGGAAGAATTGCTTACAAACATAGTTTTAAAGATTTGTGGAATTTTTCCAGTATGAAAATTATACATAAATATTAGGGTGTTTAGCGTTATTAATTCCTGAACTGGGAGAACTTTCATTTGTACAAATAAGGAATTACTAGAACAATTATAATCTGAATGTGTTATTATCCGAATTGCTTTCTTTTGAAGCACTTTTATTTGATTTAAATGTGATAAATATGAATTTCCCCAAAACGATATTACAATAGGTCAAATGCGGTAATACTATTGAATTATAAAGCAACTTTAATACATTATATGGAACAACATACTTTGATTTTGATAATACACCGACACTTCTTGATACTTTTAAAATAACATTATTAATATGGGTCTTCCAGTCAAGAAACTCGTCAATGGTAACACCAAGAAACGATAAAGATGGGACACATCTCACAACACTTTACCTGACCTTCTATGGGTTAATGGGTAAGGAGTATGAAGACATTAAAGGATAACATAAAACTCCCCCGCACGGAACCCAACTCTGACTTCAATTCTGCACTCCCCTCATTTTGTGCGAGCACGTATGGGTGCGTCAATTAGTCTACTCGCAAGTCACTGTAATGTTTATCTTGAGAGTATTTAAACTTGCAATGTCTCTTTATAGAATTAATATTAAAAGCTCATAATTTGAATATTGTATGGCAACATGGAACTCCTAACATAGATAAATGTACAGAGCAAGATATTTTTTGTGATTGGTACTCTTCAATAAAATCAAGAATTGACTATCATACTAGTCAAACTATTAAAGTAGACCAATACGTACATGTACATATACATGTACAATCTAGTATTTCCAACTCAAAAGCAAAATCCCACACAAGTGACAAGAAATCAGATTCATCTTCAAGCAATTATTTTCTTGAAACAGCCTTTCCAGGTGTACATAAATTAAACAAGAGCTCTCTTTTTAGGTTAAAATTCTAAACAAAAGTGAGATTTCCTCAACGACAATCTTTATATTACTTACCCCCTTTTCACAACTAATTCTGAGTTTTCGCGCCCTGTTTTGTAGTTCTCCAGAGCTAAACGGCTCTTTGCTCTTTTAGAGCTTTTCAGAACTAAAATTGGTCTCTGCTTTCATCCTCTTCACTTAACCTTTCTCTCTGTATCAACCCTTTCAGGACAAGAATTATCTAAGGGCTAATTTGATCATGTTTTGTTCTTCAAATTGGCAACAACAATATTTTTCTTTTAGTGCTACATGGCTATAATGTGTAATGTCTTTGAAAGCAATACACATTGTTAAGGATTTTGTCTAAAAGTTTTAAAAATTGCCAATTTTGATTTTAAAAAAATGATTCTGAACCTCCCAATTTGTTGCCAATTTAAGGATTTTTAAGCTTATTCTAGTTTTAAAAATTCTTTGCATCAAACGCAATAGCGTCATGCAACAAAAATGGACATAGTTTGTGCAGAAATTTTTGCTCAGATTTCTACTCATGCATCTGGTATATTTTTTTTTGAGCTCTGAATCAAAAGTTATTGAGCCAAACCACAAAATGTGCTCTTGAAAGGTTTAAAGAGAGGACGCTCAAGTGTCCTTCTGTTTTTTATGGCCTTGCTGTTCTACTTTTGTTTCAAACCACTTCACATCTACATCCTTGCCCTGCCCAACCCTATTCTAAAGTTTGCACATGCAAAACCTTAATAGTTGTAAGGTAAAACACAGGGTTTGGACTTTAAGACTATAGACTGTAGTTACTGTACTCCATCTATAGGACAATACTGGAGCCTGACGCAGCCAGTGGTAAGCTTGGGTTAGGCTAATTCACCGAAGACACAATCAATTTTGTGAAAGTGTCAAATCAGAGGCTGTGCTTCCAGGCTACTTATTCTGCCTTCTTAGATATCAGATGCTTATGCTGACTCAAGTGATGAACTCTTTCACAACCACAATCGAACTGGGAATTTTAAATAAAAATGTGATTGAAACTAAATTTATGGGCTGTAAACAATTTTATTTTTATTAAACAAACCTTTCTGAAGGGTACCATCTATCTGAGGCTTAGTATTCAACTGATTAATTATCCCTTCTTCAAGTTAGATAAATGGTAAATATAATAATATTTCCCCCCTTTCTGTTAAATAAATTTTAACTTACTCGACTAAGTGGTCTCTTGACTGGCCGAATCTTGGGCAGGTCACGAGAGCGTGAACGCGGCGGACGAGGGGGCCATGGTTTCTTGCGATACTCCACCACCATTTTGAAAGATCTTTTATTCCCGAGTTGACTTGAATGGGCACTGGCCTTCCAAAGTTACACAACTGACAAAAAGTTGGTAACAACAGGTGATTGGTTATTAATAAGTTCTTGCACTACCCTCAAGGAATAACGCCATTTATTTTGAGAAGGGTTCAGTTTCAAGGTTGAACGTGCAGGAATTATACACCATTCAAAAGGTCTCAAGTTAATGCTATATTGTTATATACTGTTGAGGTCTTGTGCTGTCATCAAAAAGTATTTCCACCTACATGTACATGTACTTCAAGACTCACTTTCAAGTTGAAATATTTGTCATGATTCTACACCCAGACATTCACAAGAAAATGCTGGTTTCTGAAAGTTCTTGTACTTTCTTTAAGAAAAAATTATATTTCAAAGAAGGCTCAGTTTTGAAGTTGAAATCATAGAAATTTCACTTTCAGAGGTTCACAAGGACAGGACATTGATGTAGTTTCTTGAAGACCATTTCAACCTACAAGAACAGTCTGCCTTCAGAATTGAAGTTGTAGGAATTCTACATCCAGAGGTTCACAAGCAAAGCTGTAGAAGACGACTCACTGGAAGGAACTCTGAGTAAGATTACCAATGTCCTGTTTGTGTCCTACAGTACAGACTAATGAGATATCTCAACATCAAACATCTACATGTAAAGTGACACTACGAGGTACTTCCACTGCACAGTTTTGGCTCATTGTCATATGAAAGAATTGAATCAAATCCTAAATGGTGGGACTTTTCCCTTCAAATGAGCGGAGTAATCAAGGCTAGACACTAATTGAAGAAAATTGGCTGTGCAGTTTAACGTAGAAATGGCAGACAAGAAAAAAATTAAAGTCTGTTAGCACCGCATGGGATCCTAACAAAGTCTGTCGAAATCCTTTTCAGAAGTATACACAGCTTGTCGAGGACTGCTTCAGGGGCCAGCAAAAAATGAAATGAAGCAACTTGGTGTTCATCAAGACAAGACCATTGACAGCCAGAGAGAGAAAGAGAGAGAAAGTGTCTCACAGGCAGCTGACTCGGGTGCTTCCTACAAGAGTTCTGAGCCTCGTGTCACAAACATGAAAGGTAACATGGTTGCGCACTCATGACTGTGACAAGCACTCCCTCTAGTGTTGGTCTAGTGAGCAGGATGAGTCACACTTGCCAGAGTCGCCTGTCACATGGAAGTGAACATTATGTCTGGACCTGTGGCGCATTAGCAGCACCATAGAAAGGCCAAATTGGGTTCAATAACGGTGGAGTTACAGTTCAGATCTTCTGCTTTCTATTCTTACATGTACAAACAGGTTGATTTTGTTTTTTTGTTTTGTTTTTTCAAGCAAGTTCTTATGATCTGTCCCATAATATTACTCATTCATTTTCAACTTTTAAGAGATGAAAAATAAGTATGCTATGAAAAATTTGTTACCATATATATAATCAAAGCTAAAGAAGAAAGAAGATAGGGGAATCAATAATTTCAGAATGCAAGAAAATTGAAATATAAATCAATGGATTGTAAATTGTAATTTGCATGTTTCAAGATGTTCATAATTTTGATACAATTCATGAACATATTTATAAGCTTTGGATTCTAGTCACTGAGCTACAAACAGTTCACATTTATCACTCAAAATGGTGATGAGGGCATCTCAAACAAAGGGAACTGTGGCAGTATTAGGAAATAGAGAGCTTACGAAACACGACGGGAGAGCAAACAGAACGTTCACTCGAGCGGAAAATCGATCTGCGCATGCGCCAATGCGAAACTCTCCCCGTCCCGTTCATTT
The DNA here is from genome assembly GCA_025618425.1 of Heliocidaris tuberculata. NCBI lineage: Eukaryota > Metazoa > Echinodermata > Echinoidea > Camarodonta > Echinometridae > Heliocidaris > Heliocidaris tuberculata. The sequence goes on from CM046840.1 coordinate 41,467,198, forward strand.
TCAGGACGGTATTCGGGCGAAATAACGTCCGGTCCGCTAACAGGACGGATCTATGCATGAGTGCGTGGGTCGCGCTCGCGTCGCCGTCCATTTTGCATCGTAACTAAAGTTAGGAACAGGACGGGAACGGTGTGCCAGGACGGTCACGGTCGGTCGATTCCCCCGTCGCACTGCCCCTCCGTCCCGTTTCGTAAGCTCTCTAATGAAGAAAATACACTACATGGAATCATGGATCAGAGACTAGATATATAGATTTGAAAGCTTGCATCACCTTCCAAGTTCACACAAAACAGGGAGAAAGTGTTTCTATGATTCACAACAAAACTCTTACTCTTTGTCACCAACACAAAAGCTGTCTTCACTAGGACTTTCTGGAGACATGGATACGTTTGAAGATGACATAAATATACTAGTAGTCTATGTGGAAGCAGCAAAGGAAGTGCTAGTTTCCCTGTTGGAAATACATGTAGACCGGTATTGCTTTCATAAAGACGTTACAAAAGGTAACTGTCCATGGATCAGGGGTAAAACAATGCAAAGATGTTAAAATTAAAAACATATTTCAATACCTCCAAACAAATTCCCAAAAGAGCTCAACTAAAGAAATAATATTTACCTGAATTTTGAAAAAGAAATATTTAGATCATGATATCGATCACTGACAAAGCAGTAAGCACATAATTCAAATATGCATTAAATAAGCGATATAAATATGTCTTGTATTTCTATCCTGTTACTATGCACTACTTTTTCCTATGGAAATGATTGTACACAATATTCCAGTGTCCTGCTACAAAAAAAGGTCATTGCACATTCTCATCTCCCTGCATTTATGTACATGCTGGGCTTCAACACAAACATACATGTACAAGTACATTACATGTACTATAGCTAGTAGTCTGAATATAAAACATACAATCACTATGCAATTTGGTATTTAAAGAGAAGGTGGAGTTCTTGGAAAGGTGAAAAATAATTTGTGAGCTTTCTCATTCCTTTTACATCAGTTTGCAAGAGCAGCATAGCAGAAACGTCTCCTGAAAAGGATTGCTCTTCAATGCTCTCATATTCAAAATATGATTAAAAATATGATGAAAAATAGCTGAAGTATTTGGGCCAAACATAAATGTCACATGTGTGTTCACTGTTCAGTCCTTTATACCCATTTCTGTGCGCAGTGCATATGCTTTTCAATGAGATTGGGTCAATTTCTTATCATTTTGATGATTCCAAAACCTCTGCAGTCATTATCAACCTTTCCCAATTGCTTTGAGACAGTTTCTTTCACAATGTAATCGCCATGACCAGTACTCAACTTTATCTTCAACCTTTTGCATCATCTACATGTACTAGCATAAGAAAAAAATATTTTTGCGACAAGTCTACTCTCCCACACTACATGTAGGTGTTTGCCTTATTTCTACATGTATCAGATATCAAGTTGCCTACGGTGCTACCTGTATAAACATTGTATATTCTTGTTAATTTCATATTTCTGTCTGCAGTGTTGCGTCCTGTGTAATCTGAGTATGTTTGGGCTGCCTTCAACAATAATATTTCCTGTTTTTCACAATATCAGATAGCTTTCACTTTTGACAGATGGGATCAAGTTCATTTTCTTCACATTTGAAATTATTAACAGAAATAAACTGTAAAAAAGAAGGAAATCCACTACAATAATATCATGATAAACAAAAACAAAACAAAATAAAACAAAAACTTTTTTGTTACTGAACCATGCTTTGTTAGCTAAATTGTAAAAGTGAGATTTTTATGCAGTAATTCTTCTGAATTTCAAGGTTTTTTTCTAGAGATTTTTAGTTATGCTGAGAGCTCTTTTAAAAACTTTCCATTGAAGCTACATGTATAGGGTGTACATGTGTACATGTAATTTCCCATCCCCATGTTTTATTGGTCCTACAACTCAAATAGTCCTGATACAAGTAGAGGAAGTAGGACTATAAAGATGGTCCTAGTTAAAAAAGGTATATTTTTTTAGAATCTTCAATAAATGCAACAACGGACAAGAATGAACCAATGCATAATTGTAATTCCCAAAGAAAGCTCACAGATTTGCAAAGATTACAGAACAATGATAGTCATGCCGTATGGAGGCCGTTTTGAAAGGAAAGCTTAGGAAATCATCTTGTAATCCTATCAGTAGATACTGGGTAGCAACCTTGTACACTTTGTAATCTGATGCTACATGTATTCTATTTGTATGCTGTCTTCGCAATTTAGGCTTTCTACATTATGTATACGTGTACAAAAGCGTATTGGTGAAAGTCATTTTACATGGAAGACTTCCCCTATAGGACATGTTCTTGTACCCCCCCCCCAAAAAAAAAAAAAAAACTTCTCCAGGACAGCTACCCACAAGGGCAAACATTAGCACTTGTGAAACTATGTCCCTACAAACAGATCCCTGCTTTACTTTGGACCAATCAGGAAAGAGTATTATTTCACTATACAGTTCACAGTATGTTATTTGAGGACATACAGTACATACATGTACATGTACCATGTAACAAAAAAGGTTTAAACTACAGAGCCCAACTGCGAGTTTCCAATTCTAACCCTTTTTTCATATAAACTTTGACCTAAGGGTACAATGACTACAGACTCACCACATCTACTGATTCTACTCGGATCAGTCTGGCCATGATGTACTGTATTTTCCGATACCAATCCACTACAAAGTCAGCTCCAACCTCTGTACATGAATAAGGTTGGCACCATAACATGTAGTAAATAGTGAGCAGGAGTTAGTCCAACCAGGAGTTAGTCCCACCAGAAGTTATCCTTTGGTCCAACAATCTTATGGGTGCAAAGTGGCCAACAATGCCAGCAAACCAATCAGTAGCAATCAGGACTTCAATCACCGTTCATTGTACACTACGAGGATCCCAGGGAACACCTACATATCATGTAAATAGTGCTGGGTCTCTGTTGACAGTAGCACTTCCCTAAACTTCCTATTCATGTTCATTAGAGCTTGGAGAGGAAATCTACCTGGCCTCGTTTGTGGTGCTTGTTCCCTTTCATATCTCTGTCGGAAAAAAAGTTAAGACCGTTTTATGTGCCTGTTCAGCTAAAATGATTCCAATCTTCATGTAATACCAGTATCATTACCAAGGATGTAGATGAAAAGGGGGAAAAAGGGGGAACATCCACCCCCAAGCGCATGACATAAAAAAAAAGGATAAAAGAAGAGAAAGGAAGGGATAGGGGGAAAGGGAATGTGAAAAGGTGATGATACGAATTCGCCCTTCACACGCCCTCCTTCTAATTGATGGCCTTGTTTTGTTTTGTTTTGTAGACCAATGCCCCCCCCCCCCCCAACTTCCCCGGTGAACCTGGACCCTCCTTAATTTCTCAACCCAGGCTATGCCACTGGTAATACATGAACACCCACTCAATCCAGGTACATGTAAAATAATAGATGGCATGAATGAGGAAGAACTGAATGGGATGATCAGATTAAGTTACCACTTTATAGTGGGTCTCTAATGTTGGGCTATCCCAAGTACTGAAGTGTGTATGACCAAGGAGTGTTCTGTGATAACTCCTTGGTATGACCTGTGAACAGGAACACTGTGAGTGTGATTGCAAAGTGGATTCTTGGCAATAACTAAAAGATATAATACTGAATCTGTGTAAAAAATATATGACCAAGCAGATGCAGTTAAGTTTTTATAAACATGTATATCATGTAGATTTCTTTTTTTTGTTGTTGTTGTAAACACATTCTCAATATTAAAGATATCAAATAAAATTGATTTTTTAGAAAATGTTTAAAAATCTATGTACATGTATATGTAAGCAAGAGATGGAGAAAATCCTGTAAATCGGGGGGGGGGGGGGGGGGGGGGGGGGAGGGGGGGGGGATTACACCATTATTCTTCAAGTCTATACAAGGTATTACTCTACTTTTATGCATTCCCAAAACATCTGTCTATTCTAATTTCACCCTAACCCATCAGGTATCAAATTTATTTCAATGAACTGTTCCAAAGTAAGAGAGAAAACACAATATGTACATGAAAGGGGGGGGGGGGGGTATCAATTTCTTAGAGTCCATACAAGGTATTAACTCTACTTCTATGCAGACACCTGTCTATTATAATTTCATCCTAACCCATCGAGGTCAAGCCAACAAGACTGCAGAGAGGAAGTGATATCATTCTTGAACGTCTCTGCCCACTCTAGTCCAAAATTATGTTCTGAATGAGTCTGTAGATGAAATTGTAGCAATGCATGAAGTCTTTCAGTTTTCTTGAAAAACGTTAGCTGTAAAACCAGAAACTTTTGCGCGCATTTAATGTTCGCAATTTCGCGAGTGGTACCAATTCACGAAAGTTTCATGCCGTGAAATCATTGAACCATATTTAACATAATACTATATTTTTGCAAACGCGAAAGTTTCTTGCTGTGAAAATGGCAGTCACTTACAATTTGCTGAAGGTTCTGGTTTTACAGTAATTTTTTGTTTATTTGTTCAACTTTTTAAAAACTTTGCTAGCCATAAAATGATATGTAAGATGTTATAGCTTGATAAGCATTAAATGTCAACACACAAATGAAAGGTCAGAGACCGTCAGACTACACTGTATCAAGATTTAATCTGTCAAGTACAGTGCAACAAATTATACAATTGGTATTGAATTTGTTGTGAGGCACATTAATTTTACTGGAAAGTGAACTTTTAGACCTTAAACAGAGTAACACAAAAAAAAAAAAAAATCCTTAGCATCTCAAACCTTCACTTATCTGTTTCTCTCAGTCACCAAGTTTGTCAACCGGTTGTTATTATTAGGTTGTTTCCCTTTATTCAAAATGTTACTTATACATGTACTTTAAAAATCAAAGCTTGACACTAACTAGATGTTAAATCAAGAAACCAAGTAAGACTGATCTAGAACTTTTGTGTTGACTAAAATGCTGAGAATACATCTAAATTATTCAAAGATTATATTCCATTCATAATTTTATTACGAATATGTACAAGGAGGTGAAGGAGCATTATGTGTGGGTTCACATGCCTCCAGGTAACATTGTTGTACTTCCCTTTGTGCACCCTGACCTGATAATATCTTCTCTTGTAGAACTACAGTATAGTACACATATGCATGTACAATCACTGCCAGCAGAGTCAGACAAAATCAATACACTTGCCTTTTTTATTTTCCTTCTTTTCAAACTCAAGACCCAGATATGACCATTGTTGTACAAGGTTATAGAAGTCCTCTGTATGTAACCTTAAAGATTTGATTTGGTTGCATGAAACAAGAATTATTCTTGCAATTACTTATTCTTCTGTTATTCTTTGAGAGTCAGCCTGCTAAATATCCTATCAAAATCTGAAGAAATATGATGTCATTTTCAACAAAAAAAAAGCAACAAACAAACACTGATGTGGATTTACTTACTGTTCATGTGTAGCTTTCGCTGTGCAATTAGCATTACAAAGATAGCGAGATCAGCATGGAATGTGCGATGTATACGAACGGAGTACAAGGCAGTGTAACTCTGAGCAGTTCCGACACGGCACGCAATAATATCTTGCACCATCGCACGCATAGACGGCAGTCTTTACGCATGCGAGATATTACTTATTAGCACAACTAAATTTAGCCTGCCACGTCGGAACTGCTAAGCATTGCACTGCCCTTTACTCCAATCATCTACAGCGTACATTGAACCATGCCCATCTCGACGTCTTTGTAATGCTAATCACACAGAAAAAGCAACACATGAACTGTAAGTAAATCCTCATCGATGTTGGCATAAATTGTACTTTTTTCATGTTTCTCATGATCCGACTGTTGAAGTGGTCGGGTGGGCTGGAAGAAGAGTTTAGCAAACTCCAAAGGTGGTTGGCAAGGTTCACCGTACGTTGAAATGGATGAATCTTGCCCAATGATTTTTTTGTTTAATCACTCAGTACGCGAGATTGCTTCCGTGTGTGGCCCGATATTCAACTTCAATGTCATATTTTACAAAACATCAACTCAAGCTCGTGTGGCTGGGGCAGCATTTCATTTAACTACATATACACAACACTGTCGCAAAGCGACAGCGTTGTTCATGTCGGTAGTTTTCTAACGTTGCGAACTGTGATGACAAAGTGCAACTACATGCTTTTCGCTGAAATTACAAATAGTTTTGAACTAAAAATTAAACTAAAGAGAAGTTCAACTATTGATTGATTACAATTATTTGAGTTAAATTTAGTTAAACAACTCACAACTTACCAAAAATTATTGTGTCGTCTGCCAAGAGTAGCTGGGCTACTGTATGGCAGAAGTGACAGAGAATGTAATCGCTGCACTAACTGAAAGGTCCCACCCGTGCATAACTAGTATTTTGAATGGACAGGTTTTGGCAGACAAACGTTGAAATTTTATAGCCTGTAGTGTGGACATTGCCTACTGCTTGCTGGAGATTGAACTTCAAAAAATCCATCCAAGCAATCGATTTCATGTGTCGTCATGTGAGTATAACGTAAAATTAGAAGTTAAACAATACATTTAAAAGTAATTTTGTACATTGTTTTCAGCGACATTGAGGGGTGTCGCATTGAAAGTTTAGTGGGTCCTTATCAGATGCCATGCTTCGCACGGCGTCTGGTTGGACCACATTTCCTCAAACCGTCATAAGTATGGTGGTGGATCCAGTGTCCGAACACTTTTCAGAAAATCAACGATAGCAAATAAAATATCAAACGAATATCTGTCAAACTTACAAAATGAATGCTCAAAGTCCTACAGAAAAAGAAGTAGATGGAATTTTAAAAAGAGAATGTAGATTTAATACAATATTCCCTTCCGAGTGAAACCCTTCACAACGACGCGGCCTTTTGGTTCCTTGATAAAGGTACTGTATTTCCGAACGTGTCAACCTATGGGAAAAAGACACAACCTTTGTTTCAATAGTGTGGTTTTCATACGTGTAATCCCATGCGTATGAAAACCCATTTTAGGCGCTTAACTCTACACTTTCGGTAATACAATCTGTTCGGAAATACAATCCTTGACTATATTACAAGTTCGCCGACATCCCATTGAAACGCTTGTATTTTAATACAAGCGTCTCAAAGGGATATCATCATCTGGTATACGGGAGTGCAGTGAGGCCTAATCCTGTAAATCTCCCGGTCGTCTTCCAAGATAAGTTCATTTGTAAATTTGAGACTTAGAACGGAGTACGGTTATGTCGGGGAACTTTTACTTATGACGGTTTGATTGAATGGCCCCTGCCCTGGTCTCCAGTTTCCCTAACTCTCACTGTCTCAGACTGGGGTGCTGACAGACTCAGTCATCATTCAGAGACCGATCACACTCAGTCACACTCACACTCACACTCACAGACACAGTCAAGAGTCAGCCTCTGAGCTCATACTGGCTCACAAATCAAGATGATAAATTAATGATGACAACAATAAACAGGTCTGCTTACCAAAGTCGAAATGGTCGAACTCGCATTGCTATTGCTGGGAGACCGTTGGACTGTGACAAGTGACATCTTTCTTCAGATCTTGGGCGATGAAGTGGTCAGCTATCCCTTTTCTCTCGTTCACAATATTTTCACTTCCGTAATAAAATAAAAACAGCGAGAAAATAAACAGTTCGCCGTATTTCGAGACACGTGAATCCCCCAACGGACAGTGCATCAGCGAAAAGATTTATCAACCTTGTAAGTTTTTGACACTTGTGTTCACTCCCAATGTTCATTAAAAGCGAATAGATTGCTTTGACTGAATGTCGCGACCACTAAAATTCGTGTCTGTGAAAACATACGGTATCCTCAAACTAAGGAGAAAAGGAAAATGAGATGTAGGGAATTGCTTGAGAAAAAGTGGGCGGGTCGCGTCCCAATATTATAAATTCTGTATACACTAAAACCATGACTTTGTGATAGACTAATGTTATTGACAAGTTAAATTACAGATTTAATTCACCAAGAAGCTGCATAATTCAACTGGATCTCACTTCTCAGCCACTTTGCCACTGTCGACATCAACTCGTAAAATATTTATTTATGCAAATTCCAAAATAAATCTCCAAGTCTTGATGGATACGAAACATTTGTTACTACCAATAAAGAAATAGAATACAACATTGCCTGGAAAAATAACAAGCTTCCAATTCATTTTAGGAAATGGAGATATATGTTATGAAAGTGATACTTTATTTATTTTTTTCAAAATAGTGTTCAAAACCAACTTAAATAGATGACACTGGGATCTATGTCACAGTATTACATCACTAAATGTGAATTAATTTCCATCATGTGATAGGCTACTCCCCAAGAACCTGTCAAAATGACTGCATTTTAGTTTGTTTGTTTGTTGTTGTTTTTTATCATATGTTTTGGATTGATATCATGTTTTATTATATACAGTATATCGCTGCACTTTTTATTTGTTTTTTTTTTCTTTGATTTATGTTTGATCTTGTTCAGTTCATGCCGATCGTTTTTAATTGTTTGTAAATATTGTGATTATATTTTGATTGAACAAAACACAGAAAAAAAACTCGTAAAATGGCATAAAGGGGGGGGGGGGGTAGAGAAAAGAATACAGATGTACTATTTTCTAATGATAATTCAAGTATGAAGAGATTTTACGTGAATTACAAAGTATGTGTATGTATAAATTCTTTGTTCTTACATGAATGTATACATCATCCAGATACGTATATATTTACTTGTGAACTCTGGATAACACAGACGATCGCACGGTCTTTGCACCGGCGACGGATCCTTCGAATGTCTGCCCTATCAACTTTCGATGTAAAAGTTTCAGTATACTTTATTCATGATTTATAATATTTCTATTTTTGTATGGATTGGTGATTTCACTGAAAAGAAATGAACAAAAGAATACTTATTGAAAACAAAAAATGTACGTCAACTCTACGGCGAAGTACGTCTGAAAAATTATTTTGAAGATATGAGCAAGTACTGTACTCAGTGGCGGCACCAAGGGGGGGGGGGGCATGGGGGGGAATTTGCCCCCCCCCCCCCAGTTGCCCCCCAATAATTTTCGGAGTGAAAAAAAATAAAAGGGTGGAAAATGAAAAAGAAAAGAAAAGGAAAGAAAAAAGTGAAAAAGGAATGGAGAAAAGAAGGAAAAAGAAAGAAAACGGAAACTTGGAAAGCAGTGGCGGCATCAAGGTGGGGGGGGGGGGGGGGGCATGTGGCAAATGTCCTCATATTGGGGTAGTTTTATAGCCAAATAATCATTTCTGTACATTTTCACCAAAAAAAGTTTCAAATTTTTTGCCCATTCGCAATGTATAACTACCACCTTATTATCGGGCAGCAAGATGCTCAAATGTCCTCATATCTGGGTACACGTAGTTTCATAGCCGAATATAATTTCTGTACATTTTCACGACAAAAAGTGTTCGCAATAAATAACTACCACCTCATAATCGGGCAGCAAGATGCTCAAATGTCCTCATACATATTGGGGTAGTTTTATAGCCGAATATGTAATTTCTGTACATTTTTACTACGAAAAATGTCAAAATTTAAGCTCGCTCGCTTCGCTCGATCGCAGTATATAACTAACACCTCTTTATAATCGGGCAGTTCAGCTAGATGCTCAAAATGTCCTCATATCTGTGTAGGTTTATAGCCGAATATTCTGTACATTTTCACTACAAAAAGTGTCAAAATTTTTTTTGTCCGCCCTTGCCCCCCCCCCCAACATTTTCTTTTGCCCCCCAATTGCCCCCCCCCCCCCCACTTTAAAAATCCTGGTGCCGCCACTGACTGTACTTGGGTGAAGTCAAAAGTGGGAACCCGATCGACTCCATACCTTTTAAAATCAATTATCAGGGGACCGTGAGTGGACATGGCGGATCCTGCAATTTTTTATTTTTTGTGACGGGTGGCACTACTCCCCAAAATCTGAGAAGCGACTAGGCAAGCAACCAAGCAAACAAACAAAACAAAACAAAACAAGACTGCAGGTTCAACAAGTTTAAACATTTCTCCACCACAGCTATAATCCTGTAAATGGGTTTTATAAACTTCTCTTGGCCTAATGTGTGACAGTGGACATTCCCGTTTAAACTTCTGTCAAATCCCGACGTATAGGCTACAATTATTGTCGGCATTTTAAAAAAAAATCTTATAAAAAAAAAAAAAGGTAACCGGTTGTGGTTTAGTTTTCTCAGCAGTGTAAACAGGGAATAGAGCTCATTCATTTTGTATGATATAGACTATACATGTATCTTCCAGTTGTTTTATTTTCTCTCTTTCTCTCTTTTTTCATTTCTCTGTTGTAGTTTATGTATTCAGTGTGTGTGTTCTCTTTTGTATATTTACATGTATTTGTTTGTATCTTTTATTTTGTTCAGCTCGCTCTATGGACCTCTGCAGCTGTGTGCAGTTGAGTCTGAAATAACGTCTTAAATTCAGAGGCGGCGGGGGGGGGGGGCAGTGGCACCGTAGTGCCCCCACTATTTCAGTTACCCCAAAAGTGCCCTCATTTTATTTCTGAAAGAATGCATCCTTGCTCTCTGATAAGTGCAGTTTTTACTACTCAAAGGGCCCCTTTTCCCTTTCTATTCAGTAGCGGGGGAAATCCCCCCTCCCTGCACCCACCCCCTGGGGAGCACGCTTCACATGCTCATCAGCAATTTCGCACGCTTCACTTGCTCATGAACCACCCCTAAAATTAAATAATAAAGGCAATATTTTCTGAAAATTTTTCCAAAACTTGCTCACTACGCTCGCTCGCTCTTATAGTATACAGTGCAGTGTGATTCAATAAGGAAACCCATATTAAAGCCCCAATATCTTAAAAAAACAAAGTAATTTATTTCTGAAAATGCCCCCTTTCTCTCTGATAAGTGCAGTTTTAACTATTCAAAGTGCCTCTTTTCCTTTTTATTTAGTCCCCTTTCCCCTTCTGGTAAGTGCCCCATTTTCCCCCTTCCGATAAGTGCCCCTTTTACCTATATTTCTCACTGTTTCTTACAAAAAGAGCCATATATATCTAAAGCTTTAAAGCATTGGTGCGGTTTATGCAGAAACAGGTACTCCTGTTACTACAACTACAATGTATAAGGCAGTGGAGCTGGAGGCAAGACCTACCCCCTCCCCAGCAAAGGATTTTTCATCGGATTCTCGGAGAGCGGTGGGGCGGTCGCTCCCCCAAAACGCCAACTAAAAAAAAAAGCGAGAGCGAAAAAGTGGCGCAGGGGGGGGGGGGGGGGTGAGATAAAAAAAGCCTAAAAAGGTGCTACGAGCCGTTATCTTTCTCTCAACATTTGCTGAAGTGTCAAAGTTTTCGAGCAACGCGGCGCGGGAAAGGGAAATTCCCCCTCCCCGCGCCCATCCCTGTTACATACAGTTCAATACTGCGTCCAAATAACTGAAAAGCAGTCAGGGCGTGCCCCGGAGTGGAAACTAACTTTCCGCCTTAAAAAGGGGTTACGAGCAGTTATCTTTTTCTCAAATTTGCTAAAATGTCAAAGCTTTTGGAAGGGGGAAACTCCCACTTCCCTGCTTCCACCCCTGTTACATACGGTGCAGTGTTTCGTCAAAATAATTGAAAAACAGTCCAAATAACTGAAAAGCAGTCAGGGCATCGAACTAACTTTCAGCCTAAAAAAGTGCTACGAGCCGTTATCTTTCTCTCATATTTGCTCAAACGTCAGAGCTTCCGCGCTTCGCGCGGGAGCGGGAACCCCCCTCCCTGCACCCATTCCCTGGAGGGCACGCTCACAACCGCCCCCTAAGATTAAATCCTCGCTACGCGGTTGAGTCAAGACAATATTATTTTCTGAAAAATGCCCCCAAACTCGCTGACTGTGCTCGCTCGCTCTTATAGTTTACAGTGTGATTCAATAAGGAAACCCTTATTCAAACCCCAATGTCTTAAAAAAAAAACAAAAAAAAAAACACTAAGTAAAATCGCTGAAATGTATTACAGTGGTATGATAGTTGATGATGTCTTCTTTAATTTGATACCCACCCAACTCACCCAAATACGATCATGGATTATTGAGCACTGGCCATTTTTGATAAGCATGTCAAAATAATTATTTTCCAAGCTTGGGCTGAATGGTGTTCAGGGGTTTATTTCATTATTTGTGAGTGCATTCCATCAATTTCACTCAAAACTTGGGCAGAGGCAAATTTGACATGAATCAGGAAAAATGTTAATGTTTAGCTGTCCATGGTCGAATCTTATTGATCAAGGTGTCAAATTAAAGGAAACATGATAGTCTACAATTTGAGGTATATGATTGCAACGATTTTTAGGGTTGAATCTTATGGTTTCCTTTTTATTGACTCACACTGTATAATGAAATCAAGCAGATCGTATAAAGCATGTTTGATATCGATGTAATCCTTAAGAAAACGACGGGGTTAATGAACAAATTAAAAGATCATTCTACATTCCCCCCAAAATGAATTTGCTGTTGTCATTACATCGCTGTAAATAATTCACAACCCAAGGACTCCAGCATTAGGAAAAAGTCTGAAAAGTTTTGCTCGCTCCCACATGATTAGACCATAATGTACACACAACTGCTACTTGGGGAAGCTGAAGCAGTGTCCAGAACCACGATAAAAAGGAAGAAGATGATGCTTGATGATGTATTGACTGTAGAGTAATATCAGTGTCACAAATTGTCCCTTTTGTTCACCCCTTGCAGGTGTCCTTTTTCAAAAGTGACCCTTAATTTTTGCGCCCCCCCCCCCCCCCCCCACTTTGAAAGACGCTCCGCCGCCCTTGCTTAAATTTGACACTACATTTCACTTTTTACACCGATGCGACGTTTCGATGTTTATAACTGCCGCAGTCAGAGTTGGTCCGGTCTTGGGATGTCCCCGGACAGAGTCAATTGAATAAAACGCCGGGAAGGCTTTGGGAGGGGGGGGGGGGGGGGGGCAGCAGGAAGTTCAATTCTGGACCAAACGCTATACACAACCTTACCCTATATCTTTTTTCACAAAGTAAAATTCAAAGTGACACCCAATAATCAAGTAATCCAGAGAAAAGAATCTATGAAGTATTTACAGGCATCGAGATGGCTATATAGCGAAGTTTCATTTTCTTCTCTAGTAGAATCAGTTGTTAAAAAAAACAACAAAACAAAACAAATTTTCGTTTGAAATTTGTGTATAGATATCAAAGTTGTATGAATTTAAAAGCAAGGCGATACTCTGTTTTGCTCTTATTCAATGTTTATTTCGGGTCCGCTCGCTATTCATATAGGAACCGCTATTCATTTAACACGTGCTATGAATAGCGGTCCTTATGAGTAGTTATGAATAGTGGTCCTTATGAACCCTAACCCTAACCCTATGTCCTTATGAAGGACATCCAGCGAGGAAATTTGTCTATGGTTTGCTCGCTATTCAGAAGGACCGCTATTCGTACAAAACCGCTATTCGTTTAGTCACGCGTTATGGATAGCGGTCCTTATGACTAGCGAGGTTACCCCGTTATTTGACTATGCCAACCCTGCATGGTATAAACATAAACAAATCAGATCAAAAAAAGTTGAAAATTATGCAGAACAAAATGGTGAGATTTATAAACTGTTCTGGTTCAACAACTCGTTGTCTAAAGCGACCTTTCCAGAGCTGGTCTTCTTGAAGTCATTTAAAGATTTAAAACAAATACAAAAACAAAAACAAAAAAAAAACTCGTATTGCATCAGTACATAAAACATATCATACTAGGACAAATCATTATATTCGATCAACTTCAATCTGGTTACTGACTTGCACAATTATAATACAAGAAATAGCCGATACACTGACTTTAACTTATCTGAAAGAGTAGGTATTATTGGAAATACGTTTTATTACATTGGTATAAAACATTGGAATTCTCGTCCTAATAATATAAAGAAGACAGAAAACTTTGCTCATTTTAAGAGGAAATTAAAGGAATACCTATTACTTGCATTGAGAGTCAGAGAAGATAAGCGAATTACATGGTATATGACTGAAATAGCCTAAATACACATTTTCTTTTCTCTGCCAGGTGGATTCATATTTTCTAATTTTGTATATATTTTTATTTTTTTAGAAATTATATACAATATAGATTTTTTCCCCTTTTCTCAATCTGTAAATAATTTTAATTTATTAATTTTGTATGTTTAAGGACCCCACTGGAAATAAGCTTCTCGAGCTTCTGTGGGTTATCCTGCTCAAGCTTATTCCTTTTTATCTGTTTTTCTTTGACTATTCTATTGTTGTATGTTCGAAGCTTAGCGAATAAAAATCAATCAAATCAATCAAATCAATCAAAATAAAGCCCGGGGTAGTATATCGCAGCACTGGTCCGTCACTCGCACATGAACTCTATACTCGTCAATCCTTTTCACCTACATGAATGTAATCTGTAGCTGGCGCTATATCGACTAGGAAACGCTCCAGATGGCAACAGACTTGTGTGTTAAAAAAATAATAAAAATATATCATGAAACGATGATTATCTTTTCTTTTCTTTTCTTTTCTTTTTTACAAAAAAAATTGTATTCAATAGTTTTTAAACTACTATCGTGGAACAATCAGATAGTATATCCATGAAGGAATCAGATTGGTTGAAGAAAAGAAATATAAATGAATTAGTAAGCTTTCATTAAAAAATGAAAATAAAATAAAAAAAAAGTTAAGGCAAAAGGATCATCAGAGATCAGACCAAAAAACAAAGCAGCGAAAAGCGTTGATGAAGCAACATTTAGAATTGCATGTAGCTTTAGACCGAAATAATTTATAGCAAAGATAATCCTTGATAGTGCATCAGCCAGAATGGAGGGGAAATACCGCAACGAGGGTTCACACGAGCTTGAAACAACGAGCTGAAACTACAAGCTGAGCGATCGTCGGAAGTAGATACTACCGAGAGACACGAGCTAATGGAGAATCACAAAAATGTTATGTTTATGTAGATACCCAACAGTTATTAATTAAAACGCAGCTTGCCTGGCGACAAGGGGGAAAACAAGGTTTTTCAGTTTTAGTTTCAGTTTAGTTTTATTTCTGCATTTTTCAACAATACAAATTAAAATCAAACGATATTTATTTTAACGTCGACAACATTACAAAAGAAACAGAAATAGCGATGCAATACAGTGAAATATGAATATGAAATAATTGATTTGCTTGTAAACATAATAGTAATTGTGAGTCAACTTTAATCACTTTATAAATGCATATATGCTACTGTAATTGAGGTAATATGACAGAATAGAATAGAAACAGGTAGAACAGAAACAAAGTGATACAAAAATGCAGCAGACCGCGCATCGTAAGCATGAGCTTCATAATTATAATGGCGGCCTGAAAGGGGTGAAGGGAGTGCAGGGGAGCATAAATGAAAGATAATCTGTAGTCACAGAACAGCCTCCGGCCCCATACATTTCCAACACAACACTCCTGAAGATAAGTTATGTGAATAAAACTCTTTACAATCGGAAAAATAAGGCGCAAAAAAGGTCGGGAATAATGCATCAACAAGAAATTCGCTTTTTGAACACTTTAGAGGAGAATGGATTATATTTTATATATTTTGCTGTTTTTCCTTCAGGATACGGAAATATACGTAAAATATCTTGCGCAATCGAACCGTAACGAAGGTTTTTTTTGTTTTGTTTTGTTTTTGTTGTTGTTGTCAGAATGCGCCTTGAAAGATCTCTGTTCAAAATGTTTCTCTGTTTCAAATTTCCCTTTGTGCATTATAATACTCGGGACTTCCGTAATTCCGTAAGTGTGTGGGTTTGTGTGTGGCGCATGTAAGCCAATCGTCATTCTGGTAATATTCCTTCCGTGTTAATGTCATTCACTTATCTAGGGAGCGGACATGTAAACATTTCTTACTTTCCTAGACATGTTTTTGAAGAAATAGTTTATATCAAGTCAAATTATAAATAAATTTGTGGCGATCGCCGGGTTTGCTGCGGGGAAAGTTACGGATCACCTTGTAGCAGACCATGCAGTTATGGTTTGACTGAGAAATTTTGACCACGTTTAGACATCAAAAAGACTGAACATGGTTTTGGAATACCCGCAGTAATTATATGCAGCGCTCAGAGCAAGGCGACTGATAAGGATAGCACTATTCCAATACCCCAAGACAACAACATGGCAAATGGCGGCTCATTCAGCAGCGCGGACGATGGCGCCAGGAAATCAGAAGATTGTCCTCTACCCGCTTCAGTTCACTGATGGTGTCAGGCCTTTGGCGCTCTTCTGGTCCACGTTGCGCCCGACGGTCGGCTTCGGGGTCCGAAAACAACGGTCCCAGTGATAAAGAAAACATTATACAAGCAGATGACAGTAGTTCACAGAGGACGTCCTGAAGATGAGGATATTGCCATGGAAACAGATTACATAACAGAGGCAGAGGTTTGGAGTCCGACGAAGACTGAGCTTAATAAATCAGGTACAGCTTCCTCAATAAATGGCAAAAATAAAAGAAAATATATTTAAAAAGAAAGAGAGAAAGAGAGAGAGAGAGAGAGAGAGGCCCCGGGGATAGAAAGGGAGAGGGGGAGAGTAAACACATGAAAAGAAGATACAACCCCCTTCCACCCCCTAATCGATGCCATTTCATCCATCGAGCAAGACCGGTACCCCTCCCCCCCCCCCCTCCCGGCATGGTGCAGTGCCCGCTCATTGTCTGAACCCACGCTACACCACTATCTGTTGAGTCCTTGATAACGCGATTTTCAAAATGGATATTATTACCTTTACCCTTTATCCCCCCCCCCCACCATTCTCGAAATACCTGTAGAATAGGATATTATTAGCTAATATGCATTCACTAATAATTATAAGGACGTCATACAAAATTAAGGATTATTTTTTCCAAATAATTTTAAACAATCAATTGAGAAAAATAAAGAAAATTTAAGATATTTATTATTATTAACCCATACTAGAAAGAGCATTTCGTAGTCCAAGAAAATGTACTCTCTGACAGCAAGCTTCATGAATTTAAATTGTTACAAAGAATTATTTATACAAACCATTTTGTATCGTTTCGGAGTAGTTCAAAATAATCACTGTTCTTATGTAAGAAAGAAGAAACATAATCATGTCTTTTTTTATAAGTGTGTTCACATTCAAAAGATGTGGGAAAAGGTTAGTAATGGATTCAGAATCCTATTTTAAAAGATTTAAATTGGGAGAGGATTTATTTAGGAGTTAAGATCGATAATGTGGGGAAAGAAACATGATTAAATCATCTGATTGTATATTAGTTAAAATATAATCGTTTAAATGTAGGAATAGAGAGAGACACCTCCGAACGTAAAAGAAATTTTAAAAATGATGACAGAGAATTAGTTAATGGAGAGAAAAAAAATTGGCTTTGGAAAGAGATACCCTATTATTACACCACAGAAAGTGGAAAGATTTTGATTTCCATAACAAGGGGGTGGATTTGGGGAGCTAAGTGTGCTTAATAACATCATGATTACGCATTTAAGTTGGAGATATAAAGCAGAACAATAAAAGGCCATTTTTATTTTATGCCTTTTTAATTTTTTTTTTTTGGGGGGGGGGGGGGCGAAGGAGGTGGTAGGGGAGTGTTTCTTCTTCTTCTGTCTTTTCTTCCTTTTATTTTCTCCCGTATTTCCTTTTTCTTTTTTCCTCTTTTAAAAGATATGTTATGAACTAATTTTTTGCATATAATGATCCTGGCATGTGAATATACTTGTTTATATTATCTTACCTTGATTATTTGTGAAAATGCATGAAGTAATGACAGAATCTTAAAACAAACAAAACAAAAAAATTATGCCCAGGATGGGTAAGCATCATTATACTTTGAAAAAGAAATTATCAAAGAGAACTTTTTTTTTACTTCCGATTGTATTGACCTCATTTTACCATGTTTATGGTACTTTTGTTTCAAATCTGACCTGTCTGTCCATCCGCATTTACAGTATTTTAATATGTTTATTCACAGATCATCAGGGACTTGGCACTACTGACTTGGTCTTCCTCATAGCACTAATGAGTTTGTGGCTATGGATCATTTTTTACATGTATCAATTCGTTTTTGATACATGGGGTCAGAGTAGGTTTGTCTTGGATACGTTGTCATTCCTTTCCTACACTTCCCAGACATTCTCCATCGTAACTTTCGCGCTCTTGACCCGCTTGAACATCTGCTGGAGGAAATTTTGTGGAAAGCGTCCGAATATCCAGGGGGTTTCGCCATTTGAGATGGAGTGCCTTCGAATCCGAGTGGCACTTCTTCAACAGAGTAGCGATTCTACAAGATGCGGCCGCAAAGATTGCCTGAAGATCCGACAGTTCCTCCTCTTCCTGGCTCTGCCTCTAGTGAACACGGTCAGCAAAATATACTTTGACATATTTGTCCTCGTACCTGAATGTCAAATCGTGTGGCAGCACTTTAACAACACTGTTTTCTTCGCTCTGTTTTCTTTGCTACGGTTGTTTCTGGTATGTGATGTACATCCAGCGTGTCTCATTGCATCACCAGTTGAATCACGCAGTGGACAAAATCAGACAGTTCGCTGTTAAAGAAGACGGTGAAGGTAGCCGAAGATTGGTAGATAGCGTTTACTCGGAATACCACGTGATTCGAAAGTTTACGGGACTTTGGATGGCCTTCACGTTGTTCTCGGTATCCGTTAGTGTCATTTGCTGGGTGGTGTTCAGCTACGAGGAGTCAAAGCCTAAAGATGTTGCATCGGTAGAGTCCCAAAAAGTATCCCAATCGAGTAGGCAGGTTTTCTTATACTTGATGATCTGCACGCAGAACTTCATGTTTCTCGTTGTCCCCTGCAGCGCCGTTGGAGGAGCAAATCTGGAGTACCTTTGGCATCGATTTCGTCACGTCCTAACCAAACGCAAGGTTAAAGGTCAACTACAGTTCTGGACAGAGGTTGATACCTACATGACTCAGATAGACACACTAGGGACACCCGCGCTGCAGTGGACACTGGCTTTTCCGATTCTGGGTGCCATGCTGTCCCACTTCTTGGCTAGCAGGAACCAAAACAGCTTTGACTACTGGGAGTATCCATACCGTTGCAGTGTTACAGCTGAAAACATTACAAGTTTCTTGGAATAAATACGTTTAGTGAAAAATCATGAGTAAAACTCGTCCTTTTAGCTGAATCGGGGGGGGGGGGGGGGGGGTGATGATGATCTATGGTTGTTGAAAAAAGAGGCCTAGTGGTCTACAACTTATGCGATAGAGCAAATTGAGCAAACGTTTCCCGGTTTTCAATACTAATATTGGTCAATATTGGTCAGAGCACGAAATATAAGAAACCAAAGGTAAGCCGAATATTATTCATGCACCTGTGATCAGGTGTATGCCGAAATATAAGTGCATTATAGTATTATACCGTGTGAGCCATAAAAAGTATACACTTAGAAAATTCCCATTTTGTTTGAAACTCAGTTATGAACACAAAGTTATTATACATATTTTGAAAAAGTATCTTCCCCCGCATCATTTGGTACCATTTTTGTGTGTTATGTGTTTACGTTTGGATGAACAGGGAGCATTGTTTGCGCCAACGTACTCCTTATTATGTAATGTTTGAACAAAACATTTTGAATAGGGGCATTAATTCGGTCTTTGCAGATACAAATAACGCCCAAACCGTCCAAAACAAAATTAAACATGACACACAGTCATATTAAAACACACATACACACAAACTCAGGAAAATGAAAATAGAAAGTCACACACACATTTAGTTTTTTCTCACATGGTGTACTCATCATAAGCAGACATATCATGCAAACACGAGTGCATCATACATGTGCACACACAAACAAGCACATGATGATGGTGTTCATTTAGAGTAAACTAAACATAAAAAAACAAACAATAATATTCTGATTCAATTTGCTTTATCAAACTCTTTTATATTTTGACTTGATGTTTAACGATCATGATATTATGATGATGATATTAATTGTTCCTCAACATCCGAAAGTCCATCTTGAAAATAACATGCGTAAATGTTTGTCATCGTGGATCTTCTTTAGCTTTATTTGTGATCAGGAGTTAACTGTCTGTCCTTTCACCTAATCCTCAAAATGACCTCAGTGTGTGTGTGTGTGTGTGTGTGGGTGTGTGCGCGTGGGGTCGTGTGTGCGTGTATGAATTGTCAATGTGGCAAGAAATAGGGGAACAAATGAAATTGATGCACTTACTACTTTAAAATGGGAGGAGATTTTGGTTGGGTTAGATGGAAAATCAGAAAAGCACATGTATATTAACCACTTAATTATACTCATAAAATATATGATATACAGTGCGAGATCAAAAGGAACGCCCCCAACAAAGAAAGAAATCTATAATGCACTTTTAGAAAGTAAGGATAATGAACATAAAAAGCAATAGCTCGAAATAAGTTAAGTCTACATCTAAAGCAATGGAATTATTTTGAATGTTGGACGGAAGGAGGACATACACGATAATATCACAAATAGTTTTAAAGAAATTATATTCATTATTACAAGTGCCCTATATACTTTGAATTTGCACCTATCAGGATTTAATCTATACCTTGTTCAGTTAAATGGTACTATATTTCTTTATTTATGGATGGCATGTTATAGAAATACATAATTTGTATTGTGTTTATTGCCATGTTGAATTATATTGTGTAATTAATGCTAAATTTGTAATTATTCGTTTTGAAAAACTTAATCAAGGAATTAAAAAATTATGAAAAGAAAAAAAAAAGTGTATGCGTGAGTTGTGTTCCTCATAGGTGTGTGTGCGCGCACGTGTGTGTGTGTTTGCTTCTGGGAAGTCACATGCAATGTACCTCATTTGATACATTTATTTCATTCCCTTACTTAAAGGGAAGCTTGAGTTCTGGGAAAGGTAAAAAATAATTTGTGAGCTTTTTCATTCTTTTTACGTTAGTTTGGATGATTATCATAGTAGATATGTCCCCTGAAAAGGATTTCTCTTCAAATGCTCTCACATTCAAAATATGACAAGAAACAGCTGAAATGTTCGGGCCGAACATTTGTGTGTAGTTCCATATACACATTTCTGTGCGCAGTGCATGTGACTCTCAGCAGGATTGAGTCAATTTCTTCTCATTTTGGTGATTCCAAAACCTTACAATATACACCAATTCTCATGTACTATATAATCAACCTTTCCCAATTGATTTGAGACAGTTTCTTTCATGATGTAATCGCATGACCAAAACTCAACTTTATCTTTAGAAAAGGAAATCCAACATTAAAGGGTACCTGAGGCCTGAAAAAATAATTTGTGTATAGTAAGCTTACAAAAAAATCAACCCCAGAAAACTTAACACGTCATTCAACGGCGACAGCATACCGGAGATATTGATGTTTGGAAATAAAATACCCCATAAAAATAATATAGATAAGACTTGAGCAAAGATATGTCGATTCAGGAACGTCCTCACTGTCTAAAAAAAACAAAAACTGTCAATTTTCGATTCGATATAAATGTATTCTGCGTCTTATTCTAATTATTTGTTGTTTCACATGGTCTGTAGATTCTCTGTAGTTCATGGGCCACACCAATTTTCTATTCGATAATATCATTTTGCGTTGTGTACTTGATTCTTTAATTGTTTTATTTGGGTTGTAGATTCTCTATGAGCCTACGCGCCAACAATTTTTGAGTTCGATAAGAACATTTTGCGTTGTATACTTCATTTATTTGTTGTGTCATTTGGGTTGTAGAATGTATATTCTTTGTAATTTATGCCAACCGATTTTCTATTCGATATAAACGTTTTGCGTTGTATATTTGATTCATGTGTTTGTTTTTTTTGTTTGGGTTGTAGATTATCCATAAGTTACGCGCCAAATCAATTTCCAATTCGATAAAAACATTTTTTGCGTTGCATACTTCATTCATTTGATGTTTTATTTGGGTTGTATATTATCCGTAGGTTACGCGCCAAATCAATTTCCAACTCGATAAAAAACATTTTGCGTTGAATACTTCATCAATTTGTTGTTTCATTCGGGTTGTAGATTCTTTAAAATGTATACGCAACCATTTTTCTATTCCATATAAACGTTTTGCGTTGTATACTTCATCAATTTGTTGTTTCATTCGGGTTGTAGATTCTTTAATACGCCAAACCAATTTTCTATTCGATAAAAACATTTTACGTTGTATACTTCATCCATTTGATGTTTTATTTGGGTTGTATTTTATCCGTTAGTTATGCCCCAAATCAATTTTCAATTCGATAAAAAACTGTTTGCGTTATATAATTCCTTCATTAATTGTTTTATTTTGGTGATAGATTCTACGTAACTTACGCCCAAATCAACTTTATACCTCCTCCAAACGAAGTTTGAAAGGGGGTATATAGGAATCAGCGTGTGGTCGGGTGCCGGGTCGGGCGGGCGGTCGGTCGGTCCGTTGCAAATCTTGCGCATCGAACTACTTCCTCATTTTTTGAGCAATGCTCGTGAAATTCGCCACACACATTTGTCTTGGGATGAAGATGTGCAAGACATATTTTTTGAAAGCGCCGGAAACTGCGTTGCTATGGTAACGGCATTTCATGGCAATAAATCAGGTTGAAATTTTGCGGCATCGAACTACTTCCTCATTTTTCGAGCGATGCTCGTGAAATTCGCCACAAACATTGGTCTTTGGATGAAGATGAGCAAGATATATTTTTTGAATGTGTCGGAAACTACGTTGCCATGGTAACGGCATATTATGGCAATAAATCAGGTTGAAATCTTGCACATCGAACTACTTCCTCATTTTTCGAGCAATGCTCATGAAATTCGCCACACACATTGGTCTTGGGATGAAGATGTGCAAGACATATTTTTAGAATGTGTTGGAAACTGTGCGTTGCCATGGTAACGGCATATTGTCATACTGTGGCAATAAATCAGGTTGAAATCTTGCGCATCGAACTACTTCCTCATTTTTCAAGCAATGCTCATGAAATTTGGCACATACATTTGTCTTGGGATGAAGATGTGCAAGACATATTTTTTGAATGTGTCGGAAACTGCGTTGCCATGGTAACGGCATATTATGGCAATAAAATGGGAAAATATTGCAGATCAAACCACTTCCTCATTTTTGGAGCAATGCTCATGAAATTTGGCACACACATTGGTCTTGTGGTAAAGATGTGCAAGACATATTTTTTGAATGTGTCGGAAACTACGTTGCCATGGTAACGAAATATGGCAATAAAATGGGAAAATATTGCAGATCAAACCACTTCCTCATTTTTGGAGCAATGCTCAGGAAATTCGGCACATACATTGGGGCGGGGGCATTAATCACCTTCGGTGATATTCTAGTTTATTTCTGATTTATTTGTCGTTTCCTTTGGTTAGTAGATTCTCTGTAATTCATGGGCCAAACCAATTTTCGATTCAATGAATGTATTTTGCCTCGTAATCTTATCTATTTTGTTGATTCATTTAGGTTGTAGATTCTACGTAAACCTTACGCCCAAATCAATTTTAGACTCGATGGATGTATTTTGCGTCGTAATTATGATTTATTTGTTGTTTCCTTTGGTTTGTATTATAGGTTCTCTGTAATTGATGGGCCAAACCAATTTTCTATTCGATAAAATCATTTTGCGTTGTGTATTTGATTCATTTGTTGATTTCTAGGGGGTAGAGAGGGGGGGGGGGGGGTTGTAGATTCTCCGTAAGTTACGCACCAAATCAATTTTCTATTCGATAAAGGTATTTTACCTCGTATACTTGATTCATTTGGGTTGTAGATTTTCCGGAAGTTACGCGCCAAATCAATTTTCCGTTGTGTATTTGATTCATTTGTTGTTTTATTTGGGTTGTAGATTATTCATAATTTACGTGCCTAAACAATTTCCAAATCGATAAAAAACATGTGTTGTATACTTCATTCATTTGATGTTTTATTTGGGTTGTATATTATCCGTAAGTTACGTGCCAAATCAATTTTCAATTCGATAAAAAACTTTTTGCATTACAATTTTATTGTTTTACTTGGACTGTGTATACTCCGTAGGTCAAGCCCCAAATCAATTTTCGATTTGATGAAATATTTAGCCTCATATGTTTTATTCATTTGTTGATTATTTTGGGTTGTAGATTCTATGTTAGTTACACCCCAAATAAATTTTCGATTCGATAATAAAATTCTGCGTAGTACATAATTCACTGTTTTGTTGTTTTATTTGCGGTGTAGAATCCCCGTAAGTTTCTCCTCAAATAATTTTTCGATTCTTTAAAAACATTCTGCCATTTATACTTCATTTATTTGTTGTTTTATTTTGGGGTGTAGAATCCCCGTAAATTACGCCCCAAATCAATTTTCAATTCTTCAAAAACATTATCCGTTGTATACTTCATTCATTTGTTGTTGTTGTTGTTGTTTTTTTTTTTTTTTTGGGGGGGGGGGGTTGTAGATTATCCATAAGTTACGCGCCAAAGCAATTTCCAATTCGATTTTTAAAAAAATGCGTTGTATCCTTCATTCATTTGTTGTTTCATTGGGGTTGTAGATTCTCCGTAAGTTACGCCCCAAATCAATTTCCGAGTGTTTTGTCAACCCCAGCGCAGCACATAGCAGACGACAAATGCGATCGCAATAATTCCACTATCGCGTCGCGGTCCATGTTCGGGAGAGTTGAAATGTCTCTCGGGGGTGGAGCCTAAATGCGTTTAGACTGAATGGTGACGCTGTAGCTTATATGCAAATGAGGCAATCCGCGCGTGCTACCTTTTCGTCTACACTATTTAATTTGTCTGTGGTCTTGGCGTCTGCTGAACGTGCACGCATAAAAAAACCGCACACGCATAGAATACTGCTCGCGCGGAACTCAACTCGAGTTGAGTTCCGCGCGTCGATCGGTTTATATGCTATCCTTTATGTTCTTCAAACTCCTTAACCGTTAACCCGTAGAATGCCGGGTAAAGTTATTTGGGGTTAATTTTTATACATTCTAACTGTATACAAATTATTTCTTTTTTTGGCCTCAGAGACCCTTTAATAGCAAGTTGCTTTGAAAGAAAGAGGAAAAATGCGAGAAGCAGATTGGTGAAAGTTTGAACGAAATCGGACAAGCAATAAGAAAGTAATGAATTTTTGAAAGTTGTAATCACTATACATATGGGAATTTCAAATTTGGCGCAGGTCGATTTTTACACTCACACAAACAATGCCTCCTGTTCATCCAAGCGTGAACATATACCACCTGAAAATGGGACCAAATGACGCAGGATAAAATAATGTTCAGCGGCAAGATTAGTGACTCGAACTCGAAAATATGAAGCAATTACCCCTGTCTTACGATATTTACATTGGCTTCCTGTTTCCCGTATTTTGTTTAAACTATTAGTTTTTGCATATGAATGCTTCCAAGGGTTTGCCCCATCCTATTTGACTGAATTATTAACATTATATCGGCCTACTCGTACTTTAAGAGATCAAGCACAAGGAGTTTGTTTGTTGTTCCTCCGATCTTAACCAAAACATATGGTGAGCGTTCTTTTGCACACGCCTCCGCAGTTTTATGGAATGCACTTCCAAATTCTATGAGAAATCTTAATGATTTAGATAAGTTTAAGGTTTCTCTTAAAAAGCGTTTATTTAATGCTTAAGCTGTGTATGCATGAACTCAGTGCCCAACACCACTATTATGTACTTTTTGTATTTTTTGTATTTGTGGTTTCTTCTGTTTTTCATTTTAAGCGCATAGGGACATGCTATCCTGCAATGTATTAAGCGCTATAAAAGAACCGAGTATTATTATTATCACTTTTTCAAGACTTGTATAATAATTTTTCATTTAAACCTAAGTTTTAAAAAATAAGTTTATACTTTTATTTTTACTCACTCGGTAGTTGATATTATCATCCTCCCTTCTTCTATGAATATGTTCATCAAGGCCTAATTAATTATGAAGTGATCCACGGGTAAGGGCTTTTGGAGAGAGAAAAAAACATTCTATATCTTTGATGTACGGCTAGAGTGATAATGTTCTGGTGCCACGTTCCTCCACTGTTTCTTTTTAACTATAAAAATACATTGCTTTAGGGCATAAAATGCGAGTGAGAAAAGCAAGCGAGCACCCTCTTTTTTTCAAATAAAGAAAAGGACAATGTCACACTTACTGCTCTTGGCTCTGTTCATCGCATTGTCAGGGTATGATGTTACTTGAAGGGAAAGTGTTTTTATAAGAGTGAAAAGACTATTAGATATAAAAACTGTACAGTTTTCTTTTTTACGATTACAATCAAGTTTTGCAGCCATTATACTTATTTCAATGATGATACTGATTACAGTAATATTGATGATGATAATACCGAGTGCTTACATGTATTTGTAAAGCTAATGATAAAATCAGAATATGATTTTTTTTAAAAAATGACATCAATATTACGGTCAATAGCAATAAGATGTAAAACAACAGCAACAATAATAATGATGATGATAATGATGATGATGATGATAATAATGATAATAATAATGATAATAATAATAATAATAATAGTAATAATAATAATAATAATAGTAATAATAATGATAATAATAATAATAAACATAAGAGTATATAACTGGGTGTTCGTTTTTATTAGTTATCTTGATATAACTGAAATGTGGTGCTGGCGTAAACTGATAGGTGTGTCTTGGAGGGATAGGATCACAAATGAAGAGGTGCTGCACCGCATTCATGAGGAGCGTGTGCTGCTGAATACTATTAGAGTAAGACAGAGAAAATAGATAGGACATATACTACGACATGGTGGCCTAATGATCAGAGTCATGGAAGGTCGTTTCCTTGGAAAGAAGTCCAAAGGAAGACCTCGCAAAGGCTTCTTTGATGATATCATTGCACACTCTGGAGTAGTAGGGTACGGATGGCTCAAAATCGTAGCAGTTGGAAAGACTTTTGCTCTAGAAGTTAATTGGGTCACTGAACCTGTCACTTGACAAACCACCATTGATGATCTTGATATCCAAACACACTTGGAACGGATATAATTTCGTCTAAGCCCCTAAAATATTTAACATTTCCTATGAGTACAGTTATAGTTACCATTATGGGACCAGGTTTTTACACCTTCCTCTCAAAGTACATTCTTGTATTATTATAGTGCACATATTAATTCATAAAGTGATAATGATAGATGTAACTGTGAAATTAATGGTAGTAGCCCAATTGGAACCTGAAAATTAACAAATCGTTTTCTTAATCACTGGCCGTTGGAATGATGATCTGAAACGGAGTGAGAGCATTTTCTTTGATAGTGATGTATCCCAAAATGGAGTGATATATAGAAATGATTGGAGGGAGAGAGATATTATCTTCTTCTTCTACTCTGCTGTTCATTAATATTGACTTCTGATGATTACTGTATTCGATTTAGGTTAATTTATTTTAGCTATAGCATATATCCATAAGATGACAGAGAAATTATATACCGTGTGCCTCACATTGCATTTTCTTGTTCTATATTTGCTAACACTATAGGGATTGTATTGATTGTATTATCATACTATCCATTATCAGTTTGTATTTTTGCTTTGTATTACGCATGTTAACAAAACAAATTTCCATTAACCATTTATGGATGATAAAGAAGTGAATTGAAATGAATTGGATTACAATTGAATTGATACTAAGAGAGAGAGAGAGAGAGGGGGGGGGAGGGAGGGGGACAAGAGAGATAAAAAGATATAGAGAATACAGGAGAGAAAGAGAGATAAAGGGAGGGGAGAGAGGGATAGAGAGGGAGGGAGGGAGGGAGGGAGGGAGGAAGGGATAGAGAGAGAGAGAGAGAGACAGACAGAGAGAGAGAGAGAGACAAATTGTTAGGATTATTTGAATTACATGCATACTTTTAATTTTGGTCCAATGGAAGCTAATGACTTACTTAATAACAAATTGAAATTGAAATTGAAATTGAAATTCAGATTCAAATTTATTGACATAAAATCCTGACATAATAGGATTATCATCAAAACAAAACAAAACATGAAGTCAGAATAAAATACAAAAAGAAATAGGTTTCATTCATTTCTTTATTTCAATTTACTTTGTAATTATTCTATGTATACTTTGTAATGGATATCTATGACATTTGATTTGATTTGCATCGGAATCGAATTGAGCAATGAGGAGCGGAGACATGAAAGGGAGAAGCGTGGGGGGGGGGGGGGTAGTCGACATTAAAGTCTGTCAAATACCAACAGTTGTCTGAAATGTTGCTAATTCCAGACTTTTCTTCCCCTTGTCGCCTGTCGGCACAACAAAATCTGAAAATCAATTTCTGATCTGTGACCGAATGTAGCTTAGCTTTGATTCTAACTGTCGTAGTCGGAAAATTCATTTGGGCCACTACCCCCCCCCCCCTTCCATCTTTCAAAACAGCTTCATAACGACCTCAGACAGAGTTAGTAGCGTAGCGTAGCGAAGGGGCACTTGGAATGGCAAAATGGTATGAAAATGGAAAGTAAGATAGAAGAAATTGGAGAGAGAATAAAAGGAAGAAGAAGAAGAAGAAGAAAGAAAAGAGAGAATAATGAAAGAGGAAGGAGGAGGAGAAGACGAAGAATAATTGAAGAAGGAGAAGAAGAAAGAAGGAAAAGGGGAAGAATGAAGAGGAAGGAGGAGGAGAAGAAGAAGAGAAGAAGAAGAATGATATTCATTTTGGAGTGAGCTCTATATACCTAAAAGACATTACCCCAACATTCTACTGCGCTCATTATTAGCGGTTATTAACCGAAATAAGAGCAAGTCTATTCATCCAGTGGCTTTACAATTTACTACAGTTATCTGTTTAAAATATATTCTTTCAAAGATGACAAACTGATCTGAACCTGACCCCACATCACTGATCTCTACTATTAGTAGAGATCAGTGCCCCACATCTGTCGTAACCTGCACGGTAGTAATCCGTAGATGGCGCTATATCAATTTGGCCAGAGCTATCCATGGAATTGAATGGCTTGGTAAACAGGTCCAGTGATGCATGCCTACCTTTATATAAGCGCAATTTTCTACCCCTTTCTTTTGTTTTCATGTTTTGGATAATACATGATCAATATGAAGTGCAGAATATATTCTGCCATTTCAATTAGTCAACGGCAGGTTTAAGAGCGTGTCACCACAATATAGTATTATGTAACTGGAGGTAATCTTTGTTCTCTTAACGTTAATGGTCTGCAGGAAGTCGGCTTTATTTATTGTAAAAGCCAGAGAAAAGAGCTGAACTCCTGACCTCCAATTTTTGTAGTACCCTCTCATTTTAATATTTCAATGGAGATAATTTTGTGATGTTTACACGTACAGCAGATCGAAAAAATCTCTTTATAGAACATTTTATACACTGTAAGGGATTTGTTTGGTTTCTGGGCACTTTCTGTGGCAGATTTGGAGCACTGCGGCGCGTTGTGTTGTGCGGATTTGGGAGCTGGGTTGGGAGTTGAACGCGTGCTGTGCTTGTTTTCGTCGCGCCTTGGGTGCGTGTTTGGATGTGCGTGTTTGCCTTTATGTGTGTCTAGTGGGCGCCTAGGGCGTGGTGGGGGTGGGCGCGGCGTGTGTTTGGCTCTGGACTTGGCTCTTGGACCCGTGCAATGTGTGGGCGCGTCGCGGTGTTTTGAATCTGTCGCGGGGGGGGGGGGGGGGGGGGGGGGGGGTGGTGTTTGGAGGCTGAACGGGTTTTTTGCAGTGTAGTGTTAAATAGAGAAGTGAACTTAGGTATTGAATCACCGGTATACATTTTGTTCTGCTGATTTAAGAAAAAAAGTGTGTGTATATAAGAGTGATTTCACGGGTTCATCTACCGTTTACGGTAGTTATCTCCAGCTCCGATGCTTAAATAAAATATTGATTTTCTAAGAAAAGAACGGTATTTTCTTTTTGGAACCAGAAAAGAAGGGGCTCTGCTCACTGATGCGAGGACGGGCGAACCCGTGAAATACACTAGAGAGTGTCAGTGTACTTCATTTTTTTGTATTTTCCCTCACTCCGAACACAATGATTGCTCATCCCTATTCTTTTGTATTGTGGAAACCAGGACCCTGGGGGGGGGGGGGGGGGGGTCGATGGAATTGTGTTTCCCGTATAGGGTTTTCTTGGTTTTCTTTAATATGCCGACAGTATTTTAAAGTACTATATTACTAAGGCGGTGCATGACCACTAGAGCAGTTAACACCTTTGTACACTCTCATGGTGGTCCTGTCATCTTCGTCGTTCTGTTTTGTGTGTGTATGTCTTGTATTGTCTCGTTTTTGTGTTTGTGTTACGTCGTTGTATGTTAAGGTGAAAGGTGCAAATTTGCTACTATTGGTACACTTATTGATCTCAAAACTACAATCAGAAACCCAATATACGACTATAATGAATTACGGTGCACTGATCTTCTGTAATAGTGTTGTAATTATGTATGATGGACAGTAAGAATAATTTGTTGAATATAATCTCTTTAAATGTTAAAGGTCTCAGAGACGTTACCAAAAGGAACGCTATAGTTAAGTGGAGTAAACAAAGAGGAGATATACTTTTCTTTCAGGAAACGTTTAGTACAAACGATGTGGAGGATCAATGGGAGAGGGAATGGAGTGGGGAGTGCTTTTTTAGTCACGGAAGCAACCACAGTCGAGGAGTTTGTATTCTGATTTCACATAACTTGAAGTTGAATGTATTGAGAAGTGAATGTGATTCAGAAGGGAGGTACATAATTTTAGAAGTGAACGTACAAAAAATAAGATATATTCTTTGTAATGTATATTTTCCAGTTCGAGATAAACAGCAGGAACAGATTGATTTTCTAAATCATTTAAGTGTCCGCCTTAATGACTTCAATGTAAACAAATCTCTTTTGATAGTTGGTGGGGATTTTAATATGATTCGGAATTTTGACTTAGATATCTCAAGTAAGGGGAGTATTAAAGGTCATACTTTCAATTTAGAATTTGAGGATTTCCTTGGAAGGTTTGATATAACGGATATTTGGAGGAAGAGAAACCCAGACAAGATTCAGTTTACCTACAGGCAAAATAACCCTTTAATTCAAAGTAGGTTAGACTATTGGATTATTTCAAATGAACTAGATAAACAAATTTCTGAGTGCAATATTATACCCTCTATAGCTCCTGATCACTCTGCTATTCTTCTAAGTCTGTTTTGGGGTGATAAAGTTTTTCGAAAAATAGGTCCATCTTACTGGAAGTTTAATAATAGTCTGTGTCTAGATGTAGAATATGTTCAATATATGAAAGCAGAAATTAAATCTTTTGTAGATCAGGGGAAGAAAGACATTACAGATTCAAGAGTCCTGTGGGATTTCGTTAAAATGAATATTCGTGAAAAAACCAAGAAATATTCCAAAGCTAAGGCACAGGAAACGAAGGAAAAATTAAGAAAATTACAGATAGATATTCAGAAGCTGGAAGATTTACTGGTTATTTCTCCAAATGATGATATTTTACAGAATTTAGAGTTAAAGAGAAATGATTTAAAAAAGATATATAATCAGACAGTAGTCGGGTTAAAAGTTAGATCGCGTGCAAAATGGTTTGAAGAAAGTGAAATCAATGAAAATTACTTTAAACAGCTGTTGGCATCAAATCAGAGAAAAACATTTATAGACAAACTGAAATTAGAAGGCAGAAATGAGGAAATAACTGATCCGAAAGAAATTTTAACAGAAATTAGACATTTTTACCATAACTTATACTCAGAGCATGATGGAACGGGTAGGACGGATGGTTATTTTTGTGACATCTCCCCTTTGAAAATTAGTGAAGCTAGTAAGAAATTATGTGATGATAAAATTACGATTGGTGAATGTACTTCAATATTAAAAAAAATGTCTTTAAACAAATCTCCTGGAAATGACGGTCTGTCAGTGGAATTTTATCGCACCTTCTGGCCTGATATAGGGAACCTTGTTTTAGATTCATTTAATACCTCTTTTGAGAAAGGTGAACTGTCTACCACACAGAAACAGGGTGTTATAACTATAATTAAAAAAGAAGATAAAAACCCTTTATATATTCGTAATTACAGACCAATTACCCTTCTAAATGTTGACTATAAACTATTGTCTAAAGTTTTGGCTGAGAGAATAAAGAAGGTCATAGAAGAGGTGATACATGTAGATCAGGTGGGTTTTCTGCCTGGTAGGAATATTGGAGAAGCTGTAAGAATTATTGATGATGTTATATTTTACACAAAGATATACAATGTACAAGGGTTTTTTGTAACAATTGATTTTGAGAAAGCTTTCGACACCGTTTCACACTCATATATGAAAGTATTAATTAAAAAATATGGTCTTGGTTCATATTTTTGTAGATGGATAGAAATATTGTATAATAATGTAGTTAGCTGTGTCATGAATGGGGGTTTTTCCACAGGTTATTTTGAAATAGGTAGGGGTGTAAGACAAGGAGATCCTTTGTCTCCATATTTATTTTTGTTAATCATAGAAACATTAGCATCGGTTATTAGGAATGAACAAAACTTGAAGGGTATTACAATAGGCAATATAGAAATGAAGTTAGTAATGTATGCAGACGATTGCTCCATTTTTTTGAAAGATACAGAAGATATGAAAATCTTAGAAAAAATAATGGATTCCTTCTCCCCAAGTATCTGGTTTGAAAATTAATAAGGACAAAACACATATTATGAAGTTGGGTTCTTCTGGTCAAAGTAATGATGATTTTTCCAGTATTACGTTGGGTAAGATGGTTTCATTTGTTAAAGTACTAGGGGTATACTTTTCCTTAGATATTAATGTTAAAGAAGAAATGAATTATAAAGAAATACTGAGCAAAATAAAAAGATTGTTAGGGTGGTGGAAGCAAAGAGATCTAACACTTTTTGGAAAAATTCAATTAGTAAAAGTTTTTGCAATTTCTAAATTATTATATGTGTCTTCTATAATGACAGTACCATCATGGGTTTTTAAGGAAATGGAGGTAATCTGTTTTAATTTTATATGGAATGGCCACGATAAAATAAAAAGGAATATTTTATATATGAACTATGACACCGGGGGTTTAAAAATGTTGAACTTTAAGTATATGGTTTGCGCTCAACGTGTAATGTGGATTAAGAGACTTCTTTATGGCAATAATAACATGAAATGGAAACAGTTTTTTGATTATACATTTAAAAAGGTAGGGGGAAGGTTGATATTTCTCTGCAATTACAATTGCAATTCCATTAATATTAAAGTACCCGATCTCTACTTGGAATTTTTGAATATCTGGAATTATTTACAAGAGAAACAATTTATTGTCAAAGAAACACATGATGAAAATCAAATTATCTTTAACAATACTCTTATTAAAGGAAGGATTTTTCATTTTAATGAAAAAATATTTGATGCTAACATTTTTCAAGTGAAACATCTGATTGACGCAGAAGGTAATATCAGATCAGGGGATTATTTTATAAGGAAAGGTCTAAATGTAGACGATATATTTTTCCTTAATGATGTATATACTAAGTTACCAGTTTCTTGGAAGGTGAAAAGAAGAAAAGATGATACTTTGAATGACACTCTTGACTTTTCCAACATTTATTTTAATATTAACAAAAGAGTCTACTCCTTTGAGTCTCTGTCTTCCAAAATGCTCTACAACATTTTTATTGGTACATTACAGGATACCAGAGGTATTAGCTTTAAATCTGGATAAGTCAGCAGTAGCAACATGTTTTTCAATTCCCAGATTTTGTACTCTAGATTGGAAGTTAAGGGAATTTCAGTACAAGCTTTTACATAGCGTTGTATTTTGTAATGATAAACTATACGCATTTGGACTAACTCAATCAAATTTATGCTCATTTTGTAAAAAAGATATAGAAACATATTGCCATGTCTTCTTTAAATGTAAAGAAGTGTCAAGTATATGGAAGGAGGTGGGAAATGAATTAAAAATGTTTCAGCTACTTAATCTACAATGGATTGATGTGTTACTGGGCTTTAGAGTTGATATGAAAGACAATATATTACTTAATCATGTACTGATTATGGTCAAATATATGATTTACAATAGTCGTAAAAATGGAAGGGTTCCTACTAGTAAAGATATATGTAAGGCTGTAAAGAACTCCGAAAAAATTGAATATGAAAAGGCAAGAATAAAGGACAAACTAACACTACATTTTAAAAAATGGGAAAATTTCACTCCTTAAAAGGAGTGAGGCGTATTATATCAGACATATGCATGTTTGTGTATGTGTGTATGTATATGTATGTGTATATGTGTATATGTATATGTATATATATATATATATGTATATATGTATATATATGTATGTGTATGTGTATATGTGTATATGTATGTATATGTTTATTTAATTTAATATCTATATATCTACTTATATGATTATTTCTATATTTAAAAAAAATAATTATTGGAATTATTATTATTACTATTATTGTTGTTGTTTTTGTTATTATTATTAATAATAAGAGTAATAATAATGATAAATGTCTTCATTTATGTCTTCTTCTCCTCCTCACTCCCTCACTTTCTCATTGATCCAACCACTTAATTGTTAGTATTGTGTTTTTATTATTGCAACAGTATGGTTACAGAACTCCACTGATATAAGAAATACTATATAATAAATAATGTTAAATAAAATCGAAGAATTGAAAATGCACTGCATGTAGTTTATCCTATATATGTAAAGATGACAGTTTGACTTATCATGTATACTATGGGTTATAAAGCAGCACCTTCACCTTTTTTCTTATCTATCTTTTAAAATCTTTATTCAGATTGCAGATTTTGCATTGTATTATTTGTTTCGGATTGAATTATGTATTGTGTTTACAATGTATGAAAAAATAATGTATCTCTGTACAATTTTCTCGTCTGAATATCTGAATAAAGGCAAAAAAGCATTTAAAAAAAAAAAAAAAATCCATACAGAGAGTCCTGACACTGGAGGTCGCTTCTGATTGGTCAGTCATTTCATGGAGCTTCAAAAAGTTCCCTCTCATAGAGAATGTACGTGAAAGGGAACTATTGGAAGCTCCATGATCCGCCATGTTTTAAACAAAGACCGCGTACGCGCATGCTTATTATGCGCGTGTCACAAATCTCTCTATCAACGCGCTCTGAATTTGGCATATAGAGATCCTGTAATTTATGATCTCTATGCTAGGGAACTCTTCAAATGGCAACCCATCAATGGGCAACACTGGTTTCAGTAACATTAAACGCTGATATTCTTTATGTAATTAACCTTTAAAAAAAAGTTATCATCTTGGAATCATTCCGAAAGTATATCCATGATGGAATCAAAATGGTTGGCGAAAAGAAATATACGGTATATAAATTTAGGAAACTTTCAGTAAATATGAAACACATCTAAGTAACGTATATGATAACGTATCTGGGGTAACGTATCTTGCGTTTTTTTTTTCTTTACAGTGTAGTTTTTGATAAATGTTTATATTTTAAGAATAAATTATTCTACTCGAAGATGTATCTACCAATATACTATGGAATAGTAGGCCTATATGATCTACTTTCGCTGTTTTTCTTCAGGGGAGGGAAATACGTTAATTATCTTGAGCAATCAAAAGGTAGCGAAGGGGGTTTTGTGAGAATGCGCTTTGATATCAATTTTCGTTGTTCAAATTAAAGAGATCATTAAATTTCCTTTTGTGGGTTTCAGTACCTGGGACTTCCGTAATGTGTTTCAAAGTTTCAAAGTTTCAAAGTTTTATTGATTTTCCACAAACATGTATATCTTTTACAATTTTTAAAACAGTACACTCAGAAAAAAATAAAAGGCCTCGAACGAATCCCCCCAAAAGAGTTTGTAGAATCATGCTGGGACCATTGTACATGTATACCACATGTGGATGACTGTCGAATCTGTAACCTTGAAACAAGAAAAAAACAACTATGTTCTGATTTTGCGAAATCAGCGGTGAAAACCCCTCTTTGTCACACCTGGTTACCTCCAAAAAAAGAACACCTACCTGACTTTAAGAAATACTCTCAAATACCAACAATTTAGATGCAAAACTGACCGCTTTCGGAACAGTTCTCTGCCCTATTATGAGATCTACTAAATGAAACTTCATAAGAACTTACAGTGAAACTAATAACAACTTATCACTGTAAGATTTGTATTTGTATTTTCAATCTTTTTTTAAAGTGATATAATTAAGTGTCGTAATTCCTGGCATATAAACTTCCACCGATTTGTCGTTCTTAATGTATACTTTGTTACCTTTTATCCAAATGAAACAGATAATTGCTCTGCATTAATTTTTTTTCTTAATCAAATTTGTCAATTTCTTCTTGATAAAACCATAACGAATTATTAATTTCCAAAACTTTCATAATCTGTTTGATAATTGCAGTCCTATGTTTTGTATAATTTGTTCTATGAATTTATAATTTCAAACCTGTAAACATTTATTTTTGACACTCTTTTGCTAGTATATATAGATTGTCTGATATCTATGTACGTTCTTTTCAAATCTTATACGGTTCCTCATCCTCTTTCTCATTCCCTTTCTCATCCCCTCTCTCTTTTTCCCTTACTCCCGTTTCTCTCCTCTCCCCTGTTTCTCTTTCTCTCTTCATCTCTCTTTATGATGGGGGGACCTAAAGCTACGCACTTTGTTTCCAGCAGCTAAAAAGTCACCTTTTCATTGATTTATGCGAATGTCTTTTATATATCTTGGGTCTACATTTTCTTAACTTAAATTCCTGAGAAAATTACGACGGACAAATATCAATAACATTAATTTTCAAGTCGATGTCGATACCCATGTCGAATTTGGTCAAAAAAATGAAAGGGTCCTAAAGCTACGCACACGTACCGGTACTAAATCAATGCAAATCTTGATTTGTAAGCTGACTGACGTGAATTTCATCCAGATTTGCAAATAGTGATGATATCACCAAAATTCAAAAATAAAGGAAAATTGCTCATTCTTTTTGGCGAACGTAAATGATAATCTTGTTGCTCAGTCACACCAAAAGTTTGGCGTACTGAACGCGTCGCATTGCGCGTATTTGCGGGGTGCGTAGCTTTAGGACCTGCGTAGCTTTAGGACCTCTGACCATAAATCTCTTTCCTTTCCATTCATCAATCTCTCCCTCTTTATTTTAGAAATCTAAATTCATACTTATAATTTTTATGAGTCTGAATCTACCCTCTGTTCGACTTATTACACTTGATAAAGACTTGGTTTTAAATATGATGTATAAGTTATTTTCTTTCCTCTCTCTCTCTCTCTCTCTCTCTCTCTCCCAACCCTTTTCTCTCTTTCTCTGTCTCTCTCCCATTTCCCTCCTTCTTTCACATTTTCTCTCTCTTCCTCCCCCTCTCTCTCTTTCTCTCTCCCATTCTCTCTCTCTCTCTCTCTCTTTTCTCCCCCTTTATTTTATGCATCGTAATCTTATATTGCCACATAATGTCTTTAATGTTTTTGTAAATATGAATGTATATCTAATTGTACATCGAATTCTATTTCACTGTGTATTCTTTTGCATGATGTATGTATACTCCATGTAATTCAGCTCTTGAGCTGCAATATGGTTTTTAATAAACACCTTTTCACTTCAATTCAATACATATGAAAATTAAGAACAAGAACATAATAAATATATGAATTGAAACATAGATGTAACAGAACATCATTCAATGGACTTGGTTATGGTTTACACTGATAAAGCGATAATTAGTACAATGTAAACATTGCAATTGTAAAGAAAAGCATAAGTGAGGAGTCTATTAAATAAGCATGGCTTGTATTTCATAGACCCCTCTTTGCAAAAAAATAAAGAAAGAAAGAAAGAAATTACAGTCCATAAATCAAAAGAAAAAAAGAAAGACACGTGGTAATTTGAGTACTATTAACAGGTTTTTAAAAAGAGAGAAAAAAAACAACAACAAAAGAACACCAAAAAAAAAGAAGGGGGAAGTGAACAGTATATACTGGGGAGAGATAGAGAGAGAGAGAGAGAGAGAGAGAGAGAGAGAGAGAGAAAGAAAGACAAAAACAAAAAATGTTGTGAATAAGCAATACGGGGGGGGGGGGAGAAAAGATAAAGGGGCAGGGATAACTAGAAGTAGAAGGAGAGGTGGAGGAATGGAAAGAGATAGAGGGAACGCAGGAGGAAAGAGGCCGTCTAATAATAGCTATCCAACAAGGACAATTTATATTAAAGTTTAAATGTGTTAAGAAGAGAGGAAAAAACAACAACAAAAGAACAACAAAAAAAAATGAAGGGGGAAGTGAACAGTACTGGAGGAAGAGAGAGAGAGAGAGAGAGAGAGAGAGAGAGAGAGAGAAAGGAAGACAAAAAACAAAACAAAACAAAAAATGTTGTGAACAAGCAATACAGGGAAAGAGGCCGTCTAATAATAGCTATCCAAACAAGAACAATTTATATTTACGTTTAAATGTGTTAAATGTTGGGGTTATGTCAACGCCGTGTCAAGTGATTTCCGAAGTTGGGGTCCAGTATTAATTTATGAATGTTTTTTTTTTGTAAAACAAGTTTTTTTTTTTGTACGTGGAGGGTGAAAGAGTTTTGACTGTCTGATTTTCTGGGATGTGACCGTGACCATTACCGTGGAGAAGCTGGTAATTAAGAGGCGTTAAGAAAAATAATGAAGGTACTATATACCTTCATTGCCCCCCAATCCGAACCGAAAAACGGATCGAAGCCCCTGTATGGAGGGTCTTCCAAGGGAAAAGGTGTTTCAGTTTATAAATGATACCAATATTTCTGGATACTTTTTTTGCAAAGGTTATGTACATTTGGTTTCCATGAAAGTTTATCATCGATCGTCACACCTAGAAATCTGGTCGTTTCAACTTTGCTTATGATATGGTTGTTCATGATAACACTTCTCGGTAATGTATATAATGCATTGCAGAAAAACATGAAATTGGTTTTGTGTGGCATGTACGCCAATCATCATTCTGGTAGTCTTCCTTCCGTATTACTGTTATTCACTTATCTTGGAAGCTGTCCCAGAAGTCAAATCAATTTGTGGCGATCACCGGGTTCTCTGCGGGGAAAGCTACGGATCATCTTAGCAGACCATGCAGTTATGGTTTGGACATCAAAAAGACTGAACATAATTTGGGAATTCCTGCAATATAACAGCGCTCAGAGAAAAGCGACTGGTAAGGATAACATTATTCCAATACC
This sequence comes from Heliocidaris tuberculata, assembly GCA_025618425.1. NCBI lineage: Eukaryota > Metazoa > Echinodermata > Echinoidea > Camarodonta > Echinometridae > Heliocidaris > Heliocidaris tuberculata. Next base: position 41,506,373 of record CM046840.1, read on the forward strand.
TAGCGACAACAACATGGCATTTTCCAGTTCATGCTGCTGCACGGACGATGGCGCCAAGAAATCAGAAGATTGTCCTCTGCCCGCTCCGATTCACCTGTCACTGATGATATTAGGCCTATGCAGTGTGGCCAGCGAAAAAAATACTATTCTTCTAAGGAGCAGCGAAAATTCTGCAATATCAACAATTTGACTGCTAAATCAAAATTGACTAAAAAATGCTCTGACAAGCCCCCCCCCCAAAAAAAAAGGTTATCAGCATTTTTTTTTTTTTTTTTTGGGGGGGGGACTTTTTACTAAAAAAATTCTCTGACAAGCAACAACAAAAAAAAAAAAAAAAAAATCAGCATTTTTGACAATTTTTTTTTGTTGCTTCTTTTGAGAAAGGAATACATTTTTCACAATTTAATAATTTATTAATGAAATGACCAATTGTCACCAAACTGCACCTCAAAAAATTACAATACTCAAAATTATGTTATGTAAATTTGAATGGAAATGAATAAACACTTTTGAGCTATCACAGTCAGTAGTTAACAAAATGATTTTTTCTTTACATACAGAGCTTTTTTTTGGGGGGGGGGGCAAAGATTTATCAATTGGCATTTGGGTGTTTTTGTTTCCAAGGGGGTCTGATCGTGACACATCCTCTCGGACAATTTTGTCAGTTTTGTATTTTTGTAATGTACATCCTTAGCTCTTCCTCCTGACCATTTGGTCCCTGGGCTTCTAGGGGAAAAATTTACAACAATTTTTAGGGGCCGTCTGACATCTCATCCCGACGGAAGTTTTTGTCATTTTTTTGTGGGGTGTGTTTTGTAATATCCAGTCATACTACTTCCTACTGACAAAGTTTGGTGCATGGGGAGATGGGGTGAAATCGACCCGACTTTGGGGTCTCTTTGGTGGGCTCTGGGTGCTAAACCCGACGGCTACAGTCAGGCTGGCAACCTTTCTGTTAATGACTTAGATGATCTAAGTAACATTCAGGAGTCAAATTGCTATGGGTAAAGGGTTGGTCACAACCAGTCGTGCACCTCCTTGCGTGTGGTCTGGGATGGAAAATGCTTGCGTCGCATGCACGGGTCCGCATGTTTTTTTCCCCCAAGCATGCAGGAGCACGCAAGACTTGCAAGGAGCATGGCTGTTGGACATGTCCAACAAACTCTGCATGTGACTACGTGTTTCGATGAACACAGGTGACACGTGCAGCCATCGTACTTCTTACACAGGCTTCTTGCGAACATCGCACGGGCTTCTTGCGGAGGTCTCATGAAGCTTGTGGCTCGTGATATATCGCGCGTCAGTGTCACGGTACCTGTACGGGGGTTGTATGTTCACCTCAAGAGTTCTTGCAGGTAAGAGGGGGTATGTTTATGAGGAGGGTGCAAGATGCGCAAGAGGCGATACAGAGAGATGCTCGGCCGGTTGTTACCATAACATACGAAGTACGTACAAATCGTAGGAGTTGGCCCACAGCTGATTTCAGTTGCAGACACGCACGTACAAAAACATGCACAATCAGTTGTGGCCATAGCATCAAATAGGGCGAATATTTCGGGACAGGCTCCGAGACGAATGAATTATAAGCTGGTTGAAGGCGCTGCTTACCAGCAAATGCTGAATCACCTTAAATTGTAAGTCACTTCTGCTACCCAATTAGTATATAGACAATTTTATGGTACTAAAACCACACTGTTACGAATAAAGCGATGGATTTCGCATAAATCCTTGCGTCGGACGAACGGGTCTGCACATTTTTTTTCAAGCACGTAGGAGCACGCAAGGAGGCTGTTGGACATGTCCAATAATCTCTGCGTGTGGCTACGTGTTTTGATGAACGCAGGTGACACGTGTAGCCATCGTACCTCTTGCACGGGCTTCTTGCGAACATCGCACGGGCTTCTTGAGGAGGTCTCACGAAGCCGTGACATTATAGCAAGACAGTTGCACGGTAACTGTATGGGGGCTGTACGTTCACCTGAAGTGTTCTTGCAGGTGAGCGCGGTGTGTTCATGAGGAGGGCGCCAGACGCCTAAGACTGCGATTCGTACGTCCTTCGTTTGTCATGGTCACAACCGGTCGTGCACCCCTCCTCATAAACATACTGCCATGACTGCTCTTACCTGCAATAACTCTTTAGGCGAAAATACAGCCCCCGTACAGGTAAACTGCAACCGACATGCGATATGTCACGGGTCTGTATGAAGCCACGTGACGGGCTTCGTGAGACCTCCGCAAGAAACCTTTGTGATGTTAGCAAGAAGCCCGTACAGGAAGTACCTAGGAACTAACAGCCCGATTGGGTAAGACACAGGCGTACGAGGTAGGGGGAGGGGAGGGTCTCGGGCTGCTCCCCCCCCCAAGAATTAAAAAAAAACCACACCAATATTCCGGCAACCGTCAAATCACATTCAGCATGTTTGATTTGATTTGATTAATTTTCTTCTGCATTCATATAAATACAATATTTTTCGGTAACATATATACAATAAAATACAAAAGTACTTTTTGACAATGAATCATAAATAAACAAGTATATGTAACAATCATTTTTCAAAAAACAAACACGAAATGATAAATCGTCAAATTATTGTAATTTATCATATATAAAATTATTTGCGGAAGAAGGACTGCCATTATAAGCAATTTGCTTGAGAATATGGGAGCGAGGAGATTTTTATATCTTGTATTTTGCTGACGAAATAACATTTTTATCAAAAGAAAGTGTCATTTTTTTCGAAACTGGAAAGTTAACATTCAGGCACTAAGAGGCGTGTACATGTAAGCGTCTATCTGCTGCCATCGGGAAAATGTAACCTGTACGCCGTTGGATTAATGGACTTTGTCCGTTTACCCAGACACTTCCACGAACCATGAAACGAAGCAGAAAGAGTATAAATGTTCATTGAATCATTATAAAAATTGCCCTCATTTGCACTTTTTCACACTTCGTTGTTTTTGCGACCATGATGCAATTTCATAATTACTATCCATTACATATATAACGAGAGTAGATAGATGTCAGGAAGCTTGACCGTAACTAGAATTTTATCGAGGGGGGGGGGGGGGGGTGCAGACATTACATAAGGTGGACCTTATTGAGGGAGTGAGGGTGGGTCTGGGAGAGGTATGTCCCCCTCCCGGGATAAGGGAAATTTTAGCATTTTGATATCTGAAAATCAAGTTTTACCATCCCCCTCCTGGCCTCCTCACAAAATGGGGGTATCCCCCACCCCCTGCGGGATCTACGCCAGTTATCATTATGGTAAACTTCTGTATATCGACTCATCTGACTCAGTAGTTGCTGCTATCAACTTATCTAGATTAGATGGGTTTTAAACATTTTTGCTGTCCCAACTTGAAATTAAACGCAACTTGATTTTCAACTAATCAGGATCGCGTATTTGGGACTTGCGTTAAATTTTTAAAGTTGCTTTTAATCATGTTAATCGCAACTTTTTATGCAAGAGGGCCCAGGACATGCTTTTTTGTTTTTATACCAAATCAAATTAAATCAAATCATAAGTTACGGATCACTGTACGTGTAAGTTGATGATCATGCAGTTATGGTGTGACTGAGAAATTTCGATCTCATTATTTTTGGACATCAAAAAGACTGAACATAGTATAGGAATTCGTGCAATAAAGCAGGGCTCAGCGATCGGGATAGGCCTATCACTATTCCAGTTCCCTGGACTGTGCGACATCAACATGGCAAATTACGGCTCATGCAGCAGCGCGGACGATGGCTCCAAGAAATCAGAAGATTGTTCTCTGCCCGTTCCGATTCATGTGTCACTGATGGTGTTAGGTCTTTGGTGTTCTTCGGGTCCTCGTCGCGTCCGACAGTCGGCTTCGGGGTCCGAAAGCAACGGCCCCAGCGATCAAGAAAACATCATACAAGCAGATGACAATTTTCATAAAGGACGTCCTGAAGATGTGGATATTACCATGGAAACAGACCATATAACAGAGGTAGAGGTTGGGAGTCCGATGGACACTGAACGTAATAAACCAGGTATAGTGAGAGTGGTCCAGCTACGGGGGGGGGGGGGGGGGGGGGGGGGTGAAGCAGTGAACGGCGAAACTAAAATTAAAAACGAAAATAATGAGAGAGAGAGAAGGAAAAAGAGAGAAAGGGAAAGGGATAAAGGAAACTTGAAAAGATACGTGACCCCTTCTACAACCCCATGCCCTAATTGAGGGCCTATAAAATATTGTTGATTCGCATTTCGTCCATCGAGCAAGACACCCCCCCCCCCGCTCCCGCTCAATGGCTGAACCCAATACAAGCCTATATTTGCTATAATTACATATTTTTCTGCATGATTTTTTTTTCATGAAGGCAGTGTATACAGCCACACGCGTGTGGCTGTATCCTCAGTCCACACGTGTGTGGCTGTATAGAAAAGTGTTCGGAAACTGGATCCACTACCATAATGCAGACCATGCATAGGCTAGCTCTGATTCTAAACGGAATGATGCCCATACCATGCCCCCCCCCCCCGCCTCCAGATACACTGCCTGGGCTTGAGTCTGGACTCCTGGACCTGTAATGGTCCTGGGGCTGGGACCGGGCTGGAGTTTAGCTTTAACAGTTAGACCTTGTTTAGTTTAGTTTACATGTTGTTAGGCCTATAAATCTAGACAGCTAGACCTAACTTAGATCTTGAGCCAGGAATCTAGCTATAGTCTAGATCTAACTTTTACTCATTGAATTTGCTCATAACCTAGCCTAACTTAGGGCTAGGTAAAGTTAAGTTTAGCCACCATTTATTCTCTCCGCAGTCTAAGTTAGATCTATAATCTTACAGACGATAGATTCTCTAAACGTACTGTTATTGTAAACGTTAGTTTTGGTCTTTGTAAAGTTGATCAAACATTGGCCTTTGTTAAGTTCGTCAAGCATTGATAAAATATAGACTAGAGTCTATAGACCTCTCATCTAAGTAGTGTTACCGTAGATAAACTTTCAGCAACCTTTCAACCAAAGGATCAATCAGACAAGTAGATCTATGTAACGTAGGTCTCTCGTTTCGGTTGGACTTGACGAAAACATAACCGATGCTGTGTTTTTGTGTATAGCTCTATGGTACTTTTTGTGCGGTGCGATAAAATAATTTACACGTAAAATCCCATAGAGATATGAGCTGGAGAAGTGAAAGTTTCTGCAGTGCAATTAGCGGCTTTGGATGTATATGACGTCACTGCAAATACTCCATGCTAATTGGTTGGTGGCCAAAATGTCGTTTTGTCGTGCTGGGAAAATCGCTCACTGAGCGATTTTCTGAAACGACTAAAAACCCCTAAAAACGTCGGGCACGACGTTTCGAAAAATGTCGTGGCAGGGTGCACGGTGCCATAGGGTTTGCATTAGAGCGATTTTTTAGAAAGTCGTTCCTGTCGTTAGTCGTTTCGTGTCGTGTCGTGTGTCGTGTGTCGTGTTCAGTGTGAATCCGCCTTAACACTGAGTCTGTGGGGGAAAATGGGTCTGGCATTTCCGGTCACTTGCATATGTTTACTTGTTTACATGTGAAGCACATGATGATTTTGAAGTGCTTTTTTCCCCTGGGCTTCATTTTTACACCATATTGCATACACCGATAGCATGTAAGGCCAGGCAGCTCAGATTTTATCAAGCCTTTACAAAGTTACCAAATCACTTTAATAACATATAGGAAAGGTTTAGTAAAAAAAGACAAGCAAAATTAGTGATAATAAAAAACACGCCCTTTAATCAGTGTAGTAAAATCACGCAAAACCGTTATAACGGTTTAGCGTAATATTTGCTGATTGTTACGTAAGCCCCGCACAGCGAGGTCGAACGGTCTAGCGATTTTCGTAGTCTCTTATTAGTCGTTCGCCCGTATTTGACCCAAGTGTTGTGCATACTGAAAAGGAAGACAGAGAGAAGACAAACAAAGAAATACGTAAGGAAAAAAGGAAGAACAGAGAGAAAAAAAACAAAGAAATACATAAGAAAAAGGAAGAGAGAGAGAAGAAAAACAAAGAAATACATAAAGAAATAAAAAGAAGATGTAAAGAATAAAAACAAAGAAATACATAAGGAAAAAAAGAAGATATAAAGAATAAAAACAAAGAAATACATAAGGAAAAAGGAAGACAGAGAAGAAAAACAAAGAAATACATAAGGAAAAAAGAAGAGTGAAGAAAAACAAAGAAATAAAAAGAAGATATGGAGAATAAAAACAAAGAAATACATAAGGAAAAAAGGAAGACAGAGAGAAGAAAAACAAAAGAATACATAAGAAAAAAAGAAGAGCGGAGAAAAACAAAGAAATACATAAGGAAAAGGGGAAGACAGAGAGAATAAAAACAAAGAAATACATAAGGAATAAAGAAGATAGAAGAAAAACAAAGAAATACATAAGGAAATGGAAGACAGAGAGAAGAAAAACAAAGGGATACATAAGGAAAAAAGAAGAACGAAGAAAAACAAAGAAATACATAAAGAAAAAAGGAAGATATGGAGAATAAAAACAAAGAAATACATAAGGAAAAAAGAAGATAGAAGAAAAACAAAGGGATACATAAGGAAAAAAGAAGAGCGAAGAAAAACAAAGAAATACATAAAGAAAAAAAAGGAAGATATGGAGAATAAAAACAAAGAAATACATAAGGAAAAAAGAAGATGGAAGAAAAACAAAGAAATACATAATGAAAGGAAGACGAAGAGAAGAAAAACAAAGGAATACATAAGGAAAAAAGAAGAGCGAAGAAAAACAAAGAAATACATAAGAAAAAAGGGAAGACAAAGAGAAGAAAAACAAAGAAATACATAAGGAAAGGAAGACGGAGAGAAGAAAAACAAAGAAATACATAAGGGAAAAAGAAGAGAGAAGAAAAACAAAGAAATACATAATGGAAAAAGAAGAGAGGAGAAAAACAAAGAAATACATAAGGAAAAAAAGAAGACAGAGAGAAGTAAAACAAAGAAATACATAAGGAAAAAAAGAAGATAGAAGAGAAACAAAGAAATACATTAAGAAATCAAAAGAAGACAGAGAGAAAAAAAACAAAGAAATACATTAAGAAGAAAGACAGATAGAGGAAAAACAAAGGAATACATAAGAAAAAGAAGACAAGAGAGAAGAAAAACAAAGAAATTCATCAGAAAAGAATGAAGATACAAGAAAAACAAAGAAATACTATAGTACTGCTGCCACGCCATACACACGTGGTCATCATACACACGTGGATATTTGACAAACAACGACTGTCATTGCATCTATCAGGCGTTCTTTTCAGCTGCTTGCAAAAGATGAATTATGATTTTGATTGATTTATAGCAAAACGCCACGGGGAAAAAAAATTCGCCGCGGATAGATTGATCAAGTATATATTTTTCTTCAAAAGTATCGTATTTTGCAGCCGTCCCTTTGCTTTTAAAGCCGTCCCTGTGAATTTAAAGATTGAGAACGCATCTTGGAATCGTTTATGCCTTCTCCATTCACATAGGGTTTGCGTGCAAATTCTCTTGCACATTGGAGCGCGGAGAGTGATCTCCTGGTAATCGATTAACTATTTTGACGTCAATTTATTACGGGTTTGCGTTATAACGGTTTTGCGTGATTTTACTACACTGTTAATGGTCTTCTGAATGCATTTCATATATGCACGTGGGGGGGGGGGGGGGGGACGTACAGAAATTATCCAAACCAATTTTTGAGAGAAGTTTATCAATAGGTGTTCGTTTTTGTCATCTTGATATCCAAACACACTTTGAACGGATGCAATTTCATCATGGCCCCTAAAATTATTCAATTATATACCTATAACTTTAAGCATAATTATAGTAACCATAATTCTACACCTTCCTCTCAAATAACATTCTTGTTCTATAGATTGTGATTGCATGTCTCGTGGTTAAGTAATAATGTAAACGCAATAATGAAAATGATTTTAGTAGCCCAATCTGAAACTGAAAATTAAAAGATCATTTTTAAAATAATAGACCCATGTAATCATGTTCAGAAATGGAGTATTTCTTTCAAATCTTGTTATTGCACTGAAGAGGGAGAGAGAAGAAAAAACCTAGAGAGATTTATATAGATAGATGAGGGAGAGAGAGAGGGTGCGAGAAAGAAAGATAGAGTGGAATAGAGAATAGGGAGGGAGAGGGGAGAGAGAGTAGGAGAGGGGGAGAGAGAGGGAAGGGGAGGGAGGGAAGGAGGGAGACACTAATTGTAAGAATTATTTTACACTAATTGTACGAATTATTCTATCCTAATAATTGTAAGAATTATTATACTGTAAGTTACATACACACACAATAACGTGTGGTCAGAATAAATACAATTTAATTTAATTCATTTCTTTATATCACTTGGATGCATGAGCTTTCTCCTTTTATTCAGCCGTACCCGCTACAAGCATCTGCTTATTGGGATTGCGCCTTCTTCCTTGTAACTTTGCAAGTTCTTGATTGTATTGATACTACTTTATATGCATTATATGCATGTAAATTGTACTATCATAACAGATGTTGAATGTTGTCAAAATCAAAGGAAGAAAATAAATTTTTATTTCAATTGAATTGAATTGAATTGAATACCCAGAAACTTCCATGAGCCATGAATCGAAAGAGACTGAACAGGAGCGGATCCAGTTTTTTTTTTTTTTTTTTGGGGGGGGGGGGGGGAAGGGGGGTCCCGTGGAGAAAGAGAGAAAAAGGAGAGGGGTTTTTCTCGTTTTTTGTGCTTGTCTGAAAATTTTCTGAATGTTGTGCCCCATCCTTTACAAAAATCCTGAATCCGCCCCTGAAACCACGAGCCATGAATCGAAACAGAAACGGTATAATGGTCACAAATCATTACCATCTTGACATATTGTTGTTTTGATATGGATTTATATTTACATGTAATATCCATCACATTACGAGTGTAGGAAGACACACTCGAACCGTGTGATTTGTCTGCAAGCACAGACCCCAAATTAACACTTTATCAGAAAATCATTGTGTCTTGAGAGAAGCCTAATTCAGCTACCTTCTGGGCGTTGTGGCGTGCGCCTGTAATCCAGCTAACAGTGGAAGTTATAAACTGATTCAGCGGACCCAGGTTCGAAACTGAGTCACGTCTTTCGGATGGTGACGTTAAAGGGAAAGTTCACCCCGAAGATTACTTGAGTTTAAAAAATGCAGAAAAAATAAAGAAAAATATTGGCGAAAGTTTGGACAAAATCCGTTAAAGAATAACGGAGTTATGGACTTTTGAAGTTTTGATTTTGTGACGTCACATGCGAGCAGCTCCTCCATTATGTAATGTGATAAATATTCCATAAAATACAGTTTTCTCAAAAAATTTAGAATATTTTCGTCTGTGCATTTGATATATTGTCAGAAATGTTATTCAATACTAGATTCTGAAAAGAAACAATATTAATTTATCGTGGAACGTAAAAAAAAATGCGAATATATGGAATATTTATTACATGACCAATGGGCAGCTGCTCGCATGTGACGTCACGAATCCAAAACTTTAAATACTCATAACTCTTTTATTATTTGACCGATTTTCATCAAACCTTCGCCAATATTTTTCTTTATTTTTTCTGCATTTTTTAAACTCAAGTAATCTTCAGGGTGAACTTCCCCTTTAAAGGTCGGTCCCCAGACGTAAATAATCATATCTGATTGATACACGTCTGTAAAAACCCAATTACACACACACACACACATTGGTCGTGTCAATAGCTGCTATAGTATATGGCCTATTGTAGTCTTACAGTGCAGACACTCTTTTACGACTGACCAGGGTTTTTGCCTGCTAACAACCTTGTGATCTCCATGAGTGAAACTCAACGATCTGGTGTATTGTATTCTAGACTTACATCTCCTTGATCGTGAAGTTAAAGTTTGACTGCGAACTGTCGCCGTCGTTTGGACATCAAAAGACTGAACATTATATAAAGCACCGCTCGTCGAAACGCAATTGACACGGATAACAGCATCCCAGTACCTGCAACATCAACATGCCAAATTACGGCTCATGCAGCAGCGCGGACGATGGCGCCAAGAAATCAGAAGATTTTTTTTTGCCTGCTCAGATTCACTTGTCACTGATGGTGTTAGGCCTATGGCGTTCTTCGGGTCCACGCCACGTCCGACAGTCGGCTTCGGGGTCCGAAAACAACGGCCCCCGTGATCAAGAAAACATTATACAAGCAGATGACAATGTTCATAAAGAACGTCCTGAAGATGAGGATATTGCCATGGAAACAGATTACATAACCGAGGCAGAGTTTTGGAGTCCAACAAAGACTGAACATAATAAATCAGGTATAGCTTGGTGACTATGGCGTAGCTACCGGGGGGGGGGGGCGGCGGCACTGGGGCATATGTCCCAATGAATGACAAAAAAATAAAAATATAATGAAAAAATTAGTGAAAGAGGGAGAGAGAAAGGGAGAGGGGAAACGGAACATATGAAAAGAAGATACGACCCCCTTCCACAACTCCATCACGCTAATCGATGGCCTTGTTTTTTCACATTTCATCCATCGAGCAAGATTAGTGACCCATCCCCCTTCCCCGCCCGTGATGGCAGTGCACGCTTAATTAATGGCTGGACCCACGCTGCGCGACTAGCTATTGAGTAGTTGATAACACGATTTTCGAAATGATAAATACACTCTTAAAATGTTGGGTAAATTTAGTTGGGTAACTGCTGGTTGGTTAAAAATATTCCCAATTCTGGGCTATTATTAACCAACTGGACACTCGAGTGGTGTAACCAATATTGGTCAATACTTTTTACCTAAATATTGGGCATATATTTACCAACAGTATTTGGTAATTATGGGTTGGGTACTTGTTGCCCTGTAGTTGTGTAATTTTGTCACATTTCCTTTGCCAGTTGGGTAAATTTTGTTGGGTAACTGATGGTTGGTTAGAAATTCGCTTTTGCCCAACTTGTGGTAAATATTTTTACCCAATATTGGGGAAAACACAATATATGAATATTCATGAATTTTTAGTAGCGTATATTGGGGTGGCCCGATTTACTAACTGTCACCGAATACATAAAAAAATATAAGGGGTATATAAGAGCTTGCACTAGTTTGCACAAACTGGATAGGATAGGACTAGGATAGGATAGGTTAAGATATAGGATAGGATAGCTTAAAACAGGAAAGGTTAGGATTGATTAGGTTAAGACCCAGAAGGACGTAACAAGCAGATTTCATTTTTTTTTTTACCTAGGTTGGAGGAAAAAGGAAACAATAAATTGGGCAGCTGAATTTGCCCAACCACATGATATTTGTTACCAAACAGCTGAACAAATAGAGGGTTGGGCAATCCTATTGGGTAAGATTGGTTGGGCAATAATTACCCAACTGAGAATATAACCAACAGTTGGGCAATTGTAGAGTTGGGTAAAATCTAATGGGTCACCAACTGATGGGCAATTTAATTTGCCCAACAACATAGTAAATGGATTGCCCAACATCAGTTGGGCAAATTTTAACCAAAAGTTGTGTGGACAGTATGTTGCCCAGTGTTGGTTAAAAATTGGGCATTTTTTTGCCCAACTTTTTAAAGAGTGTATTAGTACCTTTACCCCCCCCCCCCCCCCCCCCCCCCCCCCCCATGCAGTTCACCAATACGGCCTACAATCTACATTAAGCTTGCGAATAATACGGACATTTTCGAAATACCGTTACTATCTAGAATTGTATATGTATGCGCTATTAATTGTAAGGACGTTATACAAAAGCAAACAATTGTTATTAATTTTAGACAATCAACGGAGAAAAATAAAGAAAAAAACAAAAAACAATGCTTGGTTGTTTCGTACAGTGCATAGCTCATGACAGAAATGTAATGAGTTGAAGAAGAAATCATCAGTTGCATAAAATATTATATTTCAAGGAATATCATATTTTGCTTCTTGTATTCACGAATGATATCATTCGTGAATATTCATAACACTTTACACATGAAAATGATATTAATCTGAAATGTGTCAGTGGTGATTCAACGAAGAAAGTATGAGATAGAGATTGGCTTCAATGAAAATGTTTGTTGTGAAATGCAGAGGCGATTGGTACACGACCATTGTGAGTAATTGAGTGTGCTTTCACTGCTTTGCCATGTTTTAAAAATGCCAGGCTTTACCAAAAAAATCGTTGTTCCTTTATAAAATCAGTTTAAAATTCACATCAATGCTAGACTATATTCCACCAACATCGCTTACGAAGTTTTGAAATTGAAATCTATTCAGTATTTGTAGAGATGTCGTCAATTAAAATCTCGTTGCATTTTTTCTGAGACATTCCGTATACATGTTGGCTGATCGTAAGACATCTAAAGTCTGTTGCCCTAAGTAGCAAACCTCGTAAGTCGTGTATCCAGAATATCCAGAAGAAAATTGTATGCTCTTGAGTTCAGTAAAATATATGACCATGACTTCAGATTTAATCAAAATAAATAATGTCTTTGTATTTTACCAATGCAGTAGGCTGAGGTTGAAAGTAGAATTTTACTATACTCTTCATTCTTGTTTGACCAGGGAGGTGGAAGAGATCTCTTCCACCTCCCTGGTTTGACTAATTCGCCCAGTTTCCAAAGCGAACGATGAAGACGAGGGAAAGACCCCCCCCCCCCAAAAAAAAAAGGGGAGGGGGGAAACATCCTACCGCGATGTGAAGCGTGGCTGCACGCTCTGCCAGCAGTGCCATGCTAAAGAAAAGGTTGTGGCTTAAAATACACACCAATGATGACAGCTAGGCCACATTATTCAACGTCACGTTATCACATTACAGCCAGTAGGATAACTGTGATGTATAATGTGACGTTGAATAATGTTGTTTCAGCGTACTGTGGCCTGTATTTTCAGCCACAACATTTTCTTTAGCACGTACGGCAATGTTGGCAGAGCGTGCATCTTAACTATAATGATTCAAGTATAGTGAGGAGATTAAACGAGAACTTACCTGTTTGAAGATTGATCTCCATTTTATGAAGTAAGTGTAGTGAAGAGCTAATGTGAGAAGCCCACCCCGCGCATGCACCTTGCCACAATTCAAAGTGAGGACAGACTTAAACCCCATGTAGTGCTGACCAGCTGAACATATAGCCACCACTGGGCTAAAAACTATAATCAATCCACCACGTGGAGAAGTAGGCAAGTAAAGCTTAATTAGTCCCATACATAAAACTCAAATTCCCTCAACACGGGAGGGTAGAGGAGGGCACATTAGCTCTTAACTACAGTACTTCATAAAATGGAGAACAAAATTCAAACAGGTAAGTTCTCGTTTAATCTCCTCATTTTATTTCGAACTGTCTACGTTCGACCTAATTAATGTGAGACTTTAAAGATAAAGTTGCGTTCTGGTCATGCAATTACTTTATGAAGAAAATGTCTAAAAGCAAGTAGGAAAGGTTGTTCATGTCTACATAAGAATTGATGTATACTGTGAGGTTTTAAAATTATCAAAATGATAACAAATTGACCCAATCTCTCTGAAAAGCATATGCACTGCACACAGAAATGGGTACACGGGACTGCACATACATGTGGCTTGAATGTTCGGCCCGAACATTTAAGCTATTTCTTATCATATTTCAAATATGAGGGCATCTGAAGAGCGATCCTTTTCAGAGGACATTTCTACTATGATGTTCTTCCAAACTGACATAAAAAGAATGAGAAAGCTCACAAATTATTTTCCACCTTTCCCAGAAAAACCTTCCCTGTAAAGAAACTCTGGCCTCGATCACAACACCATATGACGCACAAAGTAACTAATTAAACTCACATATACATTGAACAACATTATATGAATCATCTTAACTATATAGCACAGTCAAGTAACACTGACGCAGAAGAGTTAGTCTTTCCCAATATATGTTTCTTGTAGAATGTCTGAAAAGTGTTTTTACTACTCCAGCCCACATGATTCATGATGTCAGCAACTGGTAATGTTTCTCCGAACTTAGATGTAGCTGCTGATCCAGTAGAGTGGGGATTGAACATTTCAACATCTAGGCCTTCTTTGGCGGAGGGATCATATCTATCGATTTAGAAAATTAGATTATTCATTGTTGCAACTACGTATTTTAGAGCACAAAAAAATGTTTCCATTGTTAAACTGCAAAATGATTGATGTCATAATATCTTTTGGACTTGTGAGGAGGAGAATAAAAACGACACTTTTCCTCCTTTTTAGGCACAAAGAAGCACCTGCCCCACTGTCAGATATTATTCCTGTAAATACTATTCTGACGATAAGTTAGATCCTGTGATGAAATGTACATTATCAAAGGCACAGCAAAATAAACAGGCGACTTCACCAATACATATATAGTAAAAATAAATTGAATTCAGAGCCATCTGCTCAGTAATGTATTAACGGGAAATAATTGACAAAGTAAAATAATTTGCATTCAACAGGAAATAGAGGATACAATGTGATTAAATAATTTCCAAGCTCCAATATTAACAATGCAACTAAAGGTAATTAAATGATTCCAAGTTCCAATATTATCAGTGTATGATCAAATGTAATCACATCTTGCCAAGTTTTGATATTATCACAAAGAAACAAATTTGTTGCCAGCAATGACTATTTCATCCTTCGGAGAATTATTATTTACTTATATGAAAGAATTAATCTACCTACACTGGACCAGTAATTGGTGTGTACACACACTAAAAAGAAATACCAGCTCTAGGGTCCATGTGAAGGGTTCATGAGGACAACCTCCTCTGAGTTCACTGATGAGATGTATGAAGTAACGATGTGTGAAGTAACGTGCGAAGTCTGACCGGTGTGTCCCTGACCCGCAACTTTATGAACTTGAGTTAAAGACTATCAGTTAGCTACGATGTCTGGGTATATCGACCATGAGCACCAATCCATCGATGATTTAGGACTACGAGCCAATATAAGTATGTACGAGTGACTACGAGCCATGGCCAGCTCGTCCCTAAAACAAATAAATCGAAACAAAATAGGCAACCATCTTCCAAACAGTCAAAGTCTAGCTGTAACAATATTATCCTAACAATTTACAACATTGGTTCAAGTCTCTCTAAAGCTAGGCTTCACTGAAATAAACGATTTTAATAGGCAAAATTTATAAGCGACTGTACGGTATTTTTCATCTGTAAATTCTAAAATGAAATAGCTGTCTTTAGATACATCACTTCTATAGTACAATTTCTACTCAGGATATAGCAGAATAAACTTGTCCAGGTTAACTCTTCCTCATTCAATATAATAAAACAATCATTCGACCTCACATACATGTGTAACACATAGAAAAGGGCTTTCCGTTCATCCAATGTACAAAATATAATCATGCTTTCAGTTAATAACAAATATAAATTTAACTGCATTTCATTACTAGTTTTCTTATCTGCAAAGTGGATTTCGTATATTGACAACAAAAAAAAAAAAAAAAAATGTACCTGTTCATGAATCAATGATACAGTTTCTTTCCTGTTAAAGTTCATATAAATTAAATCAATGAAATAAGACAACCTTTAACATTCCCTTTTTGGGATTTCCTTCACTTTTCCAAAGTTAGAACTTAACATTAAAATCAAGACTTTGCGAATTTCTGCAAGTTTCTACATATATTCTTAATACATTAAATTACAAATAAGATAACTACTTAGAACAAAAATACTACTATAACTTACAGCTCAGATGAGAACGAAAATACAAGATGAGGTGAGGGCTGAGGAGGCTTTCTACCACCGTGACTAGCCTGGATCGGCTCTTTAAAGAGTAAAAAAAAAAAAAAAAAAAAAAAAGCTGACGCTACTCTTCATAGAGCCTGGATTTTAATCTCGCTCTTGCAATATAGCAGCCATTTTAGAGTCTACAGGACCTCTTAAAAATCACCTTTACCGTGAGCCAGCTTCTCTCATCTCCTCTTCACCATAGCTTTAGAATATTAAAACCTATTTTTTTTTTTACCCTAGAATTAAAAAATATCGAAAACAAAATGTGAAATAATCAGAAATATCAATTTTAATGGTTACCGGTGGTCCAAACGACGCTTCGAAAAAGCCTTCGCAGCTTCGCTTCGCTGCGCTCGTAGACCCGGAAGTGTCCCGTAATGTCATCGACCTAAGGTCACTCCCGCAATTTTCAGATCCACCATACGTTAGACAAGACCGCTACGAGCGCGAGGGCCTTGCCATAGGGCCTCGCACCCATTCTGACCGGGCGCGTCTCGCGCTCGTAGCGGTCTTGTCTAACGTATGGTGGATCTGAAAATTGCGTGAGTGACAGTAGGTCGATGACATTACGGGACACCTCCGGGTCTACGAGCGCAGCGAAGCTGCGAAGGCTTTTTCGGGGCGTCGTTCGGACTACCGGTAACCATTAAAATTAATATTTCACATTTTCTTATTCGATATTTTTCAATTCTAGGGTAAAAAATGGAGTTTTAATATTCTAAAGCTATGGCGAAGAGGAAATGAAAGAAGCTGGCTCACGGTAAAAGTAATTTTCAGGAGGTTCTTTAGACTCTAAAATGGCTGCTGTATTGCAGAGCGAGATTAAAAAAACCAGGCTCTATGAAGAGTAGCATCAGCCTTTTTTTTTGTTGTTGTTACTCTTCAAAGAGCCGATCCAGGCTAACCATGACCTCGGCCTGTACTGCCTGGAACCTGCGGGTAAGGAAAAGTCTGCTATGCCAGCAGCATGCATAGCCTGCAACAATCACCTTCTTGGCGGCCTGCACACCCTCATCACTCAGCCAACATCAGGCAAGGTCTCACTCTCTTGAGATCTCCAAAGCAATCTGACCAAAATCTGACCACAATGATTCTCTCAATACTCAACTCCTGCTCCACCCAAAATTCTTCTTACTCTGAATATACTCTGAATACTGAACCCTCTATACAAAATTGCCCCATCAAAATTCCTTTTACTCCCCAAATACACACACACACACACACACACACACACAAATACACCTGCCCAATTGCAACCCCCAAAGTTTGCTGACCTAAGACTACTAGTGCCTACATTGCTTGGCTACAAATCCAATTCCATTTAACAGGCCTACTACATTCTTTGTCTATTGAACTAAGCATGGTCATGAGGGTTTAGGATGAAAGGGAATGCAGTCGCATTGTGAAACCCACCCATGAGCTTCGGGGCCTTGACCTTGTAATAGAAGAGATATTGTAAAGTCAAATAATCAATGTTGCCATTAATGTGAGAGGGAGTGTAGCGACCGAGCGAAAAGGGGGAATGTAGAGGCATTGTATATTAGAGCAAATGTTGGCAAAAGAAAGTTTTTTTTAAAAAAATTGTTTAACATTAAAATCATTTTTCTTGTTTTGCGAGGGGCCCCTCCGAGGGGACAGAACAGATTATTGCAAGCAGGAAAATTCACATTATTGCGTGTTGAAACCTTGCATTTCGCATCACTAGAAAATTATTCGTTATACCCCCTATCCACCCCCTCCTTTGATAGTAGGAAAAAATCTGCCACCTCATTTTTGTCGCCACTGGTAGACAGTATTAATACTGTTTTGAGATACATTGCTCCTATCTGCATGTAAGGGAGCAGAGTGACCATGTCATGGTGATACCTCGCCTTTTGGAGCTGATCGCAATACTGCAAGTTTTATTGTCTTTGCGGGGGGGGGGGGGGGGGAGGGGGGATGGGGGCAAAAATATACAGTAGACAGGGTTTCTAAATGTTAAGAAACATTTCGTCTATTAATATAGTAGGGACCGTAGTGACAGAGTGCGATTTTTTTGTTAAATACTGAAGATTTGCATGATTATTAGATCACTGACAAGGCAGCTTATTACGGGTCTGCTATTCATAAGGACCGCTATTTATAAAGGACCGCTATTCATTTAGTGACGCGTTATGGATAGCGGTCCTTATGAATAGCGATCCTTATGACTAGTGAGAATATCCCGCTTATTACACATCGTTGTAATGCGAAGTCAATGAAAATGTCTTTTATTTTTCTTGCGAGGGGACCGGGGGGGGGGGGGGGGTTGCCCCCTTTTTGAATGATTGGTGGGGGAAATGCCCTCTCTGCCCCCCCCCCCCCCGCGCTTCCGGTGCATATGGCCGTGAATGAACCCAAAGAAAATTAATTTCAGTTACATTATCTGAGAATATGCAATCGAGTATGTTTTGAGTGTAGAAGTATTTTATTTGTTTGTAAATTGTAGAAAAACTCAACTGTTATGGTTTTAGTCACATTGTCAGGAAACTTTACAACATTGAGTTTTCCTTTGATGACTCTGTTTTTATTCATGGTTATAATTTGAAAACAAGCAGTTCAAAAGTCTAAATTTTCTTATCGTTTATGCAAAATATGCAATTTTTCTAACATTCATTCGGGGTGAAAATCGTAAATGTGTATTTCATGAACTCTCTATATTAACTTCGTTTAAAAGATTTATTTGTAATCACATAGAAACGGAAAAGCATTGAAAAACGAAAACCTTATGTACTTTGGAAAACACCGTAATTAAGGAAAATTTGATATGTTTTATGTAAAAATTTTTGATGGTATAAGTACCGTTGACTGTATGATATCTGTCGTCATAATTGGTGTATTTTATCATTGAATTTATTATTAAAAAAAAAAAAAAATTCCGACGAGAATTTGTAAGTTTAAGACGCTCCGCCACACGGGGCGCTGCTGGCACAAAAACGAGTTCATGGACCGCCTTTTTAAAAATTTCTCCTCCTTTAGTATACTTTTCTCTACAAATCTGGAAAAATTGACGAATGTGACTTTGATTTTGAATGTACAGTAGAGTTATTTCGAACCCATCCCATTCCTAGACAGGTTCCCAGCCAGCCATGTGTAGTTTTGCGAGTTTTGCGAGTTTTTGACTTCTTCCGCCACCTGAGGGCGCTGCTAGCACAAAAACGAGTTCATGGACCCCACTTTTTAAACTTTCCCTCCTTCAGTATACTTTTCTCTACAAATCTGAAAAAATGACGAATCTGACTTTGATTTTGAATGTACAGTAGAGTTATTTCGAACCCATCCCATTCCTAGACAGGTTCCCAGCCAGCCATGTGTAGTTTTGCGAGTTTTGCGAGTTTTTGACTTCTTCCGCCACCTGAGGGGCGCTAGCAGCACAAAAACGAGTTCATGGACCCCCACTTTTTAAACTTTCCCTCCTTCAGTATACTTTTCTCTACAAATCTGAAAAAAATGACGAATCTGACTTTGATTTTGAATGTACAGTAGAGTTATTTCGAACCCATCCCATTCCTAGACAGGTTCCCAGCCAGCCATGTGTAGTTTTGCGAGTTTTGCGAGTTTTTGACTTCTTCCGCCACCTGAGGGCGCTGCTAGCACAAAAACGAGTTCATGGACCCCCACTTTTTAAACTTTCCCTCCTTCAGTATACTTTTCTCTACAAATCTGAAAAAATGACGAATCTGACTTTGATTTTGAATGTACAGTAGAGTTATTTCGAACCCATCCCATTCCTAGACAGGTTCCCAGCCAGCCATGTGTAGTTTTGCGAGTTTTGCGAGTTTTTGACTTCTTCCGCCACCTGAGGGCGCTGCTAGCACAAAAACGAGTTCATGGACCCCCTTTTTGAAAACTTTCTCCTCCTTCAGTATACTTTTCTCTACTAATCTGAAAAAAAAATGACGAACCTGACTTTGATTTTGAATGTACAGTAGAGTTATTTCGAACCCATCCCATTCCTAGACAGGTTCCCAGCCAGTTTTTACGAGTTTTGGAGTTTTTGTCTTCTTCCGCCACCTGAGGGCGCTACTAGCACAAAAGCTAGTGCATGGACCCTATTTTCAAAACTTTCTCACCCTTCATTATACTTTTCTCTACATAACTGCAAGTTTGACGAATATGACATGGATTTTGACAGAATAATGAGGATTTTTATATGACATTCTGAGGCCTATCAATGGCCAAAATCCTGCGATGACATCATTCTACCTGACATCCAATCATGAGACACTTCAGTGTCCCATAGAAAAAAGTAAGCACATGGACTTATAATTTTCTACGCGTATTTGGGCCTATCATGGACCAAAGTATCTGCATGCGAAGTTTGGTGAAAATGACATGGATTTGACTTTAACTGTGGAACGGAAAGGATCACCATAATTCGCGAGCGAGCGCAGTGGGTGGGCAATTTTTTGTTCTAGTGTTGTATTCATTCACAGTTATTTTACCATTCATTTATCAGCATATTTCGTTCTCATAGGGGAAATAATAAGAATAGGGTAAAATCTTCTATCAAGGGAAGCAAGAACATACTACATTAGTAGTGTTCATGATATTGGCCAAAAGGTATATTATACGCATTCTTCCCTTTTAGCTGTGTCATTATCGTTATATACATACGTAGAAATATAATACAGCCTCCTGTACTAGACTTTTACACAGGAAGAGAGAAGGGAAGCGAGAGCTATTTTCAAAAGAGGATTACAGTTAGTTGTTGCAAAGAATAAGAGGCCTATAGTGGTCTAGCACTTATGCGATAGAGCAAATTGAACAAACGCTTCCTGGTTTTCACTACCAATATTGGTCAGAGCATATGAAATATGAGAAGTTAAAGGGAGTACCCAATGCTGAAACAATGATAGTTCATTTAAAAGATCATGATTTTATTAGAAGAAAATCATCTGCCTTAATTTTTTTTTTAATTCGTATTGCCAGAAAATCCCCGAAATATGGTAAGATTTCAGGATATTTTGGCCCCTCAGCTGTGTCCCAATTTCAGCTAGGTAACCACAATGACGTCAAAGTGGTTACCTTGTCGCGCAATTATAGCAAAATGCGCGCAAGGTGTAATGCATTTTGTAGAGTCTAGCGCGCAACACATCTGCAATACGCGAACCTGGGTAACCACTTTGACGTCAATGTGGTTACCTAGCTCAAATTGGGACACAGATGAGGGGCCAAAATATCCTGAAGTATTACCATATTTCGGGGATTTTTCTGGCAACACGAATTTTTAAAAAACTTAAGGCAGATGATTTTCTGCTAATAAAATCATGATCTTTTAAATGAACTAACATTGTTTCACCATTGGGTACCCCCTTTAAAGGTAGGCCGAATATTGTTATCATGCACCTATGATTAGGTAATTAGATATATGCCGAAATATATGTGAATTATAGTATCATAGTTGATATCATCCTCCCCTCTTGTTCCATGAATATGTTCATCAAGACCTAATTAATTACGAAGCAATCCACGAGTAAGAGCAGTTTTGGAGAGAGAAAAAATATTCTATAACTTTACTGTACAGCTAGAGTTACAAGTGTTCTGGTGCCACGTTTCTCCACTGCTTCACTGTAACTACAATGATACATAAGGCATAAAATGCGAGTGAGAAAAACGAGCGAACGACATATTTTTTTTCATATCGAAAAGGGTGATTCACACTATTGCTACAGTGTTCTTGGGCTCTGGTCATAGCATTGTCAGGGTATAATACTATGTGAAGGGAAAGAGCTTTTGTATGAGTGAAAAGACTATTAGATATGAAACCTGTACAATTTCCTTTTTTACATTTACAATTATGGTTTGCAGCCATTATATTTATTTTAATGATGATACTGATTACAGTAATATTGATGATGATAATACCAAGTGCTTACATGTATTTTTGTAACGCTAATTACAAAATCAGGATATGATTTCTTTTAAATAATGCGAGTCAATATAAGTGTCAATAGAAACAATATTAGCAAAAATTAATTCACGTGAACAAATCCTTAGTGTCGGTGCGCCCCAGGGTTGCGTGACCTCACCCATTTTATTTTTGATGTATGTCAGTGATTGTACTATATCTGAATCTGGTTGTTCCATAATCAAGTATGCAGATGATACTGATATTACTGGTCTTGTAACTAATGATAATGTCAATAATTATTTTAGTAAAATTGAACACTTTGTTCATTGGTGTGATACTCATCACCTCGTTTTGAATGTTAGCAAAACCAAGGAAATTATCTTTGATTTTCGACGCACATACGAACCTGAAACGCATGGACCATTGGTTATACATAACCATCAAGTTGATCAGGTCCCTGAATATAAATATCTTGGGACAGTGATTGACAGTAAGCTAAATTTCACTAGGAACTCAGAAGTGGTGTCTGGTAAAGCAAACCAAAGGTTGTACTTTTTGAGAAAGTTAAGAGAGTTTCGTGTTGATACTCGTATCCTTATCCTCTTTTATCAGTCTCTTGTACAGAGCTTAATTACATTTAATCTGCTATGCACATTTGGCAATCTTACAAAGGAAAATGTCAAAAAGCTCGAGAGGCCGAGGAAGGTCGCTCAGCGGCGGATACACTCAGACCTCCCTCCAATCAGTTCACTCTTTGTAAAACAAACTCTTCTCAAAGTTCACAAAATAATGAATGATCCGTCACACCCACTCCATGCCCACTATCGTCTCAATCGTTCTGGTATCCGCCTTTGTGTCCCAAAATCCACCCGCAATCGTTTCAGGTTTTCGTTTGTTCCGAACTCAATACACACTTTCAATAACAGTGTTACTAGATAGCCATCTCTCTACGCCCATGAGCGACCTTCCTCGGTTGACTGGATCTCGACGCTAGTTTTAGTTTTATGTATTCTATAGACCACTGTTCATTTTATTCATGCATGAACGGTTGTGTACTTTTGCAGATCTGATGTTGCATAAATTTGTGCGATTTTTGCAAATGTTTGCTCTTTTTGCAGGAGGATGTTTACATGTCCGGTTCATATTCATATTCAATTCTAACAGTTTGTGTGTGGGGGCTTCTCTGCGTGTGCGTTTCGTGTTTTTGTGCATCAATGTTTTTTATCTTGTGGACTGAAATGGTCGAGGTCATTTGTCCTCGTCATTTCGGTTTCTGGATCCGGTGAGTGCATGGGGTGCGGGGCATGCACGCGGAGGGGCCTCCACACAATAACAACAATTATACTTTTTATTGACATGTATCCGCATATTCATATATATATGCACATATATTCAATAATTGCATATTTTATACTCATATTTTTATTAATACTGTTAGCTTGACAGTTCCCAGGCCGTGGCTATTTGTATATACATTTTTAACTTAAAGTTCTTTAACTCATGGACAGTTCCCGCGTTGCGAACGTTGCTTCTCGGGCGGTTTTTGCCGTTTTGGGGTCGATGATGTGGGGCGGCTCTTTTGTTGAGTTTTCTGCGTTTGCGACCTTGGGGGTTGGCTTCGCCCGGGGTGTGATGTCCGCGGGGCTGGAAGTGCCCTCCTTGTATTTTAATGTTTTTTATTTAATATACATTTTTAATTGCCATGTGTACTTGTAATAATTACAATTTAGCTTCTTTATCTATGTGTTTATTATTGCACAGTTATGTTCATGTATATTTGTGACTAATTTATTCTTTACATGTGAATGGAAAGCCAGTGGAGGTAAAATTTCTATGTATATCTTTGATTGCATGGACTATTGAATTAAATTGAATTGAATTGAATTGAATATCTAGAACAACAATAATGATGACGATGATGATGATGGCGATGAAAATAATAATAAATAATGATAATTATAATTATAATAATAATAATAATAATAATAATAATAATAATAATAATAATAATAATAATAATAATAATAATGATGATACTACTACTACTACTACTACTACTACTACTACTACTATACTACTACTACTACTAATAATAGTAATAGTAACATATATATACCGGGCATTAGTTTTATCTGGTTATCTTGATATCCAAACACACTTCGGACTGATGTAATTTTGTTATAGCTCCTAAAATATTATACAAATGTTGACTGCTTTGAGGGGCACGGTTAAAACTATGGCCCGAGGTGAGCTCGCAACTGTGCTATGCCCCGAGACGACAGTCGAGGGGCATATAGCACAGTTGCAAGATCACCGAGGGCCGTGGTCGTTTTAACCGTGACGCAAAAAAGAAGCAGTCAACTTTTGTTTTATATACCGCATCCTTCGTTACTCAGAAATTCCAAAGACAAATGAAATACGGTACCGTAACGTAATTCTCATCGAACGCTCTTTCGAAATTTCGTTTGGTATACATGTATGGTGCTGGCCGCTCGCCCGCGTATCTAAATTGCCATAGCTACGCGCGCGCGTACAAAGACATCATTTTGTATTGTACGCGCGAGCAGAACTATGCCCGGTCAATAGTTTTCACCATACCGCCCGGCAGTCCGTAGTGAATTTCATGCCCGCAAATGTGACCAATCAGAGGCCTAGAATCTAGACATGCGGTATATAATAAATACTACCTATGAGTACAGTTATAATTACCATTATTGGACCGGGTTTTTACACCTTCCTCTCAAATTACATTCTTGTTCTATTATAGTGGTTGCATATTAATTCATAAAGTGATAATAATGGTAGTAGCCCGACATGAACCTGAAAATCAAAAAATCGTTTTCTTAGTCACTGGTTGTTGTAATCATGATCTGAAACAGAGTGTGAGCATTTCTTTCAGACCTTTCATTATAGCGATGTATCCCACAGATGGAATGAAATAAATAATGAGGGGCAGAGAGATACACAGACATTACAGAAATATTATCTGCTTCCTGTACTCTTCTGTTCATTAATATTGATTTCTGACGATTACTGTATTCGATTTAGGTGATATTATTTTAGCTACAGCATATATCCATAATATGGCTGAGAAATTATATATTGTGTGCCTCATATTGCATTTTCTTGTTCTATATTTGCGAATTGTATTGTTTGTATTATCATACTATCCATTATCAGTTTTTATTTTTGTATCACGCATTTTAACAAAGCAAATTCCAATTAACAAATTATGGATAATAAAGAATCTAATTGAACTGAATTGAAATGAATAGATACTAAGAGAGAGAGAGAGAGAGAGAGAGATGGGGGGGGGGCAAGACAGAAAGATATAGAGAATAAAGGAGAGAAAGAGAAATAGAGGGAGAGGGAAAGAGAGAAAGAGAGGGATGGAGGGAGGTAGGAAGGGAGGAAGGGGAGTGAGGTAGGAAGGGAGGGTAGAGAGAGAGAGAAAGAGAGAGAGACCATTTGATAGGCGTATTTGAATTACGTGCATACTTCTAATTTGGGTCCAGTGGAAACTTGCGACTTATAATAACAAGAAGTCAGAATAAAATACAAAAACAAATAAATTTTATTCATTTCTTTGTTTGTAATTATTCTCTATGTATACTTTGTATTGGATATCGATGACCTTTGAACTGATTTACATCGGAATCGAATGGGAAATACCAACAGTTGTCTGAAATGTTGTTAATTCCAGACTTTTCTTCCCCTTGTCACTTGTCGGCATTTAAAAAAAAAAAAAAATGTGAAAACCACTTTCTGATTTGTGACCAAATGTAGTTTAGTTTTAATGCTAACTGCGGATAATGATTTTTATGCCAAATGTATCTTTATTTTTGTGCATGATCAATAATTTTGAATTGAATTGAATATTAGAATGACAAAGCCAGAACTTACTGTTTTCGCTTAGAAATACATGTTCAAGATCATTTCTGAATAAGCTCTATATTTAAAAAAAAATTACCCTTGCCATACAATTTTACTCCAGCAATCTACTTTGCGCTCATCATAAATTAAAGGTGGTCATTAATCGAAATTATAGGAAGTTTATTTATTCAGTGGCTTAAAAATTTAGTATAGTATAAGTAAGCCAGTTTGAAAAGACCTGTTCACAAAGTTATTCAAATTTATGGATGTTTCTTTCCTGGGGACCTAGTAACGAGGTATTCGATTAACCTGCATTATTAATTAATAAACTACAATACTGGAATCCAGTTTGCATACTTTACTTGTTGCTATGTATGACAAGCCTCTAACAAGCTTGAATACATTTGTGAACAGGTCTATTGAATAGCTTTCTCATAAAGTAGTTAATAGTAGTTAATATTCAAATTTTATTCATACTTTTAAAACAAAGGTTGTTCTTGACAACCTGAAAGATTGTCAGAGGCTTGTCAGACATATCAACAAGTAATGCATGCAAACTGGATTCCAAGTATTGTAGTTCATTAATAACAGGTTAATGGAATACCTCGTTACTAGGTCCCCAGGAAAGAAACATCCATAAATTTGAATAACTTTGTGAACAGGTCTGTTGTTCACTGAAACTGAAACATAAACATGTTGCTGAGGTACGTAACTACACACAGAGAACAAAACCTGTTTGATTTGATTTGATTTGATTTGATTTATTCAGATTCCACATTTACAATGAAATTACAACAATATGTATAAATTACAAACACTGCAAAAACAGAGAATACATGAATATGACATAGAAAGGTGACAAAAGGATATGTGGAGGGATCTACTAAAAAGCTTAGCTTGTGTGATGTAGACCCCCTAATCGAATAATGATACAATAGTATATGTTTAAAAAAAAAAAAAAAAAAAAAAAGATTTTCATTTAAATTAAAGTAATGGTTTGAGAGGGAGTAAATTACTAAACAAAACATATGTACATTATAAACCCCTCAAAAAAGTTCTGCAATTCAGCTTTGAGCCTTGATATCTTTTTGGCGGCTTTTTAATCATTCTTGATTTTTAGATCATTGGAAAGTTCATTTATCCCCCTTCACATCCATGCCCCATTTGTAATGGTTATGTCATCCTTGAATGCACAGCACCCCTGAATAGAGGGCAAAGTCAAAAGTGAAAAGTTGCAAATTGAATGGCTATCTTGGCTATTGTCTATTGCTTTTGTTGCAATGTCGGGTGTGTGTGAATGATGTTGAATGGGTCATGAATGATTCAACAAGTTTATTTCCTGTTTGGTAGATGAAATGTGCCTTGCACAAGCTTTATGCTTGGCAGTGCTTACTTTTAAAGAGTAGCTGTTCGCGTATGTTAACATGCCAGGTCTATCAAATGTTGAGAAGGCTCGAGCAATCGGCCAAATCGAAGCCGGTATTCCCCAAAGAGAAGTTGCTGCTCAATTTGGAGTGAGTCCCAGTACCATCTCAAGATTATTGGCAAAGTTCCGGAAACTGGGCAGTGGCGGCACCAAGGCACCAAGGGGGGGGGGGGGGGCAATTGGGGGGGGGGGGGCATTTTGCCCCCCCAGTCAGAAGCTTTGCCCCCCCAGTTGCCCCCCCCCCCCAATAATTTTTCGGAGTGAAAAAAATAAAAGGGTGCAAAATGAAAAAGAAAAGAAAAGGAAAGAAAAAAAGTGAAAAAGGAATGGAGAAAAGAAGGAAAAAGAAAGAAAACGGAAACTTGGAAAGCAGTGGCGGCATCAAGGTGGGGGGGGGGGGGGCATGGGGCAAATTTGTTCGCTCAGCTCGTGTAAATATCCTCATATTTGGGTAGTTTTATAGCCGAATAATTTCTGTACATTTCCATTATAATAGTGTCAAAATTTTTGCTCGCTCGCTTCGCTCGCTCGCAATACAGGCCTATAACTCCCACCACATAATCAGGCCGCGAGATGATCAAATGTCCTCATATTGGGGTAGTTTTAGAGCCAAATAATCATTTCTGTACATTGTCACCACAAAAAGTTTCAAAATTGTTGCCCGTTCGCAATGTATAACTACCACCTTATTATCGGGCAGCAAGATGCTCAAATGTCCTCATATCTGGGAAGTTTCATAGCCGAATATAATTTCTGTACATTTTCACCACAAAAAGTGTTCGCAATAAATAACTACCACCTCATAATCGGGCAGCAAGATGCTCAAATGTCCTCATGCATATTGGGGTAGTTTTATAGCCGAATATGTAATTTCTGTACATTTTTACTACGAAAAATGTCAAAATTTTTGCTCGCTCGCAGTATATAACTAACACCTCTTTATAATCGGGCAGTTCAGCTAGATGCTCAAAATGTCCTCATATCTGGGTAGGTTTATAGCCGAATATTCTGTACATTTTCACTACATAAAGTGTCAATTTTTTTTTTGTCCGCCCTTGCCCCCCCAACATTTTCTTTTGCCCCCCATTTGCCCCCCCCCCTACTTTAAAAATCCTGGTGCCGCCACTGTCGACGGCTGAAGAGACTGAGAGACTGTGCATCAACAATTATGAATAATTATGTAAAGAAAGAATATCCCGATGTAATGTAATATGTATCAAACCCCAAACGTGACATGAAGCACAATCTGTGAGATATATATATATATATATATATATATATATATATATATACACTATTACACTTACATGTAAAAAAATTACGAGTTATAACCATTCTGTAAGTGTTATATCCATACTTAGGGATTAAAGTGAAACTGAAAGAAAAGAAAATGATTTTAAAAAAACTTTGAAAATTAAAATGGACTTATATAATTAAAAACAGTGCAAAAGGGTGTATATGACGTGAAAAAAATGAGGAAAGAATTACATAGAACTACAGAACTTGTTTATGTAAATTGAATTCGAACGTTCAAAGTGCGGAGGTGTGTGCCTATAAATGAAATTGAAATTGGCATTTGGGACGAAAATTGAACGTCTATCCAGCTGGCGAGAAATTGAATGACAACTTCGCGTCGTTAAATTGAATGAATTTCTCTCTAAATTGAATGAAATTAAATTAAAAAAAGATGATATAAAACGAAATTGAATGCTGAAAGAATGAAAATGAACCAATAGAGCAGAGAGTTGACGAAAATCGTTCGAACTTGAACGCCTATTCATGAATTCGAATGCAACTCCGATGAAATTGGGCGGGAAAACCTATATTATAATTTTCTTGAGGTACAATTTGGTGTCAATTAGTAATTTCATTAATAATGTATCAAATTGCAAAAAATATATTGCTTTGTAAAAAGTTGCCCCAAAAATGTTGTCAGGATAATATAGACACTCCATTAACAATCTGACAAAGCTAAATAGTAGAGCTTGCTTGGTATCTGTTTAATTAACACATGAATAGTACATTTCAGCCTGGCAGTCACTACCGCAGATACATGACAAGGTCTTCTATTATGTCTTGTCAAACAGGTGAAGATTGACATTGGATGTGTTTGAATAACCCTGACAATATTTTTTGGCTACTTTTTAGAAAGCAATACATACAGCAATTAAAAAAATTATTAATGAAATGACCAATTGTCACCAAACTGCACCTGCGGAAAATTATAATAGTCAAAATCATATTGTGAAAATTTGAACTGAACTGAATAATACACTTTTGAGCTTTCATAGTAAGAAGGTAAATAATGTCTTTTTCTTTACATACAGAGCCTTTGTTGGGGGGGGGGGGGGGGCAAAGATTTATCAAAGGGCAGTTTGGTGTTTTTGTTTCAGATGGTCTGTTAGTTTTTCATATTTTTTGTAATGTACTTCATTAGCTTTTCCTTCTGACAAAATTTGGTCCCGGAGCTTCAAGGTGAAAAATCTACCCTAAAATTTAGGGGCCGTCTGTCACCCCATCCCAACTATTTTTGGTCAGTTTTTGTGTTTTGTAATCTCTAGTCATACTACTTCCTACTGACAAAGTTTGGTGCATGGGGGAGATGGGGTGAAAACGACCCGACTTTGGGGGCTTTTTTTTTGGAGGGGGGGGGGGGGGGGGGCTCTGGGGGATAAACCCGACGGCTACGATCAGGCTGACAACCTTTTACTTAGATGGTCTAAGTAACTTTCAGGGGTTTAATCTTATGGGCCAAATGGGGTGAGTATTTCGGGACAGGCTCCCGGACTAATAATTTATCTAAGCTGCATGATTGAAGGCGCTGCTTACCAGCAAATTCTGAATCACCTTAATCATTATTCACTTCTGCCACCCAATCAGTCATGCATATAGACAATTTCATGGTAATGAAACCCCTGAAACCACACTATTACGAATAAGGAGTGACTTATCGATGGTCATGGATAATCAGAAAATCATTATCTTGCTCCTATTATACTTAAGTAGTGTATTTGATACCATAGATCATTCTTGTTTATTGGAAACGCTGAAAATTTGCTTTGGCATTGATGATGTTGCAGATGGACTGAGTCATATTTTGCAGAGACATAAAAAGATCAAGATTGATGATGCTGTCTCTAATTCTTTCCCAGTGCCCTTCAGGGTCCCGCAGTGATCTCGGTTGGGTCTTTGTTATTTACTCTGTACACTGGTAATCTCATTACAAATGTCCAAAACAAGTTCCCTGGAATATCATGCCACTGCTATGCCGATGACACTCAGATTTACCATGTTTACTTGTCATTTAGGCCCGATGTACTTGCTCAAGAGCAAAGCGTCTCGCTCATAGAAGCATGTGTCAATCATAATACATGAATTGATCCTTCAAAACAACGTCATGCTAAACGACAGTAAACTGAATTGTTGCTCATTGGCACATCTAAACAGGTATGCAAACTTAATTTCGATGGAATGTATGTTGGAAGTTCTGTCATAAAACCAACAATCAATGCTAGAAATCTGGAAATGCATTTTGACACAGATTTGAATATTGAAGCACAAATTACCAATGTATGTAAATCATCATACCACATGGTATATAACCTCTGACATATTTGAAAATATTTTGATCAGGACAGTGTTTAAATTAATTGTTCATGCATGTATCACTAGCAAGTTAGATTATTTTAACGGGCTATTGTATGGACTCCCTGACTCTCTATGGCGCGACTGGAGCTGCAGGTCCAAAACGCTTGCGCAAGGCTGATTTGTGGATGCTTTCTCAAGGATCAGTCCCCCTCTTTTGTGAGATCTGCACTGGCTACCGGTTCAACAAAGAATATCGTTTAAAATCCTATCTATAAAGAGCTCTGATTGGTCAAACCTCTAGTTATATTGTAAATCTAATACAATTAAAATCTCAAAAACAAACCAGCAACGTGTGCAGTTCTGAAGATACTCTACTACTGCAAATCCCATTATATAAAACAAAAATGACGGGAGATCGAGCATTTGCATACGCAGCCCCCAAACTGTGGAATAACTTACCGTTAGAAATCTGGAAATAGGCAACTGTAAATACTTTCAAATCAAAAGTAAAATCACATCTTTTCATTTAATTACCAATCGTAGTTATAAGCCCCTCATCAGGAGCTCTTGCAGCGCAGTAGAATATATATCCATAGTTTCTGCGCTTTATATATTGATACATTGATAGTATGATAAAATCTATTTTATTTTACAGATCGGAAATATGGGGTAGTACGATAGTCTGCACCAAGCTCTTCTCAGAACAAGCAAACAAAACAAAACTATTTCAAACCGAATTTCGAAAAAAAAATCCATCTTCAATGGTGTAAACATATGCTTGGTGTAAACATATGCTTGGTATAAATTGCCAAAAAATACTGGCGTTATTGCTGAACGTGGAAGATCATCTTATCATTGAGGTTTTAATTCACACTCTGGATAAGAATGTATTGGATAAGAATGCGTTATATTGATCAAAATAGTATACTGTATGATAGTTATATTGAAAACAAAAGACTATAAGAAATCAAGGAGCATTGCTGGTTAAGAAACATAAAAAAGACTTTAGATACTGTACGCTAGACATCTGTAATGATATAGAAATGTGCGAACCAGATGATGTACAAATGACGCAAAACGATTTCATCTCCCACTGTGAGGTTAAGCTACAAGATGTATTTAATAACCAAATAAAACTTGACCTTTTCCATGATAAAAACAACGGAGAGGATAACAAATTGCGGACATATCGATTATTCAAAACTTCCATCAAAGAAAAACAATATCTAAAAATTCTTACTGATAGAAACATAAGACAAAACATCTGTAAAATTCACATAAGCTCACATAACCTATACCAATAGAAAAAGGAAGATATCATCGCCCTCACAAAATACCAGCGAATATACGTTTTTGTGAAGAATGTGGTACTCTCAATGTAAAAGAGTGAAAAAGCACTCAAACTAGAGTGAAATTCCACTCTCACAAGTAGTAAAATGAGGGACAAACCTTTTTCGAGTGAAAACAAGAGTGGTCACTATTTCAATCAGAACAGAGTGAAACACCAATCCCTTAAAGAGTGAAAATTTTATCACTCATGTGTACAGAATGGAGATAATTCACTCTTTTCTGAGTGAAATCATCAACTCAGTCTCAAGAGTATTGTGACGGGCACGGTTCCATCTATCGATGGCAATAGGTCACCTATCTCGCCTGTTCAGAGCATGCAACAGACAAATGAACACCTTGATTTGAAGATCACTCAACAGCAGTCCCAGTCTCTCAGATCATCAGCAAATTAATTAACTCAACTAATACGCCATTTTCGTAATGTATTCACGTTTACCTAGTGACAAACTATTAATGCACCTGTAAAAACCTATTCTTTTTCAATAGTCAGAATGTGAATTGCATGTATGATCTGGTGAAAGGTATATTGCCACACTCTTTAGTAGACTACTGTCAAATTATACAGCATAGATATGCAACAAGGGGGAAAGAAAATGGCTTACTCTATTTACCGAAATGTAAGACTAAGCAAGGACAGTTTTGCATTTCGTTTGTTGGACAAAAACTGTGGAACAGTCTCCCAGATGAAATCAGATTAAAAACTTCAAGGTCAGCCATTCGTAGACAAATTTCAAGCTACCTTCAATGTAAATGATGTTGTAAACTCAAAACTTTACATTTATATTTATACCTTCTGTCACCTACATTTGATTGGTGATTGATATAGCTTAGGCTTAAGCCTAAACGTTTTTTTAAAATTTGTATCTACTTCTATTTCCTTGTATTTTTCTTCTCTTTGTGTTATTTTACTACTTGTAATACACTTATCAGTATGATTATATACAATACCTGTAACATTTTTTATTTCAATGTGACACTTAATACACATAATAGTGATTACAGCTTTTTTCAAGATTTGTTTTTCCTTTTGTATAATTTATCGTTGTTATTATTGTTTTGAAGAAAAAAAAATTGCTTTTGATATATTTTTTTTCTCTTTGTTAAAAATTTGAAACTTTGAAAATATATTAATGGTATATATTTTTATATACAAAACATCTTGCCAAAAGAATGGAACTAGGCTCGACTAGTACTTGTGCTAACTTCTAGTTCCAATTAACTGCACCTCACTATTAGTATATATCTACAGTATATTACATTTAGTTAAGTGTATATTATGTACATTCGATTATATGTAGATCTATGACTACATATCATTTCTATTCATTCATGTTTATTTATCAATTTTTACTTTTTATGAATATGTATTCATGTAATATTATTACTCGTTAGTACATTATATGATTGTTCATAATATACTGTCATTTATGCGATGTGTTGTTAATAAATTCAATCAACCAATCAATCAATCAATCAATCAATCAATCAAGCGTTGTTGGGTTGGACAAACACTTT
The DNA here is from genome assembly GCA_025618425.1 of Heliocidaris tuberculata. Lineage (NCBI taxonomy): Eukaryota > Metazoa > Echinodermata > Echinoidea > Camarodonta > Echinometridae > Heliocidaris > Heliocidaris tuberculata. The sequence continues at coordinate 41,539,716 of CM046840.1, forward strand.
GGCTTGCCCCAACCTAGGAACACTTAATGTATAAAATCTGCATTCTGACTACTGAAATACGATGACTTGTAACAGGTGGATATAATAGTTCGTTATAGGAGTTTGACAAAGAGGTAAGCATTAAATTTGAATGCATTACGTAAAAGGACATTTTCGTAATGCATTAAATTTGAATGCATTACGAAATGTCCTATTACTCTGAAGAATTGTTTGTTGCTTAAATATGTCGCATCTGTAATTATTATCTCCAAGCAGCAGGGGATTGCAACATCTAAATGCCTGATGAAGACCTCGGTGAGATCCATCGGGTCATGATGGGGGCGGAGGGGGGGGGGCGGATACAGTGTGATGGCCAGTCCGAAACACACAATGCTGCCACCTGTGACAAGTGCTATACTATCTATGCATATAACAAATCATTGGCGTAACAGTTCATAATAAACTAACACTTTCATTAAAACAACATAATCCCTATTGAATTATCAAATGTAACCACTGATTCTAGGCAAGACAACTTTATCAAGGAAAAATGAGTCATGACAAAACTCCTACATCATTTAAATATGCGAATAATACTTATTTCCTGCCTGAAGCCCAACCAGTACCGATACTTGTAATCTCCATTGCTTTCACGTTACAACCGATGTGCTGTCACTTATACCTATCCCTCACTACAGCACAGTGCTAAATTATTTAGCACTGATTCGTTACAGTGTTAACCACTCTTTTTCAAGAGTGGTGTCTGTAATTTTGTTCACAACAAAAGAATGACACTGACAATGAATTTCAAGCGGCTTGTCATTGGTTGCCTTGCGTCACTCGTTGCTCACGAGTGAAAATAATTCAGTCTGCATATGATATTGAGCGGAACGCAGGCTCACTATGTCAGTGAGACGGCTGATGAACATGATGAAGGAATATCAACATGCTCACTCAAAAGGGAGTGCTTTACCACTCCATTAGGAGTGAAAGTTCCTTCACTCTTAATGTAGAGTGACAAATTCACTCGTTTACATTCAGCATGTTTAGAGAGTATGCAGACAGTAGGAGACGAATTCCATTATGTCATGCAATGTGATAAATTTAGAATAAGAAGAGAACTGTTTTTCGATAATCTTAAAGCACTCAATGATAAGTTTAAAAACATAAACAGTTTGGAGAGATTCATATTTATAATGTCACTCAAAAAAGACGCTCTCATAAAAGAATTTGCCATTTTAAAAAAATATACTATTGATCAACGTGGTAACCTTCAAACTGTTTATTATATATCTGTATGTATATAAATATATGTATATAATTGTTTTAATGGCCATTTTTCTGATCACCTTACATTACTTGTACATAATCTGATAATTTATATTTCATGAAAGAGCATGTCAAGTTGATCAATTATGAGGATTTTGTTTTTGTTTATGTTTTGAATGCTATACTCACGATATATTGTTCTGTTTTTGTCATGACTGTATTTTTTGATTTGATTTGATTTGATTTGATTTATTTGTCAAGTTCAAATATACACATACATAAAATAAAAATTCATGAAAGCTTGACAGGATGACCCATGAAAGCTCGAGAGCTTATTTACAATGGGGTCCTAAACAGAGCATTACAAGACAATTATGGAAATGTATGGCATTAGTTCTTATATACAGATGAAACATATTTACAGAAAAGTATAACAGCAACAAAACTGAATGAAGAAGAAAAAAAAAGTTAAACCCAAGAATAAAACAATACATATAAATAAGAACAAGGTATAGAGAAAAGAATATTGATCTGAAAATCTTAGCCATATCACACAAATGTGTAAATCATGTCACTTGTTTCTGTTCTCTTAGACTCAAGTGATAGGAAATCTTTTAGAACTCTCTTAAAATGTGCGAAGTTTCCTATTGCTTTAATGTGATTAGGGAGGGAATTCCAGTGTTTGATTGCATTATAATAGAAGCAGTTGCCAATACTGCCTACTCGTTCGGGCAATGTAAAGTTATATTGACTATTTCTTGTTTCGTAATTATGTAAATCAATAACAAGATTAAAGTTGTGGCCAATATAATGATTCGCCCTCGAGTGATATATTTTGTGCGCGTGACGTAGTATGAGCTGTTTTGATCTTTGACTGACATCACGTAGTCCAACTGCAGATAACTCATTATAGCCAACGTGCGTTCTTGGGCCTAAACAAAGAATAAATCTAACCATTTTATTTTGAATGATTTTTAATTTCTTTTGTTCCGACTTGCCTAAATTGGTATACCACGCGGCGTTAGCATAGTCGAATAAGCACTGAATGAGAGCAAAGCACAGTATACGTCTTGCATGTGAATTCATGCAATTTTGGTATCTGTACAAAAATTTCAAACGGGAGTTAGCTTTTTTTACTATAGAATCTACTAAGGATGAAAATGAAACCTGGCTTGTTAAGTGGACGCCTAAATATTTTACAGATTCTTTTCTCTGAATTATTTGATCTTTGTATGCTACTTTGAAACCATCAGATTTTCTAGCATTGCCTTTGCTACAAAACAAAATGCTTTCTGTTTTACCCAAGTGTAAAGAGAGCTTGTTGTCTGTCATCCAATCTACACATTTTGGATTAGAATTTGAATAAAGTAATACACTGTCATCGGCATATAATAATAGCTTACAATCTTTTACACAAATACACATATCATTTATATAACTCGTAAAGAGTATTGGGCCTAAAATGCTCCCTTGTGGAACTCCACAAGTTATTGGAAGTAATTTTGAATATACATCATGGATTGCAACCAGCTGGTGTCGGTTTGATAAGTACGATCTGAACCATGCTAAATTCGCCGTACTGAATCCCATTACTTGTAGTTTTTTCAATAATATCTCGTGATTAACAGTATCGAAAGCCTTTTGTAGGTCAAGAAGCACCATACCAACGAAGTGCCCATGTGAGGTTTCGGTCCTCACGTAATCTGTTAAATGAATTAGGCTTGTTTCAGTCGAGTAGTCGTGACGAAAGCCAGACTGAAAATCATATATTAGATTTTTTTCTTTGTACTATTTTTCAATTTGAACAAGAACCGATTTTTCCATAATTTTCGAAACTACACTTAATACACTAATTGGTCTATAATTTCCAACATCTGTTTTGTCTTTCTTTTTATACAGCGGTGTCACTTTAGCTATTTTCATATCGTCAGGAAAAGTACTCGTCATAATAGATAGATTGATTATAAAACAAAGAGGTCTAAATAAAGTTTTTGCGCCATCTTTCAAAAATTTAGCAGGAATCACATCTAGACCCATACCTTTGGATACGTTTAATTTACGTAACTCATTATAAACAAATTGCTCACTTTACTCTTATTATTGTTATAATTATTATAATTATTATTATTATTATTATTATTATTATTATCATTATAATTATTATTATTATCATCATCATTATTATTATTATTCTGATTATTGAAGTTATATTCGAACAAAATATTGATGGATATGTCAATGAAATTCAATGAATAAATACATACATACATTGATATCATCATTATTAAATAATTTTAGACAATCTATAGAGAAAAACCAACCCAATTTAAGACAATTTATATTAAAAAAAAAAAAAAAATTACTTGGTTGTTTCGTATTGTACATTGCTCATGACAGAGATATAATGAATTGAACTTAAATTATCAGTTGCATTAAAAACTGCTTGGAATATTATATTTTGCTTCTTGCATTTAAATGATATCATTCGTGAATATTTATAACACTTTACACATGAAATATCGATCTAAAATGTGTCATTGATGATTTAACGAAGAAAATAAGAGATAGAGATTGGCTTTAATGGAAATGTTTGTCGTGAAATGCGGAGGCCATTAGTATTCGCCTATTGTGTACTATGCTATTGATTTGCTATGTCACGTTTTAAAAATGCCAGGTTTTACCCCCAAATCCTTGTTCCTTTATAAATCATGAAATTCACATCAATGCTAGAAAATACTTCAACAACATAGCTTACGAGGTTTTATTGAAATTTATTCAGTGCTTGTAGAGATATTGCCAATTAAAATCTCGTTCCATTTTATTCAGCACACCCAGTATAGGCTGGTATTAAGTCCTCTAAAGTCTGTTACCTTAGCAAACCTCGTAAAGTCGCGTATCCAGAAGATCCGGAAGAAAATTGTATGCTCTGGAGTTCAGTAAAATATATGACCAGACAACTTCAGGTTTAATCAAATGTCTTTTTTTTTACCAAGGCCGTAGGCCGAGGTTGAAATTTGAATTGCTTGAGGGAAAAGTTTTCTTTTGAAATTGTTTCAAATCAGATCTGTCTGTCCATCACATGTTTACAGTTTTATTGTCTTATATTTATTCACAGATCATCAGGGTCTTGGCACTACTGACTTGGTCTTCCTCTTTGCACTAATGAGTTTGTGGCTGTGGTTCATTGTTGACACATTTAACTACATTTCTAATACACTGGGTCAGGGGAGGTTTCTCTTGGACACATTGTCACTCCTTTG